>LPNX010079388.1:21525-145813 GCA_001517045.1 Pseudotsuga menziesii | reverse complement strand
TATATATATATATGATTTCTTGTGTTGGGGGTGGACCTTGAAGCACATGATTGATGAGATGTTTTGTGTTGAGCGAGTAGCTCTGGAGCACATGAGTAATTGATGTTTTATGCTGAGCGAGAAGCTATGGAGAACATGAGTATTTATATTTGTGTTGAGTGAGAATCTCTAGAGCACATGAGTTTTGAGACATTTGTGTTGAGCATGAAGCTCTGGAGCACATGAAAAGATAAATTGGAAGTGTTGGGCATAAGCCCTAGAGCCTTCCAAGTTGATGTTGAGCTTAAGCATTGGAACATCGGATCCTTGACCATTGTATCCGTAGGTGTATCCTACAAATACATCCTAGCATTAGTGTTGAGCGAGAGGCTCTGGAATTGCGCCAAGTTTGTAACTCCCTATTTTTTTAACGTTGAGTATGGGCTCTGGATAAGCACTAGGAGTTACTGAAAATAATTAATTATGTTGAGTGAAAATGACTCGAGTAAAATATTGATCTCAACTGACTTATTTATAAGTGATTAAATGAAATCTCGAATTTTTGTATCTCATCAAGTACTAAAGAACTACCATGTTATACGAGGGAATCCAACATGCAAGGATGTTCAGAGTTTCCTAACCTAGGAGACCTAACCACCTACTTTATGATCTTAATGAAGAAAGTGTCATAATTTTAGGGATCATGTTATATGATACCTAAAGACAAATGTTAACAAATAATATATATATAAGTATATATTATATACATGGTATGTATAAAGAGTAAGCACAATAATAATATTAATAGTATAAGAAAGAAAAAAAGGCTCCATCTATTATTATTATTACTAAAAGATAATTAAATATTATAATACCTATCAAAGTTCCTAAGTTAAATATTAAAAGTGCCTAAATTAAATAAAAGGGTTAAATGAACAATTCAAATGATTCTTGATTTAACTTCCCCTTTGACTAAAAATTCTACCTATAAAGTCCCAAGCCAAAGAGAGGCTTGTGGATCTCATCCATCTTTTTAGTGATTCATTCTTCTACTTTATTCTTCTCAAGAGAGTTCTTGGAGAAGATTTTCCTAAGAGGAAAAAGGAGAACTGATTCAGACATGATATCCCAGTTAGCGAAGCCTTACCTTACGAGCTCTAAGATACTTGCATGTTGGAACCAGCTCAGGGGGATCCGGATTAGAACAAGGAATGGTTTTGATTCATGGTTGGGTGGAACGTGGTAGTTCACAAGGGATCTAGTTCACTATACAAAGGTCATATATGTTTGTGAATTTGTTAATGCTGGGTAATTGAGTGTGCAGGTTTTTCAGCCATTGAAATAGCTTCAACTTGCAGGTATGAGGTTCTTGATTTTTTCCTTTCATTGTCTAAGTACATTTTTTGGTTCAGTATTTAAGGATGTTGTTTCCTAGTTTATTTCTAAGATTCATTTCCTGTTATGTAACTTAAGGGTTTTTTATTTACTTCTAAATCTATGTCTGCAATTTAGTTCATGTTTAGAATATTTTATGTTTCATTCTAAATGCTAGGTCTAAAATTTATTTCCTGTCTAAAGATATTCAAGGGTTTTGTTCTTCCAATTTAATTCTGCATTTTATTTCCTAGCTTAAACCTTTTTTTTTCTAAGACCTAAAACCACTCTAAACAGAGTCTATATGTATATTTATCTATGGATTCTACTAGCATATTCCATATTGCCAACAGACCTATACTTAGAAGTAAAATGACTAATTAGTATAAGCTCTAAATAGAAACTAATTATAAAACACATTAAATGAAAAGTATAGTAAGATAGAACCTAAGAAACAAATCATTCTCCATTATTTAATATAACATAACCATAAGCAAAATAACAAATTAAAATGACAAACAGTCAAGCTATCGAGACCTCTAATGGTCTGAAGATTTATTCTAAATAAACAACACTAAAAACACATTATTCCATACCTAAGAATAAACATTAAACCATATATACAGTCAAGATATCGAGACCATCTAATGGTCTGAAGTTTATGTTTTAAATAAACAATAATCAACATAAATCCATCTCATTCATAAATAATCAAACCCCAAAATGTAATTAACCAAATCGTATATCCAAGTAACTTTCCACATAATAAATCAACCACATTGTTATGCACAAAACTCTTTAAAACATAGCATAAATAAACAGAGGTCGTGGGATCGATTCCTGTAGGAATGAATGTGAAACAAACCTTTAAAATTAATCATCGTTTACAACGATCATGACCCAGGATCAAATCCTATAGAGTCCATTCGTTTTACATTTACAAATCACCCTATCGAATCCTGTAGGATTCATTAATTTACTAAACACCGCAACGTTTCAACCATACAGACCGCGCTATGTTAATCTCATACACGGGTCGTAAAAATAATTCAACATAATCTCTACATAGAGGTTAAACCCCAATTTATTTACATGTTGTAACTATTTCGTGGCCCTCAGCCCTTTGCATACAAAGTATTTAAACACTATCATAACCCATTAAAAAACCCTATCAATGCTATGCCAATAGCAACGACACACATTCAAAGGATTACACCCACAGTCACGGCCTCTACATTTAAATACACAGAATAATCATAACGACGATTTAAAACATAAAAACGATAAGTCATTACACAGTCGCAGCTCTAATGGCGGGAACGCCATTGCCATCTACGACATGGCTCCAAAAGCCAAACAATACTATTAACGAGTCCATATAAAGAATTTAAAATAAACACACATCGAATGTAAATGTTGTACATATCATCTTTATAAACCAAAATAAGAGTTTACACAGTCGTATAACCAAGGCCTTGCACCATTGCAAGCAATGGTACAGTTATCATCGTATCCAAAACATAAACATATTTACAATTCGCAGAGCATGTGAAGACTCACCGTGGAAAACTTTACTACAAAGAGTATGCATTTGCAATACCCAAAATACATTAAGTCCCGACCCAAAGGCGCTAAACCCCCCAAAAAAACCCAAGCCTTAAACGCATCCATGATGCTTTACACAGATAACCCCTTTCCAAATTGCAGTCGTTAAAACCAGACCAAACACTCAACCAACGACGAGTTTCAAACTCGGTCACAATATCCACCCAAGAGAAGGAACAAGTTAAAAACTTGTTACAGCAGGGCTTTCCCGAAATGGGTATGGTGTTGACCTCAAGGAAACCCACGACCCACATTGCCCAAACCCTGCAACCTGCAAACAAAACAAGCTACGATGAGAAGTATGCTTTGAACCCAAACTGAGCAACAATACAATGCTGCTAAACCAAAATGGGAGTCATACCTTCCATTAAAGCCAACCTCCAAAGATCTACGCCACCAAACAAACTAGAGACAGAGCTCACACAACCCTGTTGTGAATGACCCAAACCTTCGTGAGAGTCCAAGCCCTAAGCTTGAGACCCACGCATCCCAAAGCTCATTAATGTCGCCACCTTGGCTTCCAATAACGTAAATCGAAACCCATTGTATATAGTTTATGCCACCCTCTAATGCATAGCCATGTTTAATCAACGTGCAACATATAAAACCCATTATGTGTACATCGAATACATAGGGTATAGCCATAGTCCATGGCATATGAAATATGCCATGTAGGACTATTGTGAAGGTTATAAACTTATACACCAGGACTATAATAAATCATGAACCATGTTATAAAATGTTAATACCATATACAATGTGTACCACGTAAATGTTATAATACATCCGCATTTAAATCAATGTCGTAAAGTCCATTAAAAACAATAATAGTAACCAGTACAACAAAGGATAGTGAAACATCCAACCTTGCGTAAATATCAACTAACAACCATCATAGTAATCACTAGGATAGGACCGTAAGTCTGTCTTCATCCAATTTGAGCACTAGTGACGAACGGGCAGTATGTCTTGTTCAGTATTTATAAGCAGTTTCCGTCATCAAGGAAATCTGCACGCGACAAGGAAAGAAATGAATTAGTTCAATAAGAACTAAGTAAGTGTGGAGAACCTCCTGCAATAAACAATGAGAATGCACGATATAGCAGAAATTATGGATCACAAAAGAGATTTTATTAATCACAGGCCACTTCGAGGGGTCAACCTCCTTTGAGCAAGCTCAATACAAAATAACTCTTCAATGCTTTCATTAGCCTCAACACATACTTATATACTAAGTCTAATCTAAACAACTATTACCCCCCATGAATGTGGGATAATGAAACATAATAACTAGACAACTTAACAACTATTACTTACTCCCCATTTATGTGGGATAATACAACATACTGATGGGATGACTTACAAAGCATATGTGTCCGATAAAATATACTAACAAAATAAAGAGGAGGGTTGACACGGGTTCTTAACATCCCCTCCCTCTAAAAAAAAATATTTGTCTTCAAAGCTTTAGATGTGGAAACTGTTGTTGAATCTGAAGGAGTGGTTCCCATGTAGCATCCTCTGGTTGCATGTAGTGCCACTGAATTAAGACCTCTATGATGGACTGAAAGCAAAGCTGACAAGTGCGCTTATTGAGGATGGCCTCTAGATCTGAAATGATGGATCCTTCATTATCCCATTCTGGTAAAACAATTTGTTCTCTGATGTTGGTGCCAATCACTTGTTGAATGCGAGAAGAAGGAGGAAGTGCCAATATATAAGCAACAGACCCAATCTTCTGAAGAACTATATATGGACTAGAGATCTTTGGAGCGAGTGTTTGATTCCCTTTGAGTTTCAAGGAGGATTTCTTGTAAGGCTGCAAACGAAGAAAAACCATGTCACCGACTTGAAAAGTGCACTTAGAATGGTGCTGATCGGCTTGGTGTTTCATGCAGGTTCTGGCCATGTGAAGATTGTCCTGCAGAATGTGAAGAATCTGATGTCAGTTACAAAGAACCATGTCAACTGCTTGAACCGATGAACTCCTGGGGGTGTATGGAAGGAGTACTGGAGGTGTGTGACCATAAACTGCTTCATATGGAGTCATTTGTGATGCAGTATGGTAGGAAGTATTGTACCACCATTTAGCGAGAGGGAGCCACTTTGCCCACAAATATTGTTCTTCAGGGGGGAAACAATGAAGATAAGTTTCCCAATAGTTGTTGATGACTTCACTCGAACCATCTATTGGTGGGTGACAAACTGAACTCATATTCAGTTTGGTGTCAGTAAGGAGAAAATGACCTGTGAAAGTTGCGTTGCGGTCTGAGACAATGGAAGAAGGGATTCCATGAAGAAGGAATATCTTGTCCATGAAAATTTGTGCAATTGAGGAGGTGGTATATGGAGGGCTAATAGCACAAAAATGATTATATTTGGAGAACCGATCAACCACAACCAAGATGACGGTCTTCCCTCCATATTTAGGGATCCCTTGAATGAAATCCATCGAAATACATGTCCAAATCCTTGTAGGGATGGGAAAAGGTTCGAGCAATTCGGAAAGGAGTGTAGTTTCACCTTGGTGGCGCTGACAAGGAGCACATTCGAAAACCATCTGTTGAATTTCTCGTTGCATTCCCTTCCAAAAGAAGTGGCATCGTGCCCTCTCATATGTTTTCATGAACCTAGAGTGCCCTGCCGATGGAGAATCGTGGAGTTCATAAAAGACTGCATGTTTAATATTTGTGCTCAGGGGAAGCACCAAACTACCCTTGTATCTCAGAGAAGAGCCATCCAAAGAGAAATGCGGTACCACAGAAGGGTTACTGGCCAATGGTTGGATGATTTCAGATAATGAGGAGTCATTGACATAGCCTTGCTGAACAGAGGGTAACCAAGTTGGAATAGGCATAGCAATAACTGAAAGAGAGACAGGGGCATCAAATGTGCGGGAAAGAGTATCCACCACAAGATTGTTCTTAGCCTTCTTGTAATTGATCTCATAGTCATAACCCCTGAGATTGTTAACCCATTTCTGTTGTGTTGGGGATGAGACCCATTGTTCCAGGAAATATTCCAGACTCTGGTGATTAGTCTTGATGCAACAAGGATTCCCTAAGAGGTATGGCCACCACTTTTGTACTGCGTGCAAAATAGTCATCATTTCCTTTCGCATATGTGGAGGTGGATAAATTCTTTCCAGGAAGGGATTTACCGATGAATGCCATGGTATGTTCATCTTGAAAGAGGACAACACCAAGTCCATTGTCGCAAGCATCACTCTCAAGAGTGAAGGGCTTGGAAAAATTAGGCATCTGAAGGGTGCATCGAAATGAAATATCCAATGGAGTATTTGAGACTGCCGAAGGTTGCATCTGAATGAAATGGAGTTGGGTGATGACACCATGTGAATTCTTCTTAAGGATTGTTTCCATGCAATATGAACTGATGATGCTGAGAGACCCTGGCTATAAGCCATTAAATGTGTGTTTCTTCCCATTAACTAAAAAATGCATCCACAGTTAAGCAAAATCCCATAAGATGGGTCCAAGTGTGTGTAACCATTGAGTGCCTGAAATCACAGAACAACATCCTAGGGGTATGGAAAACATGTTAGAGTGCAATTTATAATCTCCAGTAGAGATACACACACTGTGACACTTTCCTCTGCAAGGTAAGGTGCTGCGATTGGAAACCATGACTTTAAAGCTAGAGAAAGGATGGACAAAACAATCAACTTGTTTAGCAATATGAGGGTCAATAGGTGGCTGCAGAATGTCAACCTAATCGTCTACTAGATCCTGAGCAGCATCACAAATTTCAAATGCAAGCAGAGAAGCCGCATCCAAGAAATAGGGCTTGTGTTCAATACATTGATGTCCCCTGGTGAATTTATCATCACAATTATAACAAAGTCCTTTTTTCCTATGTGCCCACATCTCGGCTTCAGAAAAATGCTTGATAGGAGTGGTTCTAGGAGTCAGAGAAATTGGATGTCTTTGGGGAAGCATATTTTTGAATGGAACAAAAGTGGATTTGGGGCATTGCTGAGCCCTAATCTTGTCCTCCGCCAACTTAGCCAACCCTAGGGTTTCCATCATTGTGTTGGGACAGAACATTGTAACGTCAAATGGGATTGTATCCTTAAGACCATTGATAAAACAACTCCTGTAGAATGCATCAGAAAATCCTTCTGTGTGCTTGACTAAGTTCTCAAATTCTGTTTGATACTCTCTCACAGTGCTAGTTTGGCGAAGTTTGGTGAGTGCTTTTGTGAATTCATCAAAACCACTAGGGCCAAATCGGTGCAAAAGGAGTTGGCAAAAATCTATCCATTGGGGCTCTTCATGATCCTTGATGTACCAACAGAACCATTGAAGGGCTTCACGTTCCAAATGAAATGATGCAAGTGGGACTTTGGTGGCATCAAAAGTGTTATGCATATTAAAGTATTGTTTTGCCTTGTGTATCCATCCACTTGGATCATCACCATTGAAGCGAGGGAATTCAATCTTTTGGCCCACAAAAGTTGCTGGAAGCAGAGAACGCAGTGCCTACAGAAGACTCGGGGTGTTGTCAGTTGCTCATGGCTGAATACTAAAGATGGAGGTCAAGAAATATTTGATCCAGATCTTCGAGTTTGGTCTTGAGGGTGACAAGTTCTTCTTCCATTTGTCTATTTGCTCCTGCATGGGTGACAACCATAAGCAAGATTTTTTTTCATTGTTTTTTTTTATTTTATTTTTTTATCGGAAATGGGTGGAAAAACAAAAACAGAGAGGGTTTTAGAAAAGAAAAATTTTGAGTTGGAAAAAACGTGAGTGGGTAACTAGGTTGTGAACACTTTCTAAGGGACAAGGAAACAAAAAATGTGAATTTCAGAAGCGGGGTGAAAGAAGGAGATGGAATTTCAGGCTTCGGGAAGTGGACTTGGGATAGGGTCCTCAATGAATGAAATATGTAGAATGGAATGACAGGGGTTACAATGAATTTTCAAGGGAAACAGAGCTAAATCAAGGAATATATGGCTGAAAAACAGATTTTTTTTTTGGAAGAAATGATTTGTGGCGGTGCTAGAAAGTTGTGCTTTATCAACTTGAATAGGAGTAAATGATCTGTGACAATTCTGGAATTCTGCGTGTTATCAACTAGAAATAGATATGGACCCCAGGTATATTCGGCTTCCTAATGGTTCAAAGGTAGTCACTTGGCCACCAAGGTTGTCTCAGGTTTGAGTATTGGGGCAGTACCCCTCACTTCACGTTGCAGGTAAAACTGCTAATCGTTTGGCCAAAAACGACAGCTCTTTGGTTTTCCTCACGAATGGGAATCTAGTCAATCTGGTGGGGGTCGTTGCCCTTTTTGCTTGGTAGGTCCTCTCAATGGCCATCTACTTCGGGGTTCCTGTGGTACTCCTCACAATGAGTTTTAGGGCTATGCCCAAGTACTTCCCACAGTTAAGAGGATAGGGTTTATTCCCTGATCCGAATGAAAAATAGCACTGCAAGAAGAAGAACTACTGCAATAATCACAGTGCCAGAAAAAATGTGGTAGAAATTCCACCCAATGCTCAAAAACCCGTAATTAGAGCTAGGGTTTTGAGATGAAAACTTTTAAAATGAGCATAACCCGATCTATATTGCTCAGAATTGTTATTTTAGCCTATTTCTGGAACTGGAACAACCACTCTGATTCTACCCACGAAATCGGAATCGAAATTTGGGCACCCGGTCAAAAGATTTTCGCTCTGCAATTTTCACGGCCGTCACCGAAATTATGAAAAATTGTTGATTTTAAATCCATGATATCTCCACTTTTAGAACTCCAAACGAGATGATTTTTTTTTTGAAACTGCATATTTTTGAAAGAGAAATTTAGATATGCAACTTCTTTTTATTAAATCCACATAGAAAGTTTCAAAATGGATGTGAAAGTCGCCGCACAATTTTGCCCCTTGTTTTTTCAAAAAAAAAAAAAATTCCCACTTGTGCCAAGGAAAGTGCTCTAATACCAGATGTGGAGAACCTCCTGCAATAAACAATGAGAATGCACGATATAGCAGAAATTATGGATCAGAGAAGAGATTTTATTAATCGTAGGCCACTTCGAGGGGCAACCTCCTTTGAGCAAGCTTTATACAAAATAACTCTTCGATGCTTTCATTAGCCTCAGCACATACTTATATACTAAGTCTAATCTAAACAACTATTACCCCCCATGAATGTGGGATAATGCAACATAATAACTAGACAACTTAACAACTATTACTTGCTCCCCATGAATGTGGGATAATACAACATACTGATGGGACTACTTACAAAGCATATGCGTCCGATAAAATATACTAACAAAATAAAGAGGAGGGTTGACACGGGTTCTTAACAGTAAGCCCCGTAGAGACAAGTAGAAAACAGTTACCTTTCAGGTGTTTACAAGGGAAACAAGTCCCGCCACTCCACCCCTTTACAATACAAGTTACATTGGAATTGTTCATAAAACAGTAATCGAACTTTATAAAAAATAAGTAATCGAAATAACACATACATATAAATGTGTAACCATAGAACAAGATAGTAAGAAACATCAAGATAACATAGTATTACATTTATAACCACATTGGGAAATATGAAAGAAGGAAGTAAGAACAACTTACGACAATATAGTAAACAAAGTACGACACATTCTGCATAAGTTTAAATAATGTCCAGTTCAGGTAGTATTTGACTAGCCTATTAAATTTTTTATTTCAAATTTTGGGGACGTTACAAATACAAACATTGGAACACTAATGAATCTTCAGATATGCAATTAAAATCAAAACATACTCTGATCAATGAAGCTCGATAGAAATATCTAAATGATCTCTCTGAACACTTGCAATGAATCCCAAATGAAGAGGTATGGATGATCTCTCCTCTCACACCAGTTAGGATGGAATCTTTCAACGCCAAAACCAGTCACAAATGCAAGAGGAACACCTCCAAGCTTGAAATCCTCAAGATATCTCCAATTCATAAATAAAATTTCCCAAAATATCCCACACATAATCCTCTGCCATTGTTTTAAAACTCTTCATTCATATTTTCCCTCCTTTTAGATTTCTCAACCTATTGCTTCAACCAGGAAGATCATATCAGTACCAGTGGGGGACAGTATCAGAATACCTTTTTAATACTACCCACCGAGCAAGGCTCAGAGACGTGGTCTATACTTGTTACTAGATGATATTAACCATCATATCTACCTGGTCTACCCGGTCATGCATGCTACTATAGCAGTACGCATTCAATCCACAGTTGCCCACATCTTTAAAGAGGGTTGCACCGGCAGTAGCATGAATTTACAAGAAGAGGTGGAAACACTATAATTCATGTTAACACCAAGGCTCATGGAGCACAAATTTGGAAAGTGTCACATAGCCTTTCCCGTAGTTTCGACCAATTGTGCATCTGCTTCTGCATTTATGCCTACATGTACAAGTTATTTAGCTCGGATCGTTCGTATCGCTGGATGGCATAGAAGAAAAACATCAGATAAAAACCCGGATGCCCTGCCTTAGAGAACACACCTTATGTAGGTTATTGGCGTTGGTTAGTTGTTTCCCATGATATTTCTTTAGTCAGGGTGCCACCAGGCAATATATTATTTAGGTTCACGCCCAAGTCAGTTGGCACAGATAGATAAATGGACATACCTATGTTGGCCGTATCGGAGCAGCCCTATGTCTGCGGTACCTATTTAACATATACTGTTAACCAGGTCCAACATGTTAAAATATCCTTTCCTTATCGGAATCTGGATCGGTTGTCCTCCTTTCCTCCTTTCTTCTTCTCGGAATCAGGATCGGCTCTTCTTCCAATACTTCAGGACCGTAAATCGGATCTACGTCGGAGGAACGGAGCAACTGATTATACATAGCCATAAAGGGCCAACTGACTCCTCATGGACAAATTGACTTATATCACCGCGGGGACTCTATCCCACTCAGCGGTTCATGTTTACTGAAGATTGAGTCGATTTCACTACCAAGCACTATTATTCATATGGTGGATTTTGACTTTTCTTCATAAATATAAATTATCGGAGTTAATCCAAACCAAATTTTTGATTATGATAAATATTCTTTTTATCTAGTCAAACGCTTTATTTTCAAATTCCCATAGCCTTTGCTTGTTTTCCTTTTGGTTGCATAATGTCCAGTACATGGTTCATCATTACATGCATGTAGAATGTCATGGATTCCCGTAGGTAGGTAGCATAAACGATATAACCCATAGGTTTTAGGCTACAAAGACATCACCGAGGGTCTTGAAAATATTAATAAATATTATTTTCATGAGAAAATAAGTCCTTTCACCGTTGTTTTATAACTCTCCATTAATCTTTTCCTTTCTTTTAGAGTTTTCTAGAAAATATTAATAAATATTATTTTCAAAAAACCATTTTTAGGTAAGAATAATCCTCAATGACCCTATCTCCCTCCAATTGCTATTTTGAGCCTAGTGGGGAGTTATAATGATAATGCTCATGCCTTGGAATTTCCACAATCACCAAATTCAACCTCCATGGTTATTCTTGGTCAATTGGGAGTTACATTTGTCTTGGGGATCATGGCGAGGTCTCATATGCCTTCTATTGATGTTTTATGAATGTGCACAAACGAGGCCATGAAATTTTTGTGCAAATCACGTCTTAATGTTACAAGTACAACAATTCGAAGTTGCAGTTTTAAAAAGTTTTAGTTTAAAAAATAATTTTATTTATTTTGAATTTAGATAAATAAAACCACTTATAAAGATTTATGTTTCTTAAACCAATATTTAAGAGTTTATTTTATTTTTCAAAATATTATATTTAATAATAACATTTTGAAAACTTTAAAAAACAATGAAAAATTATTTATATGAAAAAAGCATATTAATAAAAGTCAATATTTAAACGAAAAATAATTATCCACTATTAATTCATTTCCTTTCTATAATCCAATTTAATGTATTAATTATATAATTTTAGCTTTAAAGTATAGCAATGACAGCACATCTAATAATTTGCACACAAAAAATGTTATAGTTCAAAAAACTTAATTTTCCTACACAGAAAAATTAATAAAAAAATATATAATCTCAAAATAATTCAATTCTATATATTTGATCTTGTAATTTTAATATGTAATTTTTTATTGAAAAATATTATTATTTCTTATATATTTTTAATATTTTTTCTAATATATTTTATAATTAAATCATTATAATTATTTTAATAAATCAACTTACATTTTCTATATTTTATTTTTTTTATTATATTTGGTTCATTATACTTATAATTAGTAACTCAACTTATCTCTTCAAATAAAATACTACCTATTTCCAAATATCCTTTATAAATAACACATCATAAAATATCTTCTTTATTATTATTATTATTATTATACACTTACCCCAATCTTAACCCTAACTCTTTATTGTTATCTCTTAACCACAAAACCCTAAAATAAAATCTTTACTCAGAGACCTTCAAACTTTTTTTTTCCATTTCCCCGCATTTAGTAGGTCAATAATGATAAAGCAAACAGTAAAACAACCGGTATCATACAGTTAGGTTAAACCGTGCAACTTAAATTTTAAAAATAAAACAATTAATCCTTCACGGTTACTTTGTAAACCTTCGAAATTAAAATTTTAAAAATAATCACAAAACAAGCTTTTGATATGTGGTATTAGAAAAAAATCTTTCTTTTAACGACATGAACTTCAAAATTCAAACTTTCTCATAATAATATTTTTATATATTAATGTAACTATTATATGATCTCTAAATAAAAAGAATACTATATAGTTACACCCAAAGAAATAATAAAAAGAATTATATAATCTCTAAATAATTCAATCCATATATTTGATTTTGTTACACTATATAAAACAAAATTAAGAAGTACTTTTTTATTAAAAAATATTATTACTACTTATATTTTTTAATATTTATTTCTAATATATTTTATAATTGAATGATTATAATTTTTTTTATAAGTCAACTTACATTTTCTTATATTTCATCTTTTTACACTATATTTTGATTAATTATACTTAGTAATTCAAGGTATCAAATCTTTACAGGTGTAAACTTCTTCTTAGGTATTGTACTCAATGAACTATCAACTTTGTTGTACATATTTTTATTTAAGGTCCACATATAATATTTTTATTATTAATATTTAATATTATTTATGGCCCGCATATAATGTTTATTATTATTTTTATTTTGTTAGGAATGAACATTACATCTCCCCATACATGGTTTTAAGACCATATGCAAGGCCCTCCTAAAACCATGGGTTGTTTAGGAGGCCTTGCATATGGTCTTAAAACCATTTGCAAAGCCCTCCTAAACCATGCAAAACCATGGTTATTTAGGAGGCTTTACACATGGTTTTAAAATCATGTGCAAGGCCCTCTTAAACTTTGTACAATAAAACCATGGGTTGTTTAGAAGGCCTTGCACATGGTTTTAAAACCATGTGCAAGACCAACATTTTTTTGAGAATAATTCAATTTTTTCAAATATCCATTATAAATTCTCTATCCAAATTGAATTCTCTATGCAAAAGGTAATGCCTCCAATATTTCAAGGATTGAAATGCTACATAGAATTCCTTATCGTAAGTGGTAGATTTATGTTTATATTCATTTAATTTCTCACTGAAAAAAGCTATAGATCTTCCTTCTTGGATTAATACTCCTCCAATTTCAACTTATGAAGCATCACATTCAACCGTAAATAGCTTCTCAAAGTCTAGTAAGGTAAGAATAGGGGCTTCTGTAAGCAAACTCCCTACAGCTACCTTTGTCCAATTAAAGGTCTTCCCTCTTTTTCAATCAGTCAAGGGGACACTTATGCCACTTAAATTCCTAATGAACCTCTTGTGGAAATTTACCAACCTGTTGAGACTTTTCAACTATGTGACACTTTGAGGGGAAGGTCGCTCAAGGATGGCCTTTATATTTTTGAGTATACATGCTTAATCCATCAGTTGAAATGACACTTCCCAAGAATACTAATTTATCCATGCATAACTCACTCTTTTTAGGCTTGATAAATAACCTTTAGGCTGAAAGTATGTCAAGGACTACTCTCAAATGCTTGACATGTTCCTCCATAGTTTTACTAAAAATTAAAATATCATCAAAATAGACAATGATAAATTTCCCTATTCATTCTAAATACCTATTTCATTGTTTGCATGAAGATAGTTGGGGCATTATATAGGAAAAATGGCATCACCATCCACTTGAACAAACCATCCTTGGTATTTAAATTATTCTTCTACTAATCTCCTTCACATATTTTGAATTGATGATACTCACTTCTGAGGTGAATCTTGGATAATATCTTAGCCCCAGAAAAACAATATAGCAGGTCATCCATTATTGGTATCAGATATTGGTACTTCATAATGATCTCGTTAACGGATCTAGAATTAATGCAGAACCTCCATGTATTTCATCCCTTCGTGGGGGATATTAGAGCAGATGTAGCACAAGGACTCATGTTTTCCCTTATAAATCTCTTTTCTAGTAATTCTATTATTTGCTTCCTCATTTTCTAGCAGAGTCATTTTGTAAGAAACCTAATTCAAAATCTTAGTGCTCATAATCAAATCTATTTGATGGGTAATTCTCTTGGAAGTGGGTAGGCCCGTGGGTAGGTCAGATGAATTTAGATTTGGATACTATTGAAGTAGTTTATGCACTTCTAAAGGAATTGTTTTCTAAATCAACAACTAATTTCTTCATGGGTTTAACAGATAGAAAACCCCACCCTTAGATTCCTTGGAAAACTTCTTCCACCACATGGTACTCAAGGATAGAGGTGTTAATTCAAAATCATTTATTCCCCTTTAAAGGGCTTCAAGATATGTCAGTTTCCCTCATGTTGAATATCGTAAGTGTTTTCTCTACCATGGTGAACTATATTCTGATCATATTTCCAAGGTCTACCTAAGAGTAGATGGAAAGAATCCATTAGAACCACATCACACCATACTTTGTCTTCATAGGGACCAATTTTGAATTGAGCCAAATAGGTTTGATTTACCAACACAATATGATCCCTTTTTAGCCAGGAAATACTATAGGGATGTGACTTAGGAATGCATGTGAGTTGTAATTTTTGCGCCATTTTTGTACTTAAAAGATTATTGGTAGATCTACCATGTATAATCAACTTGAAGACCTTGTCCTTGCACTTACATTTTGTCTAAAATATGCTTGTCCTCTTCTAATCAGCATCGTGGGTTGCTTTGTTCCTGGATACCAAGGACCTCCTCAACATCATTTATCCTCTTTTTTCCTCAACTTCTTTGGTAAAGGGTTCTTCTCCTTCTCCTTCTTGGGCTATCATCGCCCTTTTTGGATTTTGAGGGAAATGTGTCACCTTATGGGGTTCACTACATATAAAACACTTCAAGGGTCTCCAACCTCCAAGAAATATTCACCCTCATCCCCTACGTCCATAGGTTTCCCTACATTGGAAGCCTACTTCTAATGAAAGGAAGTAGGCTTCTACAAATCTGGATTTACAAGATTTGAACAAGGAGTTCAAGTGGAAATTCTGTTAAGAAGGGATCTATTATCCTCCGTAGCTCCAATGCACTGCATCATCATCACAAACATAATAATAACTCATGTTTTACTAGAAAAAACAATTGAAAAAAACTAATAATAAGTTACCTTTCTTAAATATTATACATGGGAATGATTATAAATAGGAGAGACTCTCATACAAAGATTTTGAGTTTTCGTAATACTATAGTTTTTAATGATTTTTCTTTGAACTTTTTAATTTTTCCAAATCTCAATGCTAACTCACTATCACGTCATCTTGAATGTGCCTCTTTACCTCTTTGTTACATTTCTCCAAGATTTTTTCTCCTCATGGAAAGCTAAGAGAGAAATCCTACCTCTTCCATCTTCTCGGAAGACATCCCATCAAACCCCAAACATCTCTTTACCTCTTTATTACCTTCCTCCAAGATTTTTCCTTTTCATGGAAATCTAAGAGACAATTCTTATCTCTTCCATCTTCCTTGAAGACAATCCATCACACCCAAAACATCATCATATGCACTAACATATTTTAAGTTCAAATCCCATGGGTGGCCTTAGCCATCTTCCTTGAAGACACAACCCATCAAAACCCCAAACAAACATAATCATATAATATAATTAATTTTAACTTCAAATCCCATGGGGTGACCTTGGTCGTACTATGTGTGGGAAACTTGTACCGTGTAGGGGAGAGGAGCCAATAGTGGGGCAAGACCATAAGTGGCTATACAACTGGTCACATCAACTATACAATAACATAATTAAACTACCACTAGATAAATAGCATAGATATGTCATTTAAATTATACTTAATGTCCAAAACATTGACAAAAGGTGCACATAAATTGTCATTTGCCTCAGGAATATGGAAGATGTTTATAGTTTATCTTGGACAGCTCCACCATTTCCTTTTTTATCCTTTCTAAAAGTTCATTGAATTAAAAACATTATTATCCAATCATCTCCAAATTGAATGAGATCCATTACCTCTTAATTAAAGTTTGATGGTATTTATTTTTTAACCAAAAAGGGTTAAATTTGAAAGCCCTAGGGGATTCTCATATTTTTTCACTGACCAAAGGAAAAGCGGAAAATAATCCAAGCATCTCCCACTTCCAAATCATGACCATACCCTCTCTACCTCCACTAATCACTATAATGGATCAATCTATGTGCTTAGAAATGCTCTATGTTGTTCCTCTAGGATGGAGTGATTTTCAAAGATTCAATATCACTTAGATTAACCTCTTCTAAGACGTGCAATAAATAGTTATCCAAGTTGTCTTCTCTACTAGATTCCCCCACACTTCACATCTCTACTAGATTCCCCCCATTTACTTTCCCAACACCTTAAATTTTAACTCTCTTTGTTGTAATTTTCACCATTATTTCCCACTAATGCCAAATTGGAAAGGAATTGAGCAGTTTCAAGTCACATTCAAGTTACATGTGAGGCAACACCAAAGTATAACAAATTTAATACCCAAGCACATTAAAAAACAGGTCTACTAGATTTCTACTCTAGTGCATCTTTGAAATGTATTGTTTGTATATAATTCATGCAATGCAACATAGACCCAAACATGTCATAGAAGATTCATTCGAATTCAGAACTAACCCTTAACTTTGCTAGAAGCTAAAACTATGATCATCAATAGACCAACTACAAGTATATTACCTTCTTGCATCCATATTCTTCAATTAAAACTTAGCTTCATGCATCCATCGGTCCTTATTCTTAGCTTCACATAACAATAACCAATGTATAACAGCAAGGTATAACATATTTAATACTCGGGAAAATTAACAAACATGCATATTAGCTCTATTGTTGAAGGATTGATTTAGATTCATATAAATTGTACATGCATCCAATAGATAAATTGTACTGGATTTCAATGTAATACAAGTTTCTATAGTCATGGCAAGAGGGAACCATGATAATCATACAAGGAGGAAACAAAGACGAGTGGCCAAGGGTTCCCAGCTACAACATACTTTATCAAATGAGGAAATAGACCACAATGCCAATACAAATCCTGAAAATCATAATGAGGCAAAGGAAGTTGGTGCGGTTCCACAATCAACCATAGTGCAAGGAGTTGGTTCGAGCAAGAAGATTAGTTCTATCAAGTATTGGACAAAAGAGGACATGATGAGGGCAATTGATGATGTAGAATTCAATGGATATTCTGTGAGAGCAGCTACAAAGAAATATGGGATTGAACCTACATCATTGCATTATTGGCTAAATGGTATACTCACACCAAGAGGAAATGGCATGTTACAATGCTAACTAAATAGAGGGAGAAAGAAGTGGTTGTTTGGTCTAAGGAAGTGGTTGTTTGGTCTAAGGAAGTGGTTGACATGGGACATGGGCTAGAGTTGATACAATTGAAATTGAATGTGGTGCAAATCTACTAGGCAAGGCCAAATCCATTCAAAGATGGATTTCCTACGGAATCATGGTGCGCAAGTTTCAAGGATAGACAACCATAACTTGTCTTGCAAATTGTAGGGGGGCTAGATAGAGATAGAGCTTTGAATTTGCACCCCACAATTGTGTCCAAGTTCTATAATACTCTATTAAGAGCATATCAAAAGCGTTCATATGGTCCAGCCCCTATATGGAACTATGATGAAACAGGATTATAAGAAGTCAGGAATTGTGGCATGCAGGTAATTTCCAAGGGAGGTAGCAAGATTGTGTCAAAAATTCTTCACCAAAACAAAGAGTGGATTACTATTCTATGTTGGATAAATGCAATTGGTGCATTGATCTTGGGTTTTATTTGTTCAAGGGAAAGACCCAGCAGAAGAACTATGAGCCAAGAGCATTCATGGATAACTAAAGAGTTGTTCATGAATTGGATTTTCAATTTTGTTGCATTTGTGCTTGGTGGTGTATCTCATGAAAATAGGCACATGTTGATTTTTTTATGGCTATGGCAGCTACATAGCTCTAAAAACCATTAAGGAGGAAAACATGATGGCCATTAACTTGTTGACTCTACCAACACATACCAATCATAGGTTGCAACCACTTGACGTAAGTGTGTTTAGTCCATTTAAGTGTTTATTTAGGTCTAAGAGAGCTTAATGGATGGTCAAAAACCTCGAGGCAAAGGTAAAAAGGTTTGACTTGGCTGAACTTGCTAGTAATTCTTTTAAAAGGGCACTTACAATCTCAAATATCAAGGTTGTATTTAGGAAAACTATAATATGGCCACTAGATTATGATTCTCTCCTCCATGACATGGCTTGTAGCCAAGCCTTCGAAGGTGTACATGTTGCGGAAGATGAAAATGTTGTGGACAACATATTATCCCTCTCTTAAGGGAAGTGCCATCCATTAGGTGATGGCGATGAACAGGTCAATGAAACTCAATACGATGGTCACATCAATGCTACCCATGTTGATGATGAAGTAGGTGAAGCAAACATGGAAGGAGTTGGAACACACCAAATACATACAGAATATGTAGAGCATATTCAAACTGACTCTATTGGACCAAATATGGATGAAGGTTGTCAAGCACAACAAAGCAACGAAGAGCAATTGACATTGTCAATCCAGGTACCACATACCGAGTGGTTAGTGGAAGCAATGATGAATATGAACACACACGTTGTTACTAGCACCAATTAAGAAATCCTCGACATGCCTTCGCTATCAATATACATGAACAATGAATCTATCCATTATTGTGTTAGTGGAAGCAATGATGAATATGAACACACACGTTGTTACTAGCACCAATTAAGAAATCCTCGACATGCCTTCGCTATCAATATACATGAACAATGAATCTATCCATTATTGTGTGGATGTAGGTTGTCGAGAAAAATATACTACATGGAATGAAGAATTGACTAAAGACATTGCAAACGAAGAACAACTCCCAACTAATAATCCTTGAGACCAGCCAAGTTACCACACCATTGCTTAGACAATTCCTAAGGCTGCCAGTGGAGAGAGTGAGCAGAAAGGAAAGTCTAGGATCAACAAGTTTTCTTTGTCTAGGCAAAAGTTCACAGCTACTTACCTCGGATAAGTACATCGCACTATTGGTAGAGTATAAATAGAAGAAAAATTAGGTGTAGGAAATGAGGCAAAAAAAGAAGGAAATTGCAAAGGACATGAGGGAAGCATTAAAGATTGTTCAATCCAAACAATGAAAGAAGGAAAGGATGAAAAGAGAGCAACAAAGGAAAGCCAAAGAATACCATAAACAACTGACCAAGCATTAAACAAGCAAAGGTCCAATGAAGACAAAAAAAGGGGTGTGGGAGTAGGGAGGAGGTGGACAAAACTGTGGATGAGAATGAGCTGAAGAGGATGGCCACATTCAATCAAATTGCAAAGAATACAAGTTTCAGGCCAAGAACTTATAAACATCCAGGTCTTCCAATGTCAACCACCTAGTCCACCTTCCTCGTTTCTTCTATCCAGTACAGGGGCCAATATGAGATGGCCTTTTCCAACTCCTCCTAACAATCCAAGGGTATTAGGGACAAGTCAAAGCTATGGGTTTTCAAATCCTCCTTATCTGCAAGCAACAACATGGCATCCAGCAAATGCAAGGAATTTAACATAATCTGATCAAGAAAATATAGGCACCTCAAACAACTAAACTCAAGAAAATGTAGGAGGCTCAACAAGCTTAGGTAATGAAGAAACTTAGCCTCCTGGAGCATAAGGATGAAATACATTTATGCCTAACCACATGCATTATGGGTTGTTATAGAGGCATATTTTGGATGACTATGTATTCAATTCCATGGTGTATAAGTGAATATTATATGCTTGAAGTTATATATGGCAGTGTAAGCTAAAAGGTAATGATATGTGGCAGCATAAGTTAATTTGAAGCCTCTTTTGTTATTAACCACCTTTTCATATTCATGGAGGAAAACAATCATTTTTTAGAAGAATGCTAGTGGTTTACTACTCCTTGAACTATGGATCTATGGATCCACAGTAGAATATAGAGGGATTAACTCCTCATTTATAGATATATGGTTTGACACTTCATTTGGCATCTTTATCACCTTGGAGGATGACTTGTTGTATGATCCCTTAAAGTGGATGCCCTATCCCATCCATTATTTTAGGCATCTTTTTAGTATCTCAAGGATGTTGGGCCATTGATGATCGGGAGTGCTTCACCTTTCGAGTTGGAAACTGATTATGTTGAAGTAGTGATTACTATTCATGAGGACAATGTTGGCAAATGATGATGTTGAAGCAATATTTAATATTTTCAATGAAATTTTTGGATGGAGTAAGGGATGGGATGATATTTAAGTAATCTATAGCTACATGATATAGGAGGATGGGTTTAAACTAGATTTACATAATTGAAGTAAATCTACATCCAACAAAACGTTGAGTTTTACTATTTTTCAAGTTAAGACAAAACACCCAATTTGGGGCACACCTTCTTCGATATTATGGTACTAGAAAAATTGTGATATTCAAATTTCAAAATCCAATAACATTCTTCCAAATTTAGTGAGCCCAAATACAATAGGCCACATTTGGAGGTTACCATCCATTTAGAATTTGTGGCCATTGAAATGTTCAAAGACAGGAAAACACTAGCAAAAGTAATTAACATATGTCTTTGCCACTTGTAAAAAACCATTCAACGATACTGCAAGTAGAGACAAATTGAATTCCATTCTAAAACAATGGGTGGAAGGCATTCGTCAATTAAAAGCACAACACTTACTATTTCTAGACATATAACACAAATATTTTAGGGAACTCTTTGCAGAATAGGCCAAGTATATACCTATATTTGAGTGAAAAAAAAACAGTACAATAAACACAATTAACCACCAAATGTTTCATGTTTCCAAGCTAGGTGAATTCATCCACGTCGAAGAGTAGAGAATGAGTTTCCAAGAACACCCATGTAAACCACACTGAGACACAACCCTTACACAAAGACCATACTTGACACTGAATATTGCATTAAACAAAGTTAGTTTTCTCCCAAACCCAATAAGAAAACCACAACCTCATTACATGCTTTCCAAAGGGGCAAAATCATCACATAAGAAAAATGAATGCAACCAGTAAAAAAATCAAAATCCTCAAAGCCCTCCATGTTAACGATAAAAAAACACTCCATGTGGAAACAACCTCTAATTCCATTATTTATATATTATTAAAAAAATGCCACAACGAAAATTCATCAAAGAGAAGTCTCAAAAGTCTCATAACAAACCCTAATTCAAAAAAACAATTTTCTTTAAACTTTACATTAAACCCACCAAAAAATTCGTTGTAAACCCAAAAATGTTCACCATGATTTAAATTTTTTACAAGCCATCAATAGTTACAGAGCAAACAAACAGAAAGCAGTGGGCGAAGTGAACAAACACGCAAAATAGAAGCCCATAACAACGCTCCCAATGTCTAAATGGTGTGTTGAAAAACACAAGTAAACGAAGCTAGTAGGAATAGAGTCATACCAAAGGGTTCCTCTATGAGGCGTCCTCCATCAAACATTTGAGTAGCAAGTGCCTCCACTCCAGACAAACGACCAACAACCTACAAACACCACCAAGATGGCATCAGCGGGGTGCAATAACAATTCTCCTGCAAAAATTTTTAGTGAGCAGAGGCAGAGGAGGGTTATCACATCCATTGACATCGTCCTGCTCCCCACCATCCCCGACAGACCATCCATTGACGTTTGAGCCCAACCCCTACCGCCACAACACTGAACAAACACAAAAAGACCAGCCAAGGTGCTCACTTAACCAACAAGAAGAGGTGCAAAGAAACCATGACAAGGTCATCTGAAGGAATCCAGATAAAGGACCATAACCCAGAGCGAGGACAAGTTTAAGGTAACATACACGCATACACGGGCACAAGGGTGAGACACAACCGAGAGGTGTATGCTCACACATCAACCCCATTCATAAATGCACAAGGTGTGCAGAAGGCAAAGGCAAGGGAGTGAGCTAAACTCTAGACCATTTGCACCATTTTCCCGACAAAATTTCTAACCAAAAATTCGGCAAGAATTGTTGAAATTGCAGTTTCAATTTGTTGAAATTGCATAATCGAGGTGCCCCAAGGGTTACCGAGGGCACTGAATCCATTTTTACAACCAAAATCGCAATTTCAGCAAAACTTCCCTCCCCGGATTGCGACAAATTTCGCCGACAAAGATGCAAATGGTCTAGAGTTTAGCTCACTCCAAAGGCAAGCACCAAAACTTAGGCATATTAAATTCTAATTTGGTCGCTCGCCTACCCAAGACGTGGCAGCATCCATGGCGATGGTTTCATACGCCACGTGGTTTAAATGACATGGTAAGGGAGGGCCCACCAGTACTTGCGTTCCTTCCCTACTTATCAAAAAAAATCTACACTATGTGTGGGCACATCCTACTTATCTCTGATATAGGCTTCATCCTACTTTGTCTTGGGGTTGATATTCTTTCTTTCCATTTCAAGTCTGCTTCAATGTAGAGGAAACGAGCCTCTTCTTGAATGCAGAGTCAAGACAAGTCCCTTACTCTCAATGTCTTGCTGCTAGCTCTGCATATCATCGCGCCCTCGCGTAGGGCATCCCTCTTAGCCTGCCTCCTCCTGTGCCGAATAGCCTTTCGCATTTTCGGAGTGCAGAGCACGGAGGTAAGTTCCGCCCCCTTTTGCTCAAAATCTTCGCGTGCGAACCTTCAATTGCTGAAGTCTAATGTTGAAGCCTTTGCTCTGCATGCGCTTGCCTTAAAATTTGGACTGTGGATCGCATAGTGCAGAGGTAAGATCGATCCTAATTTGCTCCAGTCCTCCACATTGCTCAAATTTTGTATTTAGACCTACACTTTTTCTTGCCTAGCGCAGTATGTAGATAATACCTTCACTTTGCACTCGTCCATTCCCCCACATTGTCAAGATTCCATCCTTCAAAGGTTTTGATCTTAGACATTCACCACAATATTGGGAAAAGGCTTCGGCCATTAAAGATACACGATTCGCGCAAGCTTTGTCGAACAAGTATTGCATACTGCTTGGGGTGCTTGCATCGGCCGCAATTGAATCTCTGGCATATTTGATCCCTTTTTCTTCCCGGGTTAAGTTTGCATTGCAACTTGGTACGGTTGATCTGTGCAAATGAATCATGAATCTGTTTACGGCTTATTACCATTTCAACTGGGAGGAAACCCTACGCGATGCAATACCCCATTTTTTTAATATAAGGCTTTATTTGATAAAGAGTCAAAAACTCTAAAGCTATGATGAAGAACATGTATTATCTGCATAAAAGTTACAAGTTCAACATACAAGTTATAAATTCAATTCAGACAAAGTAAACTTAGAAATATTTATCCATAAAAAAAAACAGAGTTTTAGGAGTTTTCCAGGCCTAAGTTAGATCGTATTGGTATATCTCTGGACAAACCTTATAATAATCTATAATGGATCTTCTTAGAAACCAGCTTCCCTATTATGTTGTTCTGTAAAGAGAAATGATGCCCAGATTCACCACATATGTTACAGGTTGAAAGACATTAACATAGTTCAGACAAAGCTAAGTTTTGTTAATTTAGACATTCCAATCTTCTTCAAATAATGCTTAGTTTTGAGAGTTTATTCTAATTTATACATTCCGAACTTCTTCCCAGAGAAATTGAAATTGAAATTTCTACTTAATTTTGATTCAACGAAATTTATCACTATTTATATAAATCTTTGAGACATTCTTAAACTCAACCTACTGAGGATTCTAACTAAAACCAAGACTTTAGCTTGTCTCGGAAATTGGCCAAACCCATTTCCATGATGTCCTTGTATGCAATTTTTTTTCTTTCTAAAACAGTCCTAGATCCTGTCTTTAATATGTTCCGGACTTTGGTTGAAACAGTGTAGATTTTTTCTGATATAAATGAAATGAGTCATTTTTCATTTTTTTTAAATGGTTAACAATTTTTGACAACCATTTCTCCACCTTAGATGCAGACAAAGTTAAAAAGCAGTAGTATAAACCTGCTATGATTTGAAACATTTCAGGTCAGGTTTCTTTTTATCATTTTTGTCTTAAAATTAGTCAAAATTTTAGAAGAGTTGCTGGAATTGCATATATCAATTTTTGAGATTGCATAATAAAGGTATATGAAGAGTTGCATCCTTCTATACTTTAAAAATGCAATTTAAACATTGAAAAATAACCGTGTACAAAAAAATTATATAGTTAAATTCTAATGATGATAACAAAAAAATACCAAATCATATAACATTTAGAAACTCCAAGAAAAACTTGCTGAAGAGAATTGCTTCCTTTTCCAAGTTGTTGCCCCTGCCTACAGCCTGTCTCAATAAACAAATCTTATATTGCATTAGATGGTTTCAATTCATATAAATTTCAAATCACTTGAAACAAAACTAAAATATAAAACTAGCTATTGGAATTTACATCTAATTTTCAATATAAACTCTCAGCTACCACTGCCCTACTGCCGATATGTCCTTGAAGAAGTGTATACTTCTATTTTTCAAGATAAACTTTCTGCTACCACTGTCCTTGTATATTTTCTAGAAAAAATATTGCAATAATTGCTAAACCTCACAGATTTCAAAGCGCAAAATAAAGGTAGTGAGAATCACAAGATAGTGTTTGAACTACCATGATTAACGGCAAGAACCTGTTCTGTCGGTTTAATGTACCTTTAGGGCAAATTGTGCCCTTATAATACAAATATCAGAATCATGATATAGGGCATATGTCATTATTCTGAATCCTCAACGCCAAAACTATTATCAGAACCGCTGGATCAGTTAATCAATCAATCATACTTTTCGCCCCAAGTATATACCAAGAAGAACACCCATGAAAGGCCAAAGATGAAATCTCCTACAGCCTGCCGAGCAGAATCCCTGGCCAGATCTTCTACTCTTCTCTCAAAACCAAATCTCCACATGCTCATCAGTGCATGAATCAGAATCCAGCCTTTGGCAAAAAAGGTCTGAAACTCTCTGTCATTCACAAAGGAAACCATGAACAGGATGATTCCAATGGACACCAGAAGCATGCCCACAAAAGATTCAGATGTTGTGATCAAAAGATGATCATGAGGGGTGGAGCCCAAAAGCTTACTAGCAGTCTCCTTGCCATGCCCAAAGCCGAAAACCTCACTCGGATAAAACATCATGAGGAATCCAGAAACAAGATAGATGACAGAGTGCAGAAAACAGAGTACAGAAAAGCATGACACAGCCATTGCCAATCTCTGTTACCAACAAAAACGAATCAACACCCAATTTGCACCTGTTAACAGCTCCCTCCGCTCTGGAACCTCGATCCCCTAATTATTTAGGACTGAAAATTATCTTTTTCCTTAGAGTTATGCGTTATGGGATTATGTACAGATCAGCGCACGCTTTTTCAGAGAATGGGTATGGTTTAGGATTTGTTTGACCTGCTTAGTCAGCAATTTAGGGAAAAATTTGGCCACGTCGGAATTATAAGATCTTGAATATCTAATTGGCCAACAAAGTTTCATGGTGAAAAGTCGCCACCTTTGAATGGTGGCGAATCGTAATGCAAGGGGTGTTCGATCTTATTTGTCAAGGTTAGGTTATTGGAATTTGCACTAAATTTAAAATTTGTAGAATATTTTATATAATATAAATATAATGATGTTAATTAAATGAGGTTTTGTTGGCCCTGGTATCTATCTGTATCTTATGTTCTCATGACGAGGAAACTTTGGATCATTATTATTATTATTATTATTTTTGTTTATCTTTTCCTCGTAAATCTGGTTGGGTTGTGTAGTTTTTCAAGATCGGGCATAGTTGGCAAGGTGGACCAGAGAGTTGTTTAAATATGGGATAATTTCTTCTTGTTTTTGGTTGGTTTTTATTAGTTTTTTGTTATGAATTTTTACGAATTTTCAAAACACGCAAAAATATTGTTAGTTTTTATAGAGTGTGGGTGTTGAGGGTTATTGTGTCATGTGATTTTATTTTTGCGCTTAAAATCGCCCAACAAACAACATAAATTACAAATTTTGTGGGTTAAATTCACCGAATTCCGACGGAAAATCAACATGAAAATCAAAATCGTTCCCTGGTTAGATGACTCCTTTTGAAAGTGGAAGCAATCTACTTCTAGAATATATGGATTTACTTTTGTTAGTCCCATGGGCGATTTGGAAATGTTGGAATTCTTGTTAACAATACTATGGTATGCATTAGGATTATAAAGTATTTCTCCGAGTTTCGCAAGGAGAATTTGACATGTCATGTTGTTATTATAGTGTCTCTAGTTTTTTCGAGCTCTCCTTTGGAATTTTTAGATGGTGTTGCGTGGGAGGGTGTGGGGTGTTGGTATGGTTCTTCATTTGAGTTTTGTTCATTATATTGTTGGTTGAATTGTGGTGGTAGTTTCAATACAAAAGCCGAGTCAGTGGCATGTTCGGGTTTACTTCATGTTATTTTGATCTAGCCATAGTAGGTGTTTATTACTTGTTTTGCTTCCTTATAATAGATGGTTGTGCTCTCATCACTGGGGCTATCAACTAGATTTTTGAGTTGTAAAGTCTGATTGTATTTAGATACTCTCATTTATTGGGAGGTCTCTTTATTTGCGGATATTTCCTTAGTGCTTTATTTGGGTGGATTACTAGCACATTGATTGTCCTATGCATATATAGGTCAATGGTGGTCTATGGTATTGTCGATCTTTGGATTGCTTGATGACAATTTTTTGTATAGTTTGTTTTGATTCAAATCCATTGAATAACAAGCAGAAAAAAATTTCTTGGTGAAAAAATAAAAAAAATAATAATGATGTTAATTACATGCTTTAAAAAAATTAATTTTAAAAAATTTAAAGATTAAGAAATTGTTATTATATTATTGTTAATGATGATGATGATGGAAGAAGGGGAGAGGAGCGGCTAGGGTTTGAAGGGTGGGCGGCGATGGTGAGCTAAGGGGCATGCTTGGCCTGGCTTCGGCTAGCGTGCAGATCGCATGCACTAACTTCTATCCCTGTCGGGAGGTGGGTCAAGGTGACATGCCCTAGGCTACGTGTCAATCTTCCCTTCAGGTGTTACGGTTACGTTCTAGGTGCACCGGTTGTGGTTTGAATAGGGTTTCTTTGTGAAGTTGGATTTCGGCGGGTAACTTATTGTTACTAGGGTAAACTTCTCTTCACCTTTTCCTTCTAACTGGTTGTTTTCTTTTACTGTCGTTACTTTCTTTCACCTTTGTGATGCTATGGGGGACGAGGAGCAGGTGGATTATTCCTCTGACCACTTGGAGGGGGGTGTCTTTAGTTTTGCTTTAGGAGAGGTTCGCCAGGATGATGTGATGACTCCCTCTGGCTGGGATGAGGGATTATTTGCCACACCCTCGCCTGTTGCTACAGTGGAGGGTTTTTCTCCGTCTTCTTTCTTTTCTCCTGTGTCGTCGGTTAACTTTCCAGAGGAACCCTTTGTGTTCACGGAGAACATCCCCAAGGGTTTCGGGTCAGCTGGGGTAAACGAGGATCTCTTTGCATTTGATGTCGCACTAGCGGGGAATGAGCAGGTATATGGAGTGGTATTGTCTGCAGGAGGTGGTCGCATTGGTGGTTTTGAGGTGAGTAGCCCTGGGGGCGAGGCTATCAGGGCAGCATCGGCGGTGGGTTTGGATGGGATATCCACAGCAGTGAATCCTGGAGTTGGCCCGATCCATCACTCAAAGGCGATTCCAGGTATGGGAAAAACTACAACGACGTCAGGGTTGGCAGCAAGGGGGCACGGAAACGGAAGAAATCTTGGGTGAAAAAGAAAGGGACGGGCTACAATTACGTGCTCAGGGAGGATATTGGCTGGGAACAAATCGAGCAGATGGCGAATTTCTCTGTGGTAGGTCGCGTTATTGGGAAAAATTGCTCGCTGCAGGAGATTGAAAAGTGGACGGAATCCTGCTGGTCAGAGGTCCTCGGGGGGGCGTCGGAATTGGAAAGACTCACCTGAGGTTAGTATGCCTTTAATTTCAAGCAACAGGAACATGTGCAGTGGGTTTTGGAAAGAAATTGGTCGATTGATCAAAACCATGTGTTGTTAAAACCTTGGATACCGCCATTTGATGCCAGTAGGGAACAGGTAGATGAGATGCCTCTTTGGATTCGACTCCCAGGGCTGCCGCGACAATATTGGACGGAGGAGCATTTTATCAACATCGAAAACATTCTGGGAACCTTCCTGGAAGCAGACTTATCCTACAAGATTTCTAATTAGCGTCGGGTGGTTCACATTTTGGTGAAAGTCAATATCTGGGAGGGCTTGGATGAGGACATACAGTTATCTTAGCGAGAGACTCAGTTCTCTTAGCAGCTGGATTATGAAAATATTCCTTTTTGGTGCTAACAATGTCATGCTTATGGTCATCCAGCGGTTGAATGCAGCTTGGGGGTGTGCACCATCAATGGTCGTGGAAATCGTCGGAAGGAAAAAAGGAACTGGCCTTGCAAGCGAGGACCCTGTCCTGTCGTCTGATGGGGCACCGGTGTTACAATCGGACTATGGAGCGGTTGTTAGCGAACCTGTGGAGGAGCCCTCGGCTTCCCTTCCTGTGGTCGAAGTGAATAATGCGGTGGGTGCTACTATGATCGAGGAACCCCCTCCGGGTATCTCTTCCTTCACCCTTTCTCCATCCATAAATTTATTTACCAATTATTTAAATTTGTCTAGGCTGGATTGGATGGAAAAATTAAAAAACCTTACCATTTCTCATCAACCTCTAAAGATCGAAACACCTAACTCTGCTGCTTTGATTGAGGATCTTGATCCACAATTGGTTTTGGACACATGTGAGGGAGGGTCCCTTTCTCCATAAGGGTCATCGGACTCTGGGTACTTCCTTTGATCCTGCGCGAAGGGGGCTTCGGGGGGTTTGGGGAAATTCACATACCTGTCTTCTCAAGGGCGTGGCAGAATATCCTCATTTGCAAAAGCCCAGTCCAGAGAAAGGAAGGACCTGCAGGAAGGAAAACAAGTGTCGATTGAAGGGGCACTTAGAACAGTGCATGCCCAGAAGAAGGGTCGTCGATGAAGATCATGTCTTTTAATTGTCGAGGTCTGGCTAGTCCCTGTTGGGCACCAGTTTGACCTATTTTTGTCATCTAAATACCTTCCAGTTTCCTCCATAAACCTTCATACTAATTCATAAAACCTTAATTTCATTCACAAAACTTTGGTCAAAGGTATAAATGTTGTTGCTTCTTAACAAATTGAATTATGAGATTTTTAAGGCATTTAAATTAAGGTTTTAGAGTCAAAATTACATAATGTGCTAACTTCCCGTAATTTTTCCTAGATTGGATACTTGCAGGCCAGCTAGGCGTAAACTGAGAGATGGGAGAAAGATCCTCGATGTCCAAGGATGGTTAAACTTCTAACGAACAGATGATATGGTTCTCACAGGTGTCGAGTCAATGCTGGTCAAAGATGACCACCTGTGCTACCACTTAGCATAAAAACATGACAGTTTCGATTTTGTGTATTTTGCTGGATCTGATGGAGGATCTCGAGGGTTGCAGATCATTATTAGTCTTCCAGATTTGTAGCATTTCCAGTTTTTTTAAAAGATTGTATAAATATTTGATTTTACATATGAGAAAAACCTCTCCGGGATCATAAACGTATAGCGTGGAATCAAGACTGTGGATTTGATTACTGTGTATGCCCAATTCGATATGGTGAATGCAATTGAAGTTTAGAGCTCTATGATTTTCTTTGCGTGTGTAAACGAGGCATTGGAGGGCCCCCTTTGCCAAGTTTGCACACCTCTTTTTATATCGTTGCCAACGATATGTTTTATTAAATCTTGTAGAATTCGATTTCTTCATTTAACTACTCATACATTGCAGAACGAGTTGGATTGTTTGAACAAGTTTAGAAACTCTGTTATTTAATCATTCACATGTTGTAGGAATGGTTCAGACTACTTATTCAATATCAAATCGTTGTACATTGCTTATTCGATGATGAATTATTGAGGACAGTTATACATTGTGAATGTCTTCCTGTAAGGGAAATTAATGTTTGACTGCTTTCAATATTGAGATAATAGGCAAAGTATCGTGATCTATATTTTAGAGTTAGGTTTAATTTGTTTTTTTTATCTTAGAACATTTCATATGAGAATTGCTGTTTAACTCAGAAATCAAATGAAGTTGCTTCTGTAAGGGAGTTTTTGTATTTCAAGTCACAACATTCTAGCTTTTAATAGGTTTGTTTCATAGGTAAACTAGATTTCTAGTTAGGTCTAGCTTTGAGTCTCTATATTTGGGATATGCCTCTAAGTCTACAAACTTCGGATTGACATAAACTCAAGGTCTAATCTACACTAGTGGATAGGAGCCCAACATTTGGCGCCATTGTCGGGGAGGCATTTTAGAAGCAGACTTAAGAACTTTAGTTCTCTGATAATAATAAAAAAATAAAAATAAAAACACAAAGTAGATTTTAGTTTTATGTCAAGACAAAGAGACGAGAAAGGAAGATTTATCAAAAACCCCCCAAAAATAGAAGTAACAAGAACTTCTTTATCTTATAAAAATGGATTCATTTCAACTGTTGATACTTTTAAAATGGCTAAGGAAGAAACATCAAAAGGGCCAACTGCAGAACAGAGAAGGGAGTATGAGAGAAGGTTAGAAATGGAAAATAAACTAAGACAAGAGAGAAGGGAAGAAGAGAGGAGACATGATAGGGAAAAAGAGAGGAGACATGAAAGGGATGAAAGAATAGAAGAAGATTAGGAAGCCACCTTTAAATTCTCTATCTTGGACACTAGCATCATCCTAGGGGAAGAGGTAAAGATAAAAAATATCCCACCATCCGTCCTACCAAATTTCTATGGTATGACTTCTGAAGATCCAGATTCTTTCCTATTCGAGTTTGATATCTTGTGTCGAACTTATGGATATACTGATGACACTCACAAACTTCGTCTTTTCCCTGCTACTCTTAAAGCAGCTGCCTTGAAATGGTTTATGGAATTAAGAGAGCATTCTATAACTAGTTGGGATGAGATGAGGAAAATTTTTCTTAGAAAATATCAGGCATATTGTAGATCAAAGGATTTAAAAGATGACATTTTCAGAATGTCTCAGCAGGAAGATGAAAGCTTGGAAGAGTATCTAGAAAGATTCTCATACAACCTGCAGAAATCCAAATACAATTCCTTGACACCTGAGATCATTCGGACAATAATTTTAAAAGGAATAAGAGAAGAATATCTGGATATTTTGAATGTTATGGGCAAAGGTGACATCTCCTACTTACCCTTTGATGAGATACAAGACTTATGTCAGAAGTATTCAAGAGGAAAGGCTAGAAATGGGAAAAGGGATGTAACTTCCAAAGTAACTAAATCTACAACTAGTGGCATATCCAACGCTGAGCTTGGAAATCTGTTAGAAGATTTTAAGACTGATCTATTGAGTACCTTAGGCACACAGGTCGAAACATCAAAGACCAAGAAGAGACAAGAACAACAGGACCAACAAGATCAAGCCCTGTCTATTTTCTGCCCTAAATGTAGAAAGAAACACCCATTTAAAGAATGTCCTTTAAATATTGTTCAAATTTGTGGCTTGTGTACTTCAAATCACAAAACTGATGATTGCCCCAGATTGAAAGAATTGTAGGCAGCTCGAATGGAGGAGAATCAAAGCATGGAGTCTCTCTATTTTATGGGACAACGAAGACCTTGGCAGCCACGATTTTCAGGTATATCTCAAGATCCTATGCAGCAGTTTCATTCAACTTATCAAACTCCTGTTCAGAATTCATGGAGTGCACCCATGCCCTGGCAAACTTGGTCTCCTCAATTAGCCCAATCTGCTCCAAATTGGAGAGGGTACACTTATGGTAACCAGACATATCAACAGGCCTATTTACAGCCCTATCAACAACCTTCTGCATATCCCCAATACCAGCAGAATGAAGCCCCATTTTTCCAACAACCCAATCTGGCTCCTCAACTAGGTCAACAACCTCAACAGCTTCAATTGCCATCCAATCAACCTCCACCTCGGCCAACACAATTGCCAACCCAGCCAATCCCAAATCCAAATAATAAAATGGATAAACCCATGTATAATGTTGATGATGGAATGGCACTCCCCTACTCAATCCTCCCACTTCAAAATATCAACTTAAGATCTGGAAAAACTTTACAAAAAGAATCTCCTGTTATTTTAGAAGAACAAGCAGAAAATGAGAAACTCCAAAAAAATTAAATATAGAAAAATAATAGTCGGAAAAGTCACAGTCAGAAAATCACAGTCAAAAAGGGAAAACATTAGTACCTTATATACCTCCCTTTCCAGAAAGGTTGGTCAAAAAAAAACTTTCAATCTCCCTACCTGATTTTGATGTTTTGAATGAGTTAACCAATGTATGTGTTAAAATTCCCCTACTGCAGGCTATAAAGGATATTCCAATCTATACTAAAGCAGTTAGGGAATTATGTCTTAATAAAAGAAGGATGGATCCATAAAAAATTCATGTGGTAGGCAATTTAGCAGGATTAATGTCTAACACTCTTTTTATTGAAAAGTATGTAGATCCTGGAATCCCAATGGTCACAATTACTGTTAACATTTTTTCAATTCCAAAAACAATGATTGATCTAAGTGCTGCCATTAATGTCATGACACTAGAGAGAATGGAATACCTTCACTTGAAAAATCTCAGACCAACCACTACAGTTTTTGAACTAGCTGACAGGTCTAAAATCACACCTGAAGGGATCTTAGAAGATATCATTGTTTCTTTAGACTCATGGGAGTATCCTGTAGATTTTATAGTGCTGCAACCAAAGTCTAATCTAGGAGGGCATCCATTGATTCTTGGCAGACCCTGGTTAGCAACAGCTGATGCTTTCATAGGGTGTAGATCAAGAAGTATGCTCATTTCACATGGGACAGAGAGAAAACAAATTACACTTTATCCTTCTTCCCAACGACCTTCTGCATTAGATCAGTTATCATGGATTAATGAGACCAAAGAACATGAAGAAGAAGTGATTCAGCCTGTCCTAAGTATCAATCAGTTCTTTGATTTTCAAGAAGAAAACAACGAAGATTTGCTAGATTACTTCATTGCTGAACCTAATATTTCAGAAGAATTAAGATACATGCAGTATGTTATAGCAGATCAAGTTTTGGGACAAAATTTTCAGGAAAATTGCATAGTACATTCTCTAGCATTGGCACTTCATGATATTTTTAATGTTCATTCAATCACTGATGTCCAAAGTAAAACAGTTGAAATCAATCTAGGAAAACATTTGAATATCAGTGCACATCTTACTACATCACAAGAAGAACAGTTGATTGCCTTGCTGAATAAACATTCCCATGCATTTGCTTGGGAATACACTGACATGCCAGGCATTCATCATGAAACATGCACTCACCACATTTACACAGATGATAAAATCAGACCTCTCAGACAACCGCAACGTAGAATGAACCCCATACTAAAAGAGATAGTTAAGGAAGAATTGCAGAAGTTATTAAAAGTAGGATTTATTTACCCTATCTCTGACAGCCAATGGGTTTCTCCCATGGTTGTTGTTCTTAAAAAAAATGGTAAATGGCGGATATGTGTAGATTACAGGGAGTTAAATAAGGCAACATTAAAAGATTATTTTCCATTGCCCTTTATTGATCAAGTGTTAGATGCCTTAGCTAGATGCCTTAGCTGGAAAGGAATATTTTTCATTTCTAGATGGTTTCAATGGATATATTCAAATTAGCATTGCAAAAGAGGACCAAGACAAAACTACCTTTACATGTCACTGGGGCACATATTCCTACAAGATTTTAACTTTTGGCTTATGTAATGCCCTAGCTACTTTTCAGAGGGCAGTCTTGGCCATTTTTACAGATCTAATTCATGAATGTGTTGAAGTCTATATGGACGATTTTTCTGTGCATGGAAGTGCCTTCAAGGATTCCTTAGCAAACCTGGAGAAAATTTTAAAAAGGTATGTTGACTCAAATCTTTCCCTTAGCAACAAAAAGTGTTTTATGATGATGACTTAAGGGATAGTTTTAGGACATCATATTTCTTCATCTAGAATAAAAGTAGATCCTGCTAAAATTCAAATCATTGAAAATCTATCTGAACCAACAACTCAAACAGATGTAAGAAGCTTTTTAGGGTATGCAGGCTATTATCGTAGATTTATTGCAAATTTCAGTAAGATAGCTCTGCCATTGTTTAAATTACTTTCAAAGGATGTACATTTCAAATGGGATACTAACTATCAATCTGCATTTCAGACACTTAAAGAGAAGCTCTCAACTGCTCCCATTTTAAGGGGACCAAATTGGACATTGCCCTTTCATATTTCTACTGATGCATTTGATACTGCAATAGGGGCCTCTTTGGGACAAAAAGAGCATACCATGACTTATGCTATCTATTTTATCAGTAAAAATCTAACACCTGCAGAATTGAATTATACAGTCACTAAAAAGGAGATGTTGGCAGTAGTTCATGCTGTGAACAAATTCTGTCATTACATTACTGGCTACGAAATTTTTGTCCACACAGATCATTCAGCTTTATGATATTTAATGAATAAATCTATCACTAATGGTCGAATAACCAGATGGTTACTATTAATGCAAGAATTCAATATCACTGTTTTAGATCGGCCTGGACGAGAAAATCAAGTGGCAGATTTCCTGTCTCGCTTACACAATACTGGTGAGGTTGTTCCTGTTTTAGATAGTTTTCCTGATGAACACTTGTTTGCAATTTTTGTTATCACTCCTTGGTATGCTGATATTGCCAACTATTTATCATCAGGACAGTTACCTCCATCTATGTCATCTAAAGAAAAGAAAAAGATTATTAAACAAAGTGCTAAGCATATATGGGTCAATGGTGATCTCTTTTACACAGGATATGATCTAATTATTAGAAGATGTGTACGACAAGATGAAGTTTTAGATATTTGAAAGCATGTCATGATGAACCGTGTAGTGGCCATTTTGCAGAGAAAAGAACAGCATACAAGATACTCAATTTGGGGTATTACTGGCATTTTATTTTCAAGGATTCTAAGAAGTATGTGAGGAGCTGTGATACTTGTCAACGGATGGGACGGCCTGCCCGATCTGATGAAATGCCACTCCAACCACAAATCCTCATAGAACCATTTGAAAAGTGGGCTCTTGATTTCATTGGTCCGATTCATCCACCATCACCAGGGAATAAGTACATTATGATATGTACAGACTATGTTACAAAGTGGGTGGAAGCCAAACCATACCAAGAGCCACAGAACAGACCGTGGTAAACTTTCTTTTTGAAGAGATATTTGTCAGATTTGGGGTTCCTAGAGAGATTGTCACTAATCAGGGTGCCCAGTTTACTTCTAAACTAGTGCAGAAGATAGCAGCAAAGTACAAGATTAAGCACAGAAAATCTACACCATACCATCCACAAGCCAATGGCCAGGTGGAATCTACAAACAAGACTTTGGAAGGAATCATAACCAAAACTGTCCAGATGCATAGGAAGGATTGGTCAGCTAAGCCTACTGAAGCTTTATGGGCATACCGAATCACTTGGAAAAACAGTACTGGGTTTTCTCCTTATAAGCTCGTTTATGGTAAGCAAGTCCTCCTACCTATAGAATTTCAAATTCATACCTTCAAGTTAGCAGCAGATTTGGGGATGAATCTTTTTGAAGCACAACAAGAAAGGATACTTCAATTAAATCAACTAGATGAGATGAGACAATATTTTGATACAACAACAGAGAGCCCAATGGCATGACAAGTTTATCAAAAAGAAAAAATTTCACATCGGTGACTGGGCCCTATTGTTTGATTCAAAGTTCAAAGACTTCAAGGCCAAATTCACAACTCATTGGCTTGGTCCATATGAGATTGCAGAGGTATATGACAATGGCTCAATCAAATTCCAAACAATCGATGATGAAGCACGTACATTTGTGGTCAATGGCCATCGGCTCAAACTCTATACCAAGCCTATTAACAAAGAAGATTTCATACAGCAGATTACACAACAACGGGAGATGGAAGTGCTGCATAAGCACACTGGTGTTTCTCTTTCACTTTCTTCTTAGCTATTTTCTGATTTGATATAAAAATAAAAATAAAAATAAAAAAATAAAACAAAACATAAAAAAAAAAATTAAAAAAAGGAGTTTAGTTGTGAAAACCAGGCCACTGGCACAAAATAAACTTGAATTTTCCTTGGAAAACCAGGTTCGCTTGGCCATTGAAAATTCATAAAAATATTAAAATTCCATGCCTCTTAGGCAGTTTTTTTTGCATAATAAAGTTCTTGTTTGACTTGAGGACAAGTCAATAAATAGGCCTGTGAGGGGGATAAGCATTTCATGCTCCCTCCAAGTCTTTTTCAAATGTATAGGGGCCTGACTTCCAGCAAAGCTAGAAGGGATCTGAGATAGTTCCAAGTTTCTTTTTCAAAATGCAGAGGGACCTAACTTCCAGCAAAGCAGAAGGGATCTGAGATAGTTCCAAGTTTCTTTTTCAAAATGCAGAGGGACCTGACTTCCAGCAAAGCAGAAGGGACTTGAGATGGCAGACATTTTTAAAAGTAGACATCAGAAGGACATATGTGAATCAGAAACAAATTGCAAACCAGCTACATCAACCAGCAAGTTCAACATAAAGAGATATCAAGCAAAGTCTGTAAGGATTTTAATTTTTGTGCTTTAAAAGTTGGATGATTCTTTGTTTCTAAGTAATGACATATCTACCTATCCTCATAAGCTTGACTGTCTATTCCATCACCCTCACAATCCATGCTAGCATTCCATTTACTTCTCATCATCCTGCCCTAGGTGTCAAAATGGTGGTCAGAATCAATCCCAAAGGAAAATTTCAAAGGCCAAAACCTACACTGCATTCTACATGTAGGGTTTCCTTCTCAATATGAAGTGAAATAAAATAATAAAAAATGGGATTCAAATGTTTTTTTTATATATTTTCATACTCCAGATATTAGTGCATTATGCATTAAGTTAAAATATATATGGAATGTAGAACATTTGATATAAAGAATGGCTGTGTGTATTTCCAAAAGGTGAAAAGAGCCACTCCAAGTGAAGAAATCCCTTCCTTACAGCTCATTAATCAAACATTGGGGTATGCAAACGAACTGAAGCGCATGGTATAAAGATAAAATGGTTCTAACCTTACCTTTAATCTTTCTCCTTGAGAATTTGTACCTGAACTAGTGATTGGATAAAAAGTGGCATGTTCAGATAATGATTATAAAGGACGTGGTTATATGCCCCCACGAAAATATACAAATGTGCCTGGAAAATCGCATTGTGAACTGGTGACATTGGGATTGCATATTGAAATGGTCATTCTTCTTTGAACCAAACCTAACTCTTTCATTTGCAAGACTTGATTGCCGTGTAATGCAAAGACATATATGGGTAATAGTTTACAATGAAAAGAAGGCATGTATCACAGGAAGGACGCGAGCACTAGCTTACTGAAGAATGCATTCACACAGGAGAAATTGAAAAGCAATAATGCTAGAGGGGAGGTAAAACTTAAATCTTTTGCCAAAGAATGTGCTAGATCAATAGCAATTCTAGCTTCAGAGTATCATTTTGAAATAGGAAAACGTTACAGAGCTAAAAGTTGCAAGGTTGAGGTTTTGTGTTGCATATTTCTTTTCCTATTAAAGTTTCAAAATGGTATCTAAACTAAAACCAGAGAAATTTGATCCCACTTATATTCATGAGAAATGTATGGAAATCTTTGAAAAGAAACAATGGGTGACCTTTTTTGAAAATTTTGATGGGCACAATGATAATGTTAGCCTAGCCTTTGCTGATTCGTTTGATGGAGAAAGGGCTACAGTGGGAAATTTGAACTTCAGACTGTCTGAAGACATTTTGGCACAAATCATTGACTTATCACAGCAAAGAGAGAGATTCTTCAAAACCAAACAATTCAAGGAGAAGGCATGGATACCCTTTTTGTGCAGGTCAAGGGCAGGATCAGTGAACTGGAAGAAGGGAATACCAAGGAACTAGTTGGTTCATCCCTTGGATGAAATAGTCTATATCATCCAAAAATTCATCACCTGTGAAGGCCGATTTAGTATTGTATATCTTTACCATATCAAGCTATTGCAGCATTTAAGAGGTGATTGTGAGATTAATATGCCCCATTTCTTATTACAGAGTCTTTCTAAGATGTCTAAGGCTGTTCAAAAGCATGCAAAAGATAAAATGACAAGCCTTTTCCACTGTGGACTCATCAAAATAATCATCACATATGAGTTACAGAAGCAAAATCTGACAAGGCAAGAATTTTTAATTCATAATCAATTTGAAGAACAAGAAGAGCTGCCTGAAGAAGGTTTGAAAGAAGACAAATTGTTGATGATAACATACCCCAAGGATGGAGAACAGAACCCTGAAGCAACAAGCTCAAAACTGCCAAAGGGGAAAAAGAAAGAAAGAGAGGTGTTGATGATCACAGATGATGAAGACAACTCTGAGGTAGCAAGCTCAAAACAACCTCAGAGAAGGATACGAACCAGGAGTGTGATGAAAGAAGAAAGACAGTTTCAAAAGCAAGATCAAATTTTCACCACTTATAAGAGAAAGCCAAGGAAGTATCAGCAAGCTCGAAATAAGTCAACACTAGAAGAGGATGATGAAAGCCAGCAGAAACAATATGAATACATACAAACCTTGGGAAGTCAAGAAGAAAATCTAACAGGTGAGATAGGGCAGGTCCATGAAGAAAAATATATCCAAGAGACTGAAAAGATTTCAGATGAAGTGATAAAGCAGACAAAAAAAATCAATATCTTCTTGGATCAGCAAGGAAAAGAAAAGAAAAAGCATCCAAGACAGGAAATATTAAATGATCCAGCTTCTCCTTTCTTAGAGCAACAAACTATGGAAGAAGAAAAGAAGGGAGATTCAGTACAAGAGATTGAAGAATTGGGGATGGACACCAATTCTTTGCAGCCTCCAATGAAGATGGAAAAGAAGAAAACTTCCAAAAACAGTAAAACGATTAAGAGATTGAAACTGGAAGTAAAGGAATTAGAACTGAGGAATGAAAAGTTAAAAGAAATGAACTAGAAGCTTAAAGTTCAAAGGACATGAATCTCCAAGCATGCATATAAATGGTATAAACAAAAGAAGATTTACAAAACCAAGTATGAGAAACTGAAAGTCCTTTATGCATCTCGAGCTTCTACATATGCATCATCTCAGATAGGGGATTAAAAGCAGAGGGTCAACAACAAAATTTTGGTCATGATATAAGCAAGGTCAAATTTTTTGGGATACTTTTTGTGCATGAGGACATGCAACAGCTTCCTCTTAGGGGAGATGTTGGGCACCATTTTGACCTATTTTTGTCATCTAAATACCTTCCAGTTTCCTCCATAAACCTTCATACTAATTCATAAAACCTTAATTACATTCACAAAACTTTGGTCAAAGGTATAAATGTTGTTGCTTCTTAACAAATTGAATTATGAGATTTTTAAGGCATTTAAATTAAGGTTTTATTCAAAATTACAGAATGTGCTAACTTCCCGTAATTTCTCCTAGGTTGGATACTTGCAAGCCAGCTAGGCGTAAACTGAGAGATGGGAGAAAGATCCTCGATGTCCAAGGATGGTTAAACTTCTAACTAATAGATGATATGGTTCTCACAGGTGTTGAGTCAATGCTGGTCAAAGATGACCACCTGTGCTACCACTTAGCATAAAAACATGGCAGTTCCGATTTTGTCTATTTTGCTGGATCTGATGGAGGATCTTGAGGGTCGCAGATCATTATTAGTCTTCCAGATTTGTAGCATTTCCAGTTTTTTTTAAAGATTGTATAAATATTTGATTTTACATATGAGAAAAACCTCTCCGGGATCATAAACGTATAGCGTGGAATCAAGACTGTGGATTTGATTACTGTGTATGCCCAATTCGATATGGTGAATGCAATTGAAGTTTAGAGCTCTGTGATTTTCTCTGCATGTGTAAACGAGGCATTGGAGGGCCCCCTTTGCCAAGTATGCACACCTCTTTTTATATCATTGCCAGTGGTATGTTTTATTAAATCCTGTAGAATTTGATTTCTTCATTTAACTACTCATACATTGCAGAACGAGTTGGATTGTTTGAACAAGGTTAGAAACTCTGTTATTTAATCATTCACATGCTGTAGGAATGGTTCAGACTGCTTATTCAATATCAAATCATTGTACATTGCTTATTCGATGATGAATTATTGAGGATAGTTATACATTGTGAATGTCTTCCTGTAAGGGAAATTAATGTTTGACTGCTTTCAATATTGAGATAATAGGCAGAGTATCGTGATCTATATTTTAGGGTTAGGTTTAATTTTTTTTTTTTTTATCTCAGAACATTTCATATGAGAATTGTTGTTTAACTCAGAGATCAAATAAAGTTGCTTCTGTAAGGGAGTTTTTGTATTTCAAGTCACAGCATTCTAACTTTCAATAGGTTTGTTTCATAGGTAAACTAGATTTCCAGTTAGGTCTAGCTTTGAGTCTCTATATTTGGGATATGCCTCTAAGTCTACAAACTCCGGATTGACATAAACTCAAGGTCTAATCTACACTAGTGGATAGGAGCCCAACAGTCCCCAGAAAATATCAGCGCTCAGCAGGGTGGTCGATTTAGAATACCTTGATGTTGTTTTGTTGCAGGAAACTTTAGGTGACGGTGAAGTGATAAAAAGCAAGTTGGAAAGCTGGTTCCCAGGTTGGTTGTTTGAGACGCTAGATGTTCATGGGCGCTCTGGGGGGCTTGCCATGGGATGGAATTCTCATTTGGTTAAGGCCCTAAATGTCTAGGGTATGGAGTCTGTGTTGGGCATGACATTACAGGCTCTGGGAGGTGAGCCAATAAATATCGTCAATATTTATGGGTCGTACCTGAACAGGATCCCTTTCTAGGATAATTTGTTCAACAATTCATTATTGCAAGGGGACATGGTGATCATTGGGGGGGGATTTAAATTTCTCTTTAGGGTAGGCCGAGGTTTGGGGGCCTCATGCCCATTCTAATTTGCTGACGGAATATTTCACTCATAAGCTAGTAGAGAGGAACTGGCTGTATATTGAACCTACAAAGATCAAACCCACATGGAAAAACAACAGATGTGGGGAGGGGCGTGTAGCTAAGATATTGGATCAGTTTCTGGTGACTGGAAAGGTGGTGGATAGGCATCACTTCATTCATCAATGGGTGGGAAGTGGGGGGAACTCTAATCACCTTCCCATTTTCTTGGAGTACAGGAATGGGCCTAAAAAACCTTCTAGCCCTTTGAAGTTTAACAAGACTTGGCTTAAAGACGACTCCTTTCGTTTGTTGATATCGAATCTCTGGGCCCCTTTTGATCCAGGCAATAGGCTTTCAGCAGCATTTCAGTTTGCTACAAACTTCCAAAAAATCAAGGCAGCTATTAAAGGTTGGGTTGCTGACAAGAGGTGCAGGGAAGATCGTGAGCTTAAACATTTAGAAAAGGAAATTGCTAAGACCTTTGAAAAGGAGGGGGGGTATGCTGACACAGTTGGAAAAAGATGCACTGATCTCTTTGGAAGGGAGATGGAATAGACTCTTACTAGAAAGAGAGGAGACTTGGAGACTAAAAAGTAGGGCTATCTGGTTGGACTGTGGGGACAACAATACAAAGTTTTTTCATGCCTATGCCAGGGGTAGGAAAGCTTATAACACAATATGGAGTATGGTGGATGATAGGGGTATGAGTCATGACTCCTTTGAAGGAATGGCCAGGACAGGGGTTGAGCACTTTCATAATCTTTTTCGAGCTCCAGCTCGGGCTTCTATTGCAGATATTATTCGTATTGCTCAGCTCTTTCCCCGTTTTGTGGAGGAAGAGGATAACATGGCCTTGATGGAAGAAGTTATTGAAGAGGAGCTTAAGGTGGTGCCTCAAAGCTTCCAGAAGGACAAAAGCCCTGGTCCTTATGGGTGGACCATTGAATTTTTTATTGAGCTTTTTGACCTCATGGAAGTTGATCTTCTGAAGGTGGTGGAGGATACTCGTATTACTAGTAGAATCCCTGCCAGTTTTAACTCTACTTTTATTGCATTGATTCCAAAAGTTGACATCCCACTGTCTTTGAATGACTTTCGACCTATCTCACTTTGTAACTGCATATACAAAGTGGTTACAAAGGTAATTGCTCACAGATTGAAGGGTATCTTATCTAATCATATTTCAGCTGAACAATTTGGTTTTCTGGAGGGGAGACATATTCATGAAGCTATTGGGGTTGTTCAGGAGGGCCTCCATAGCATGAAAACCAAAAACATCAAAGGGGCTATCCTCAAAATCAACCTCTCCAAAGCCTATGATAAGGTAAGTTGGTTATACATTCGTATCCTCCTAACTCATCTTGGTTTTGGCATTTCTTTTATCAGGTGGAGCATGAGTTGTATCACTACAGTCTCTTTCTTAGTCTTGATTAATGGAGAAGCCTCCCCTTTTTTTCATGCTAAAAGAGGCCTTCTCCAGGGATTCCCTCTTTCACCTCTTTTATTCCTTCTGGTGGCTGAAGGTTTGAGTAGATCTTTAAAGGAGGCATGTAGGGTGGGAAATCTTCTTGGGATCTAGATTTCCCCACACCTTCAGATTACCCATTTATTCTTTGTGGACGATGTTTTAATTTTCTATTATGGTTCATTTCGAGATGTGGATACCATTTCGGGGATTTTGGATTTGTTTGCCTCGGCAATTGGAATTGATATAAATGCTAGAAAGTCTACCATGTCTACTCATAGGCTTCTCGTTGATGAACTTCGGTATAATACTGGCACCTTCCCTTACTGGCTGGAGACCCTAGATGGGGGCCTTGAGTACCTTGGTTTCTTTTTAAAACCAAATGAATAGCAAAATAAGGACTAGAAATGGCTTCTGGAAAAGTTGGTAAAACGCCTCAAAATCTGGAGCCATTAATGGCTCTCTAGAGCTGGAAGATTGGTATTGGTAAAGGTTGTACTTGAAGCAATTCCTGTGTATTGGATGTCTCTGGCTTGGATTCCAAAAGGCATTTTGGAAGAGGCCCGTAAGATCTGTTTTCGTTTCTTATGGAGAGGGAAAATGGAGGTTCAGGTGACCCCATGGATCCTTTGGAAGAGGATTACAATGCCTAAAAGTCTGGGAGGTTGGGGACTCAAAAACATCTTTCTTTTCTCAAAGGATTTGGCAGTAAAGGGTGGTTGGAGACTACTGAGTGCAGAGAGTTTGTGGACTCGGGTTGTGGTTTAGAAGTACATTTCTCTTGATTCTGTGGAGGATTGGATAAGGAGGAATAACAAATCCCATGGTGGGGGCTCGGTTATTTGGAAGGCGGTGGTAACATCCTTTGGTGTCATCGAAGACAGTTTGGCATGGAATATTGGGAATGGGAGGAAGATGAGGGTATGGGAGCACCCATGGGTGGGGTGCAATCAACAACACTGACTTTCAGATAACCTGGTGGAGTCTTTAAGACAGAGAGAAAATTTCTATCTCTCTCAGTTAGCTGATCCGGTCCAGGTTAACCGTTGGTCCCAATCTTGGAGATCACCTAACACTCTCGAGTTACCTGAACTGGAAGAACTGGAATTGGATCGCTTTATTGGGGTCCTGAACCATTCTCAGGTCCTCCTCCGGGATAGAGAAGATGTGCTCATTTGGGCCTCGGCTCCTGGTGGGAAATATAGTCCTAAGGAAGGGTATTTAAAGCTCAGTGCCTTTGGATTTGATCGAGGATTATCCTGGTGGTGGAAGAAATTGTGGAAGATTCAAAGCCCACCAAAAACCAGACTTTTCCTGTGGTGTGTTTTAGAAAACAACTTCCCCACATGGGATAATTTGCAAAAGAGGGGCTTTCAGGGTCCTGGTTGGTGTGCGCTGTGTCAGAATGATGGGGAGTCTGTGACACATCTTTTTCTAAAGTGTACATTATGCTTGGAAGTACGGAAGGAATGTGAAGATGTTGGGTTTGGGGGTGGAGTGCAGATGGGAAGGGGCCTCAGTCCTTGGAGCATGGGAAAACTGGCGGAGAAATGAAAATTTGGATGTCATGAAGGCACTGCCTCTGTTGGTAACATGGGGGGTTTGGCCAGGAATAATACCATTTTCAATGAAAAGGTAAGCACCCCTTCTATCACTGTCAGCCTGGCCTGTGGGATTATACATGCTTACCTGCCGCACATAAGGGTGTCCAAGTAGCGAGAGGTTCTAGAATTGGAAATTGATAGAAATTCGCCTTGGGGGGTTTTCAATGGAGCATCCCAAAACAACCTTTGTGGGGGAAGGGCGATTCTATTTTTAGCTGAAAATCATTCTTTTGAGATGATGACTGGGTTGGGAGAGGGCAGCAATAATTTTGTTCAACTCTTAAGTTTAAAACTACTCCTTATCTTTCCAGTAGAGAAAGGGTGCAACACTATTAAGGCTTTTGGTGACTCGCTAAATGTGATTAATTGGATCAAGAGGATTCAACAGTGCAGAGATTTTAGACTTGAGAACATCCTTTTATCCATCCTAACAGTTATTGACTCTTTTGATTCTTTTTCATGCGATCATGTCTACAGGGAAAACAACTGCCAAGCGGACATTGCATCGAAAGCGGGGCTCCAGTTGGCTACGGGCCAGTGGAAGATTAAGGAACGTATAGACAATACGATTCTGGAATATTTTCATCGACCTTTTATTGATGGTGTTGCACCTCAATAATTCTCTACAGCTTATATTTTGCTCCATTATGGCCCTATGGCCATCACTGTTGGTTTCTACATTTATGGAAAATATGTGATTACTGGATGATTCCGTGATAGTTTTTTTATGTTTCTAGAATTCTTTCACGTTTCCAGGATGCTGGTAAAATTTTTATGTTATTTTTTATCAGTATCGGAGGTTTTGATCATACGTTATGCACTATTGGGGGGTTCTTTTACAAGACTGTTTGTCAGGTGGTGCGAATATGGGTTCAATACAACTCATGCTCTGTATGACAATTTTCTTAAGTTTTTATGCTGCTGCATATGGGTCTGAATAACTCTTATTTTTCAGGCCATACTTTGGTATTTTTATACTTGTCATCTCATGAAATATACAGTATGTATATCTACAAAATGTAATTTTGTTTCTCTTCGGATGATATAAAATTATGCTTTTTTTCCAAGAAAAAAAATGATGATGATGATGAGAATTATTAATGTCCATTTATACTAATTTTGGTCTATCAAGCTTTAAAAAGGTAAGGAGTTAGTTGGTTTTCTTTTAAAAAAAAATATATTTCATTAAGAGCTAGCTTTCCTCCAACTTAAGGAAACAAGTTAATGGCCCCAGAGGCAAATGTAAAAAAGAGCGTGATTTTAATTTAAGTGACATAGCGTTCCTTGAATAACATTGATGAGTCAACTTGCATATGATGATAATATCTAATGATGGTTGTGCTCATTTTAACAACTAAATTATGATAGGTTTTACCATCTTTAAAAAGTATACTTAAATGTTTAAATTTAAAAAAACAACTTACCTAATATATTAAAGTTTAATAATTAATAATTCAATTGACACCCAAGAATATCTAATAATAATGGTTTTATTCACACAATTTTTGTGTTGAGAGGCGCTCTACAGCCCACTATGAGGGAGATCTTGTAACGTTTGTCATGGGGGAGATCTTGTAACGTTTGTTACTAACAAAACAATAAAAAATAAAAAATTTAAATATCCACCAAAATAAATGTCGGCCTAAAAAACAACCTAATATGGGGGAGATGTTGTAATGTTCCTACCTTACAAAACAATAAAAAATTAAAAATTTAATTATCCGCAAAAAAATTGTTCGTCAAACAACACAATATGCGGGAGAAGTTCTAATGTTCCTACCTAACAAAATAATAAAAATAAAAAAATTGAATTATTCGCAAAAATAAAGTTGGCCTTGGACATGGTTTTAAAACCATGCGCAAGGCCTCCTAAACAAACCCATGGTTTTATTGTACATGGTTTAAGAGGGCCTTGCAAATGGTTTTAAAACCATGTGTAAGGATTGCTAAACAACCTATGGTTTTATTGTGCATGGCTTAGGAGAGCCTTGCAAATGGTTTTAAGACCATGTGCAAGGCCTCCTAAACAACCCATGGCTTTAGGAGGGCCTTGCACATGGTTTTAAAATCATCTATGGGGGAGATGTTGTAATGCTAGTTACTAACAAAATCAAAAATATTATATGTCGGCCATAAATAATATTAGATAAATAATAAAAACATTATGTGTCAACCTTAAATAAAAAGATGTGTCTTTTAGTTTGATTTAAATCAATGGCTATATATAGGGCACACCAAAGATAGCTCCTTGAGTGCAGTACTTAAGAACAGGTTTGCACCTCGAGAGATTTGATCCCTCTGGAAGCTTGATAGAGCCTAGGATTTGGATCTAGGTTGGTTTTATAAGAACAAATTACAAAACCAAAAATTAAAGTTATACCTTTAAATTATTAATATAAAATTACATTTAATAGCTTAAGTGAGCTTAACAGTGTGTTACCTAGATTTAAATACAAAGAGATAGCGTATGTACACCTTTATAAACTATATTAGTTATATTGTGAGCTGAGAATACAAAGGATCACTTATCCATAAACAATAAGTCTCATTCACCAAATTAGTGTCTACTTGGTTGTAACCATAAAAACTAAATTCATAAATGCAATGCGCGATGATATATTTCTATGTATTTGACTTTGTGTTAAACCAATGTGCTTGTATTCCATATTGGGCATCCTAACAATGGTATCCGAGCTGTTATAAATCTTGTGGTATATGGACTGAATTCTGCTCAATTCCTTGTGCTACTGAACACATGAGTTATAGATTCCAAGTCTTGACTGTAGTTCTTGCGGTGTATTTTTTTAATCCGTTAAGTCTCCCTATCATCAGTGAATCGACATGTGCATCAGTGAACATGAAGATAATATGTGTGAAGGCTGAGACTGCCCGATCGCATTTAATGAAAAAGTCTATCTGTTGGAATATTGATTATCTACGTGAATAATATCTATACTCCAATATCATTGTCTTGCAACCCCTATATATCCAACTCGCTAGTCACGTTAAGTTCGTCGGTTTCTCTGGCACTCCATCTTCAGAATGAGATTACCTCGACCTTGCAGTTGGACAACTAGATCCCTACCTATATGGGGTCGATGCATAGTTCTGACTTATCTGTCCCTACAATAGCTACCCCAGTTGTGAATCTTATTGGACCTCCAAGTGATTGTTTGTTGTTGCACCGAGAGGCGCTCTACAGTCCAGTATGAGGGATATCTTGTAATGTTTGTCGATGTAACGTTTGTTTTTTTTAGACAGAAACGGTTATATTATATAAAGGGGTGGTATAACCACAGAAACAGGGTTCAGCTTACAAAATGCCCTTATGGAAGCGGCAATGCAGGTAAACCAACCTTAGTCATCCTTAAACACGCCCTTATGGAAGCAGCAAAGAAGGTTCAAAACACACTTACAAGAGGAACGAACTAACACAGTAAATAACTTAAGCTAACATAAGTTCAGGATATCAGTACACTAACAGAGTCCACTGAAACCTTCCATAACTAACAATAAATTGAAAGGAAGGCATACATATTATACTTCAGAAAAGAACAGACCGGAAATCATTCAAGAACCTACAGGAGACAAAAGTGTGTGAAATCTATAGGCTATGCGAAGTCCCCATACGGACGGGACGACGAACCTGATTTGCTTGCGCATTCCAATTTGACCACCCTCAGCTCGAGCTTATCAACCTTCACCTCCAAATTTGCCAAAAACTTGATAATTGCAGATTCAGACTTTCTGACAGTGCGTTTGAATTCCTTTCTCAGGAACGCCAGGTCTCCTTCCACATTTTCTAGCCTTTTGCCTCCTTCTGAATGAATTACGTCCATCGTGTCTTTGAGCTTCTCCACTTCCTCTCTAACATTGTAATCAACCAAAGCCGGCATGGATGATCCCAACGATTCGTAGGAAGCCATAACTGCTACCACACTTCTGATCTCCTTCGGCACCACCACTCACGGCTTCTTCCTGCAACCTGCTCTAAAAACAACCACAGTTCGCATGCAAACTAGCCAGACCACAGTTCATCTTCCCTTCATCTTCCGGGCGTTTATATCCCTGCTCCTCACGCATGAAAGAACCAAACCACCGGGGATAATCATATTGTTCATTAAATCGCACATCACCTTTCCCATCTCATGGTGGATCGACGAGACTGCTTACCTCCTGTTCGCTTGCACGATTCGCACCGTTGTACTTGAATTTAAATGCTCCTTGCTCTGCCATGATCTCCCACGCAGTGCCACGTGAACACCACGCATCTGAACCTGCCTTGAGCTCCCAAACGACGACGCACGTCCTCCTCACATGTCATTCTCATGTCCACGTCGCTTTATTTCAGCCCTGGTCCTATGGAAGGGGGAAAAACTCATTGGACTTATTGATCTGGAGGGAGCCAGGGCTTAGTATGGAGCCTAAGTTCACTGCTGAGTCCGCCTCCTTGTTGTGTATCCTAAGCACATGAAAAAAAATCGGCTTTGTGGAAAGAGCGTACTAAGGACTGGATCTTGGTTAATAGTTGTCTAAGGTGCAGTTGATTTGGAAGAGTTCATTTGACGATTGTTTGGATAACTATCCTCGAATCTCCCAGCACTGTGAGCCTTGTAATTCCCTTGTTCTTGGCAATCACAAGTCCTTGCCAAAGGGCTAAGGCTTCAGCTATGTTGTTTGTTTCCTTGTCGAGTCCCCAAGAGAAGGTAGTTTCAATTATGTCGTCTGGGGTGAAGAAAACCCCGCCTCCCTGTCGCGCCAGTTGTCGATGTAACATTTGTTACTAACAAAATAATTAAAAATTGAATTATCCGCCAAAATAAATGTCAGCCACAAAAACAACCTAATGTGGGGGAGATGTTGTAATGTTCCTACCTAACAAAAAAATAAAAAATAAAAATTAAATTATCCCCCCAAAAAAATGTCGATAGAAAAACAACACAATATGGGGGAGATGATGCAATGTTTTTACCTAATAAAATAATAAAAAATAAAAATAACAAATTGAATTATCTCAAAAAAATGTTGGTCTTGCACATGGTTTTAAAACCATGTGCAAGGCCTCCTAAACAACCCATGGTTTTATTGTACATGGTTTAGGAGGGCTTTGCAAATGGTTTTAAAATCATGTGTAAGATCTCTTAAACAACCCATAGTTTTATTGTACATGGTTTAGGAGGACCTTGCAAATGGTTTTAAGACCATGTGCAAGGCCTCTTATACAACCCATGGTTTCAGGAGGGCCTTGCACATGGTTTTAAAACCATGTATGGGGGAGATGTTGTAATGTTCGTTCCTAACAAAATAAAAAATAAAAAATAAAATTATATGTCGGTCATAAATAATATTAAATGTTAATAATAAAAATATTATATGTCAACCTTAAATAATAAAAAAACGTGTCTTTTGGTTTGAATCAAATCAATGGCTATATATAGGACACACCAAAGCTGATAGCTCCTTGAGTGCAATACTTAAGAAGAGGTTTGCACCTTGAGAGATTTGATCCCTCTCGGCACTTGATAGAGCCTAGGATTTGGATCTATGCTAGTTTTATATGCAAACAAGTGATTGTTTGTTGTTTCTTTTGGTAGCGTTGTTTGAACGAGCTTACAAGGAGCCTTGGTGAATGAGCTTTGGTATCAGTGCTTGAATGAGCTTTGAAGAAAAAAAGAAAAGAGGTTTGAATGATATATATATATATTGAGAGTCGGTTTCATTGTTTGTGGTATTTGTTTCTAAGTTGTTGTGTTGCATTGACAAATCAATTGGAAATACAAGGTTGCAAATTTTGCAGGGAGTTATAAAGGTGTTTGCAATTTTCATTGGGATTTATGAGGATACTCTCAAAACAATCATTTGGCATTATAAGGAGTTTTCCAAAATTGTGGCTTTTGCAAAACTCGAACATAAGTTGTAAGGTGTTTTTGGCAGAGGTTTCACTGTTGAATATTTGTTTTGCATCTCATACCACTTCAAAATTCGAAATTGAATAGAGGGTTTTAGGAACTTTGTAGTGTGTGTCATGGTTTTATCTTGTGCTTATTTCTAATAGTTTTGGGCAAACATACAAGAGCAACAACAATCGACCATTGAAGCATCATGGACACATCAAGCTAAAACAGTATGACCTGCAAATTATCCGTAAGCAAGTAGAACAAGCGAGCTAGAGATCAAAGTATTGAAAGCATCGTAAAGCACTCAACTCAATTCAAATTCAACAATTGTTGTAATTTCACTTTTCTTTTGTAACTTGGAATCAATATTTTGTACTTTTCAGTTAAATTGTATTGTACTTGGGTGCATTTTATGTAGAATTTGAAACCCCTCCTTTTGAGTCTAGTACTTGAATTGTTGAATCTGTTTGTAAAAAGGGTGGAGTTGCAAGAATACCTTCACTATTTGAGTAGGTCACATTTAATCAATGGAAAGAATAAATGGTTTGGTAAATTGGTAGAGTTATTGAGCACTCTACTTCTCTCTTCTATTGACAACATTGTCATGATTAGCAAGACCACTCTCACTCATATTTGAAATTATGTACAAGATTCACAAGACACTATTGAGTTTCTTCAGCTTGAGTCACAGCTCCAGCATGATGAGTTACAACAAAGGGAGCAACATTCTGAACTAGTTCATGTTCAGTATAATCCTCTTTTATGTGATTCATATCAGTAGCCTACACATAATGACACCACTCCATAAGCACATAATCAAATATCTAGCTCCACTTTAGAAGTAAAATAAAAAGAAGATGAATTTATGCATACAGAGGGTTCGCTTGTTCTTTCCAAGCCCATCATCAAATCTTGGGAAGAGATTGTACACAACAAGCACATAATCATCGTCTTGGATACAACAAGGAAGTGATTATTCACATTCTTGATTTCTCCAAGCAAATCTAGTTTCAGAGTGATGGGTTCTTAAAAGAAAGTTCATCTTCTTCCACTCCATTACAGAGTTTGAAATGCCAACATTGTGATCAACTTGGCCATATAAAATATCAGTGTTTTGATCTTCACCCCTGTAAGCATTGTGGAAAGCATACTCATTCTTAAGGCAGATGCTTCATTATCAAAAAACCTGCAAGAGAGAAGATTCAATATGGGTGGGTCGCTTCTTGTCAATGGTCATCAACAATCAAGAAGATTTATATGTCATACCACATAATTCATTTTTTAGTAATGACACATCTTGTAGTTGAGACATTCTCTTATCCTCACCATGTCCTAGCAAGGGGGATGACTAGTAGCCATAAATAAGAAAGTGAGGACAAGCACTCTAGAACAAGAGAGCCTAAACTAATGCCAAATCCATATCTAGAACCTTGTGCCAGTTGCCAGAGCCTCAAACTAGAGCCGCCTAGCCAGTTTTAGAGCTACAACACTGAACTAGATTCTGATCCATGTTCCACTAAGCTCCATAGTTTTTTATCAGCCTTAAACCACCCGCATTTAGTAGAATACATTAGCCTCTTGTTGCTTCTACTAGACATCAAATTGTGGTGGTCCTTAAAACCACCACTTTCCACAAGGAACCCCTGAGCCTTCGTGCCAAGTTCCAAAGAGAATCTCTAAGTGAGAACCTAAGTCAGACCCAAGTTCCAAAGAACCGTTGATCTAGAATCGGAGTTATCGCCAAGTTTCATAATTTTTAGTTGTCCTAAAACCACCCATTTAGTAGAAGACTTTGCTATCCTTTTATTCAAAGAGCGCTTTCAGCCATTTGTAGCTCTATGCTTGGACTCACATACACCCCTTTGGATTAAGGGGGAATTGTTGGAAGCATTAATCCTTTTAGGGTTAATCATTGTATTCATATTCACGTGAGATGAAGACCAAGAGTCACAGTGAATAGGAACAACCATCAGGAGTCCAAGAGACACCTTAAAATTTGGAATCCAAGGGTCACTCTCATTGTATTTATATGTACATTTTTTAATGAGAAATGCAATGCACAGTGATCTATTTCTATGTATTTGGTTTTATGTTTAGTCAATCTACTTGTTTGCCTTATTGTGCAGCCTAACGCATTCAAATTCAAGATAAAAGAAGATATAAAAAAAAAAGTAATGATTTCCCCCACTCATATTCTCAAGATAATTATTTTATGTGTGGATTCACATTTTTCCATGATATATGTACACATTCAATTTTACAAGTTTTATACTACAAATGCAATCAAATTTTTCAATGTCAATAAAAATAAGTAGCAATTGTTTTGGTTGTGCAAAGGAAAGTTGTAAAACTATAATGTGTTAAAATGCAATATGTATTAGGAGATTTTGAATAGAATCTATGCATGTTATTAATTTTCATAATAACAAAGTATTTGCGGTTACATTTTTTTTCTTTATCAACTAGTGCTAAAGGCTCTCTTTGTTTGCCAATGATATGTGAGTTTATTTCACTTCCATGTTGATAAATAAGTTGGATGGATGAGCATATGGGAGGAGCAACATATCCATTTGGGTCTAAACAATTCGAAGGAATTGATAATGAATGCATGGTTGGGGAAGTGAATCAAAATAGAGCCTGTATGCTAAATTGAAGACAAGCGAGTGGTGGTTTTAATTTGCCAAGGGAATTTCTATTTTAGGATGTACAGTAACGTGCAACTTTGCAACAGAAATCATGTTGCTAATTTAGAAAGACAAATATTGTCATCATAGTAGAGCAAACCATCATTAGCTTAGGCAACACCATAAACATAATATTGATCATTGTTTTCAAGGGATTACATATACATGGTAAGACATATGGATACAAATTCTAAGATTAAAAATGAATATTTCTTTTTTTTTCATGCAAATATATATATAGAAAGTTGTCTCATACACTAACCAAGAAATTACATATTTACGCAAATACATGGTTTGATATGATTTCAACAAATATTTTTAGTAAAACAGAGTCTAATATAACTAGTCTCTCTAGTAAAAATTCACATAAATATAAACATAAATCTCAAAAAAAAACACAGCTCAATGCAACTTACCTTATATTGATGTTTGATTAATAAAAAACAATACTTACACCATCATCAAGGAAGCATCCATAATAAACATAAGCATATATCACCCAAAAAAACTCACTTAATGCAACTTACCTTATCTCAACGCTAGATGGATAAACGATGAAGCATCTTACACTCACCATTGTCTAAGAGAGATCCATAATAAACATAAACACATACTTCACCAATAAACAATACTTCGCAAAAAAAACACGTATCCATGCAGGAGAATCTTGTACTATATGAACCTTGCATGATACACATAGTTGTTATAAATATTTCATAGAAAAAAAATTATTGTCAAATGATTTATCATTTGGTCTTTGCTTTGTCTTTTCAAAATAGCAAAAAGATAAACACATATCAACGAGGATGATTAGAAGTTTGTATAATATATATAATTTTCTAAATATTTAATGGGAAAGTTTGACTGAATTTGTTATAAAAATTAACTTATAAAACTATTTCTCTCCTAGTTTCTTCATATTATCAATAGAAAAAAATTAAAAATATTTTGGATAGTTTGTTGGGATGCTTGATAGAGAAACCACAACCCATGTACTATTACAATTTCTCTCGCTATTATCACTTAACTTATGTTTTAACATATTAAACATAACCTATTAAATATGGCAATGTTACAATTTCTCTCGCTATTATCACTTAATTCTTGTTTTAACCTACTAAATATGGCAATGGGTAAATCACAAATATTAAAATTTGCCAATCACAAGTTTTTATTTAATTCTTGTTTTAACATATTAAATATAATAATCTGTCCATGTTTTTTATTAAATTTTAAATATTACAATTTGTAGTGTATTTTTATTCAAATGTTTTAGGACATGTTTCTTTGTTATACTTTTTGCAATATCGTGTTGGGAAACATCCTAAAATCTAATTTCAAACAACCAATCAAATACTAAATAATTATTATTAAAAAAAATGTTTTACAAATGTAATATTAAAATGATTACAATCTGAAATCAAATTTATTATAAGTATAATAAATACTAATATTAAAGTAAAAATATTTTATATTTAGGTATTTCATTTGAGTAAACTTATTAATGAAAATTGAAAAACTATATTTAAGTAAAGCTTATGTTAATGTTTAAACAAATAAAATTAATTCTAATACTTTATATTAGATTTAAATAAATTATCCTAAACTATACAGGAAGGACAGAAAGCAAAAGGGTTATTGCTTACCAAACCTTGGTGATCTCCTCAGGAGGCCAAACACCATTATTAGAGATTGAATTCAACAACCCTGGTGAATAAGGAGAGGCCACATTGTTTCCAGACTGACCAACCATGGGACCACGTTCGGAACATTGTTCTTGTGTAATTTTCACCTTAACGGAACCTTGTTGGTTCTCTTACACTTATCTTTATGCAACTATCTTCGGGGAGAGGACTGAACAATAGTGCTCTGGTACTGGTGCTGCTTTGGTTTTGATGCTGCTAGGACTGCTGGTTGTGTGGAAATTCCGGTATGGAAATAATGCCAGTCTAGGAATTACGCAGGTTCGAATGCTTATGGGAATCCCATGGCGAACATAACTAAAGCTAAATTTGAATAAATTCAACTAGAGTAATTAAAATTAAATTTGAATAAATTTAATTATAATAACTAAAATTAAGTTAAATAAAGTAAGTATAAAATACAATAATTATATTTAATTTTAAATAAGGTAATTAAATTTATATTTGAATGTTTTTTATTCAATTAAAATTTAAATGAATAAAATAAGTAAATTACATTTTTTAATTACAATTAAATTTAAATGTAAGATCAACATCATGCTTACTAAATTTAAAAGAAAAATAAAGCCATTTGACAGAAAACCTAGACGTAAAATGCGAAGGAAAACAATTAAGGGTTCGTGGCATACTAGGAAAGGTTTGATATGATAAAAAAATTACACTATGGTCCATGCTATATAACGCATGGTTTGAACCTTGTTGTTATAATATGTGTGCAATAATTTGGAGCCATGATTGCTCTGGCCACGGGTTAAAATTGGTACTTGGTTTGACTTTAATGTTGTCCTCGCTACGACTTGGCAACGCCGCCAGGATCTTGAGCTAGCCTGAGGAATGATCTCGGCCTTACACCTATACGCTGGATATGTAAGGGTTTTTACAAGGTTTTAATATGCCTTTGGAATGTCGGGACCCTCGTTATTGCACTGGTTGTTTGGTTTTGAGGTTGGCGAGAGCCGAAGCTCTGCTTTGTGATAGTGGTAATGGCGTAAGGGTTTTCTGATTTAACATGTGTGCTAACGGTGTGGTGTTTTAACTCTTCTAAGGGGTTCCGGACTCCCAAGATTTCTACGGTGATCTGCATTGTAGTGTGAGCGCCTCAATGAAGCCTGTCATTACCTTGACCATGCAACTGCCTGTTAACAGGTGAGATTAAACTCTAAAACTTTTCTCTGCATTTTTACTTGGTAAATAGTCGAAGTTTTACTGATACACTTGTTGTGGTTACAGGAAGAGGAGGGATAAGGGTACTCCGGAGGAGCCGACCCCTAGCCCTCTATGCTACACGCCCAAGATAGGTTAAAAGTCATTACCGTTGTTTTACAAATTCTTTTAAGTTAAAAAAATGTTTAACACATTGATCTGACCGTAATCTTGTAATTGTTGCATATTGAGGGCGTTGGAGAGGGAGGCGACAGGTCACCTCCTCCGAGGCCTTCAGTTTTAAACGCCCAGGTAAACAACTCTACTCAAAACTCATTAATCAAAATTATTTTTATTATTAAGGGTTTGATCGGTACACTGGTTAATAACATTACTCGTTGGTTGTAGGTAACACTGGGTATGAGTGTGGAACCGAGAATGGTACCCTCCACCGTAATTAAGATAAGTTCTTTATTGTGATCACAATCGTTTGTAATATGAAACCCTTAGGGTTTACCCTGCACGGGCTTTGCAGCCATTTCCTCGGCAATGTGTTTAGATGCTCTATATTGTTCTGAATACTTTTCGATAGGGTTTGGGTGCCATCTTGGATGGGCTTACTCCCATACTCCTACTATTTTTAACGATGTTTTTTTAAAGAATGCAGAAGCCATCTGATATGGTCTTATAGCCACTTCTTTGTATGTAATTTGAGTAATTGATGACACAGCCTTGGGGTCTATGCGATTATACTATGAGTTTTGCTTTACGTTTAAGTTGGTATACTATTTGTTTTTAAGTTCAATGGCTGCCATCTTCGATGGTATTACGACCATGAATACAGTGGTTGATTTAAACATTATAACGTTGCCTTTGTTTGTAAATATCATGGACATGAATGCATTATGTGTTATGGGTTTAGCCTTTGCATAAATGAGGGTAGCCATTGATGGACTACAACCATCTCATTGCTTTACTTAGTGTTTGTTGATAAGTTAATGTGACCCATAAGGTTTGCGACTACTTGTGAAGTAAATATAGTCTTTTAAAAGAAAAGCTCGGCTTCCATCGACGATGGATTTAATGTTGGACCTTGGTAAACGAAGGTTGATTTAGTGATTTGGTTTTGAATTTTGATACGGATATTAATGCTCGACTACCTTTAATATTCGTTTTAATGCAGATCCTTAAGAAGGAATATTTGCTTCTGTTATTTATTTTAAATTGGGAATGTGGATTCTTTATGTTTGATTTGAGATAGTTCACTTCTAGATCCGTAACAGATTTCAGTAGATTAGTTGAATCTTGGCTGAGACTATCATGCAGGCGACTGTTCGTAGTTTGTATACTGTAAAGGCATACTCGATAATTGTAATCAATTGTGATTTTAGTTTGTGGATCTGTAAGGGATCGGTTCATAAATTACGTATGCTTAAATCGTAGATGTTTAATTACTTTGGATCATCGATCTGGATATAACTGTTTTCTATGATCCATATATATATTACCCTAAATTCGTTCTGTATGAGTTTAACATATAATATTATTATGTCTATCATTTTTAAATGAATATTTAATTTGGGGTCCATACAGATTGTTTATATATCACATTGTAATTGTAATGTAGGGTTTCTCTGTATGGATTGTTAGTAACATATCTACTCTGTATATTAATAAAATCTTAGGACTAACATAATTCTAGATATGTAGAAAATTAGGTTATATAATTTGATTGTATGTATATAGTCTCTGTATTTGAAAGAATTGAAAATAAGATATATTCATTACTTTGTTCAAACATGAGGTAAATATATTTATACTAACATTATTAGAGGCTCTGGTTATTCTACTTACTATCAGTTTCGATTTACAGGCTAAGAAATAAATATAGGAAAAGAGTGCAAAAATACATTAACTAAGTCTGTCACATAGGAAAGAATTTGATATAGATCGATTTATTCCAACTTCAAGACACAAAATAACATTATTATCTTGGTGGTTCTGTTTCAAATTTTAGGTAGCTAAGTGAACTTCTTACTAATGTTTTTCTTACCAAATTCTCATCAATGATGCCTTACAACAAATCACAAAATTTGGAATCAAACATAAGATTATTATCAACTACTTGTTTTCTACAAGTTTTTTGAAAATGGTGTTTGTCCATGTATTTGATCATTTGATTCTAGGGTGTTTACTAAAAATGATTATGTGGTTGTAACTTAATTGTTTAATAACCATGTATTTTTCAAGGTTAGAGATTCAATTTTATTTGATTGTTTGATTTCTAAGAATTGTTTGCATATTTCAATGGTACATGTATATTTTCTCAAAATGAGATTGTAGTTTCTATTCCATCATTGCATGTCTTAACCATATGGGTGGAATATTGATAAATAATTGAACAATTGATGAGCATTGCATGGCATTTTTCAATTCTAACAACCAAATTGATAAAAATAAGATTCTCCATTGCACCAACGCCATAAATTTTTTTCTAGTTTGTTTTTCCTAGCTTGGTTTTCTAGTGTAACTAAAGAATATTTGTTGTTATTCTCATTTATGAGACAAGATATTAGTTGGCCCCATTTTTCAACCATGTTGATGAGATCCTTCACAACTCATTCCATTGATATAGAAATACGCTTTTTGGTTGTTCTATTATATTGTTGAATACTTGGGCTAACTACCACATCTAAAAGACACTCCAATTCATATAAGAATGTAACACCCCTATATATATATGTCCATTGGGATTAGCTTGGGTGGTTGGGAGATTTGGTTTTTGCACTCCCCACCTGGGTTCGAATCTCGTCGGGGACATTTACTCCTTGGGAGCTCTTGTATGTAATGAAATATTAGGCTGGTGAGACGTTTATCGTGATTAATGATGCCCAAGTTCATGTATACTTGCCTAGAGAGTATAAGATATTTTCCCAAGTGGACGCAACCATGGTGTAAAATTGGACTTCCATGGTGAAACACTTTAAAATATATGTATATATGAACTTAACTAATACAATGTAATATATTAGTATATATATATATTATCGTTTTATATATAGATTTAAGGATATATTATTATCCATTAATGGTTTGTCTTAGGTTAATCAGTTGATAATATATTAATTATGATAATTGATTGTTTAATAATTAGGATTAAGTTAATATATAAACAATCCTTGGATATATCCTATCATCATGTTAGGAAATATTAATAGCTAAATATATATATCTACTACTGCCTCGAATGGGCGTCCAAGGCATAGCAGCAATGCTGCATATTCCCTGCCCTTAGGATTGTAACATTGTAATGTTGATGTATTTGTAACTTCGGAATGTATTCACTTGTATATTTTATGTATTGTACCCCGATGTTTATTCCAGGAAGTATCTGTAATGTAATTGAGTCATGGCATACCCCGATGTTCCTATCGGGAGAATCAATAATGTAAACAAGTCATGTAAAGTCATAGAGAGTAACCATCCTTATTGTTCAAGGGTTAAAGTCCCCACAGTTGTGGGGCACTAGGGTTATTAGACTCTCCTAGAGAAGTCGGCCCTAGGTGAGTTAATGTAAGTCGGGTCATTAGTACCCAGTTGTGGTTACTCGAGCCTACATAACAGAGTTAAAGGTTAAGTGAATGAGAGAATATAAATAGAGAGTGAGACTCTCTATTTATTACACACACACTCACTCATTTGGGGCACATGAGTGAGAGAGAAGAAGTTGGGATCAAAGAAAGAGACAACGGTTGTCAGACATCATCTTTATGTTTTTCGGGTTTTACTTTTTCTATTGGTGCTCATTCTATCTCTGAGAAAGTTGCGAGGTTTTCTCCTTTACGATTTCCCCGAGGAAAATTCTTTGTGTCTGTTGTCTCTTGTGTTTATTGTTGTGCATTTTATTCTCTCAGATAAGATCCTAAGATCATATTGCTTAAATGATAAAAATATAACATGGGATCAGAGCTAACCTGAGAAGAAGACATTGTGCACCTGCAGAAGCTAGGGCTTCTTACTTTTTGGGTCTCTCTCCACAATCCATCAGCAAAATTATGCTAGGCTAACTCTCCATTGAAGGGCGCATCTTTCTATCGAAGCAGAATTTGACTCTGGGCATTTTCAGTTTTTGGTGCAGGAAATGAGGGCTTTTTACAAAAGAGGAATTTTTCAGTGAGCCTGGCATAGGATTACTCTCCTAATCAAAATCGAAGTTTAGAGACCTGGGTCGAGATTTTTGGTTGGGTAAAACTCTGGGAAATTCAAACCCTAATTTGACTCTGAGCCAGAAAAACCCTAAATACTAAAACTGATAAGTTTTGGTACATTCGCTATATCTTGGGGTTGAAGAGGTCTCATAGGCCGAAACTTTCACAGTTCAAACATAAATTCTTGATCTACCCTGTATCCAAGTTTCAGCCTCATATTCACTATATTCTAGGATATATGATTCCTCCAAGTTAGGGTTCCATCCTCTTGCAGGATTCATCCCTAAAAATGACACTTGGGGAGAATTGCTATATCTTGGGATACCAAGGTCCAAATGAAATTTCTCAAGATGTTCCAGAAAGGGGACTGACTGTAATTTCTATGGTAGAAGTTTCATACCCCAAAGATTAAACAATGACACATGGAAGTCTGTACAACTTCGCTATGTTGAACAGTCCTAAAACAGGTCACTTTGGGAAAACGATCATAAGTCCCAATTGGTGAAACCAATTATGATGAAACTTGTGGTGTTGGAACAAGGATAGAAGAGGATACCTTGTAAGGAATGTCAAACACTGAGGATCATTACTTTAGGATATACCACAGAAACAGTATCAGGCATTTCTGTAGAAGAAATTGGTAAAATAGGGCTTCCTGTTCCATGAGATTCCCTCCACTGTTTTCAGAAAAGGAGTACATTGGATAGCTCACCTTGAAGAGGTATATATTTCTATCCAATCAGATCTGAAATATTTCAAGTTTTTTAAAATAGGGTTTCTCTGACAAACCCTAGATCAACCAACTTTGGAACCAGGACGAACACCTCAAATCGATAAGATCTAATCTTTTGCTATTTTCATTTGAGGTTCTCATTTCAAAGTGATCTATCACATTAGCTTGGTGAAGTTGACAACTTCCAAGCATGGAAGTATATGATCTCTCTGAAGAAAATGAATTGGACACCTACACAAGTAGAGAGGTTCCAGTTCTAGAGGGAGATGAGGCTAAAAGCCTTACACAAGAAGAACTTGGTCAAGGCCAAGAAGATCATTGTTGATTCAATCACGGATCACCTTATACCACAAGTGTCTTCCCTAAAGACACCTAAAGAGATATTTTATTCCTTGACCAAACTATTTAAAGGGAAGAACATAAATCAGAAGATGACTTCGAGGAACCAGTTGAAGAATGTGAAGATCCAGAATGCTGAGACCATACAGTCATACTTTACAAGGGTCTCTCAAATCAAAGAACAACCTGAAGAAGTAGAAGAAGAAGTGTAGAATGCAGAAGTTGTGATAACCACCTTGAATGGCCTCCTAGGATCATGGGATTCATTCATTCAAGTAATGTGTTCCAGAAGGAAGTGATTACTTTCAGCAAACCGTGGAAAGAGCGTACAAAAGAAGAAGCTCGACTCATAATAAGAGAAGAGGAAAGGGGAGCAACTGAATATCAAGATCTCACGTATCAAAGAAGATCCCTCAAGCGATGAGGAATATGAAGGACTCAATTCTTGAAGAGCCTCTTATCCATCTTGAGCATTTGGATAAGAAATGATGATGTCATGAATGAAGAAGATGACGAAGCGGAAGGCTCAAGAAGGAGTCTACCCACGAAACAAATAAAGATAAGTATTCAATTGTCATTTCATGATATTGTTTTGGTATGCATTTGTTTATATTCAGTTAATGTATTACGCATGATAGAATGTTTGCATTAATGACACTATACTACTAATACGCATGTGATGGGTAAGTAGCTCATGGTGCTATACAACTCTCCATTGCTACTTATCTAGAATGAAACCTCTTTGCTGACATATTGGATTAGTGAACAATCTCAATGTTGTCCTGGTAGAGATGGAAGGCATCTAGAAAAGTTTCCATGAGATATGGATGAATGTTGTATTGGTTAAAATATTTGCATGATGATATATTTATGCATAAGAATTTTCCATATGAATATGCCTTATGAAATGTTTCTAACCATACAACTAATGCATTTGACTTGTAGGAAAGATCGTGTACAATCACCTACAAGCAAAGAAGGATGAGACTTGTTCCGAAGAACAAGTGACGACAGTTCAAGAAAGAATCCAAGATGAAGAATAATATGGCAATACTTTCAAAGAAGAGATCTCAGACACAATGCAGTTATGTAACACTGTTGAGCGACATCATTGATGAAGAACCTTCCAAGAAATAGCTAAGAAGAAAGGGAAGGAGTGTACCAGTTCAAGAAGAATGATGTCTAGGATGCAGTATCGAGACTTGAAGAGAAGTTCGTAGTTACATCATGCAGTAGATGGAAACATTGTGGGATACAAGGCAATATTCGTAGCATGAGTCATAGACTACGAAGAGACATTTGTAGCCACTAGAAATACACATGACATGTAGAATCATGTGTGCAAATGAAAGAAGGCCTTGTACGAGCTCAGAAGACACCCATGGGATAACACATACATAAGGAGCTTGAAGATCACCTAGAGTGATGAAGATCTTAACCTTTGCTACAGGTTGAAGATGAAAGCCTATAGAGGATGACAAGGTCACAGATGGGTGTGAGAAGAACTTTTGAAAAGGATCAAGATAGAGGATATTGGTATCCAAAGACCCTAGATGGATACATAGAATATTAGTAGTAGAGGAAGCTACTTGTCACTCCATTACAGAATGTTTCAATGCATAGAGTATGAAATATAGAGGGAGAATGATGCTTCGCTTCAGAGGGAGTGACTGCAGAATATCCTGAGGTTCGACATGGTACGACAGGATGGACAGATTACTGATGACTCTAGGCTTTACTGAGAGTAAAGTGGATTCCAACCTTTTCTTCAGGTTGAAGGAGGAAGACCAGTGATGCTCCTATTATATGTCGATGACTTGTTCCTGATAGAGAAGAGGAACTCATTAAAGTTGCAAGAAGGAGACTTGTTGCCAAGTTAGAGATGAAGGACTTGGATATGATGCACTACTTTCTAGGCATGGAGGTGTGGTAGGATACCCCTGGGACAAGGGAAGTATGCAGTAGAGATCCTGAAGAGGTTCATGATGATGGACCGCAAGGCCATGGCCACACCTATGGCATCGAACCTAAGTTATTGAGTGATGCTTCATCAAATTCGGTTGATGCCATGATGTATCGTTAGATGATTTGTTCCTTGATGTACTTGACGAACGAGACCAAATATTTTCTTTGCTGTGAACACATTGAGACATGTTCACCTGATGGTTGCAAAGCATGCAGTGAGGTACCTAAAGTGTTACATGCCCCAATTTTATAAAAAATATATTATCATATATGATTTTATTTCAAGACAACATGTTAAATTTTATGCTAAGTTGTAAATGATGACTCGGCAGAGTCAAGGGTGTGAATGTAATTCTGAATATTTTAATTATAAATAAATAAAAGTGGAGACAACAGCTTGGGAGAGTTGTTAAAAGAGTGTTTACTGGTCAAGTTGGTGGAGGAGACTGGGTGGAGAGCAAATAAACAAGTGGCGGCATCCTCAAACACTTCCAATGTTGCAGGTGGAAACCTCCCTACATTTGGGGTCATGATCCCCCAAGAAATTGGGATCAGAGCAAGTGGCTCAATTAATGACAATTAACCCAAAAAGACCTAGGCAATCTTAATAAAAATACCCATTGAAGAGAGCTGAGGCTGCTCATTTCCAAGAAGAGAACCATTCAGGTGAATGTACTTCAGAGGATTTCATTGGAAAGGGAATTTGTGGAATGTGTTTTGAGGGGTAAACTGCAGAAAGTGATCTAGTACAGCTTTTCAGCTGAAGGATCTTACTGTTGAGTGCAGAGTTAGTACTGAGTCATTGGACTAGTATCTTGTTGAATGGTCCACCAGTTCTCAACCAAGGAGACCAGAAACAGGCTCGGGGGTCCTGAGAAGTCGTTGTTTGAGCGCTCTCCAGGAGTTGGTAGGGAGGAATGGCCTTCCAACGCTGTTGTTGTCTAGCTTAAAACAAGTTATACAATCTTTTATTTACTGTGTTAAAAGTTTATATCTGAGAATGAATGAATAATGAATGATTTACATGTTTTGTAGTGAACTGTTAAAGCTTGTAATCTTTTAGTTATTTGAATATTGAATCTATATTGGATGAAATAATCCTAACCTGTGTTTTTCCCTGTCTGGAATGGACCAAACCGTACTCTAGCACAGGCAGTATAATTTAAATAGATGGAAGATATGATAGAAATCTGATTTGAATAAAGTTATTATGTTATTCAGAATGTTGGGATCTTTTCTTTCTGTATATAGTTGCTTTCAGAAAAGAATATTAATCCGCCTAGTTAGGTTTATTGTTAAAAATAGACTGTGTATTAAGAATGCTAGAAAAAGAAATCGTCATGTTATTTTTACTAATAGCAATGTATTATATTCACGAGTTGTTCAAGTAGGTAAGTTATTTCTTTTATACAGTACTTTCTTCTGTAAACTACACTACTATCCTGAAACAGAGAAGATAGAAACAACTCAGATACAATGCCTATCTTTTTATGTTAAGAAAAGAATTAAGTATGGTTCTTTTAATTTATTTCTTTTACAGATAATAATAATCAACTTAACCCGCAACTATTCGAACCCTAGATAGAGTTTAGTAACATATATATTTCTAAAGACAAATTAATCTAAAGATAAAGAGTATCTTAACAGAGAACTATATAGCTCCATCAGTAATTTATTTATATAATTAAAATAACTAAGATACAACAGTAATTTATGTTTAAATTAATAAGTATTATAACAAGAAATGGTTTTGTAAATAGATTATACATGTAAAGGAAAATGACAGGGTCGTAACCCTTATTTCATTTCTTAGTAAGCTAACAGAAATAATACTATTGAATGAACTAAATTAATTCAGATTAGTCACAGACTTATTTAAATAAGTGTATGCACAAGTACAAGCTTAAGTATTTATATTATATACAGATAATAGTATTACATAAATAATATTGTTTATAAATTAACAATTTTTTTAAACAAAATGAAGGAATCTTAAAGTAAGAACCAGAAATTAATTCATTAAACCCTAACCTGGAAATCCTTGAGTACTGAAATGGTTTAAAATTCTATTAACAGTAATCTATTCTATTTAATAACAATACAGAAAATATCTTTTTACAACTTAAATAGGGTTAAAACCCTAGCTCGTAATTCTGAGTTGAAATTACTCAGTTTTCTTTAAAATATACAAAACCATTACATTAGTAACCCAAGATAAGCAGTAAACTTATTTCTTTTTATATAACCATTAAGAGAACAATTTAAATTCATTTACACAGAGATAAAATACAAAAACATAAAGGAAAATGAATTAAACTTACAAACAGACTGTCTTAAGATATTACATTATAATAACGAGCCCGAAGGCCGAATGTAAGTCAAAACTTTACCAAAGTACAAAAAGAAACTCAGCAAAAAGCCGAATACCCATATCTTGTTATGGAGTATGGACAATATTAACATAATTTTACAAAACTGAAAGTTCAACCCTAATACGAGAGGAGAGCTTCACAAGTCACAACTTAACGCCGAAGTCACCTTGCGACAACCAAGGGTTTTAACCAAAACAAAAACTATAAAAATGAAGGACAACAACCCAATATTGGGTGCAACATGGGCGAGAGTTTTTCCAACTGCAAGAGTCTATACAAGCAGGGGAAACCATATTCGAAACCAGAGCTTACAGTGAATGATTCGTGGAGCCATTTATACAGCACGACGGTCAACCTTGGAGACGAGCCAACCTGCATTATGAGAACCAAAGTTATGTAAAAATCAGAAACCCTTATGCGGAATAGCACAATAAATACCAATAGCTCTTAATTATTTTTTTAACTCACCTTAACTGGAAGTGAAAGCAATGGAGCCCCGGACGAACAGTAACACCATGACCAACGCTAAAAAGAGCCAAACCCTCATTCTCATCGAGGATGGAGATGACAGGACTCTGGTGTTTTTCACAACTATAAGCAGAGGTGTGGGTAAGCCTGAGAAAAGGCTGCGAAGAAGTCAATAAGCATGGAGTCGGACTATTACTAGCATACAAGCAGGAAAACTAAACCCTACGACGAAGGATCTTTGCAATAACATACAATAAGCTCAAGCTTTCACCAATGACAGACCATGACAGAGGAGCAACCAAAAGGAGTTTCAAGCGGCTGTAAAGCCATATACAAGGAAGGCAGTTAACTCTGATCGAAGTAAAGAAATCATAGAGGAGGCGAGCAACAGAATCTAGCTCAAGGGAGTAAGCCACGATAAACGCCAGCGTTGGAGCCTCTGTAGCTATCTGCAACTCACGGCCGCCATGGGAGCTTGCAGAACAGCCCACAGGGCCAACGCAAATGTCAGAAATCAAATAAGCCAAGGGTTAGGGTTGGAAACTATTTATGTAACCAATGCATGGCCAAGAAACTTTCACATGGCCGCAACATTATAATCATCCAGTGGGTCGACTTTCCATAGTCACCTGTGTTTCATAATAATCATTTAATCACCCAATAATTTCATCAAAACATCATTATATTTGCATGGGTTTCAAATCATACAATAATAGTTTAAACGTTGGTGCATAGCTCGTGATTGGCTTAGGTATGCAACATAATGAATACGATTTACATAACACATATCATAACCTTATATCCTTGTGACCCAAAAGAAATATTACATATTTTATTGGTAAGCAATGATACGAGATGTCATTAGTAATCTCGTGAGAATCGTGTTTCTCTATTGAAAGTTTGCACTAATAATTGACTTATGGAGATATTAAAAGATTATATAAACATTCGTCGTAGTAATAAGCATAATCACTATATAGGTATTAACCCCTTTTGATTTGGTTACAACTCATCAAAGTTTATATAATAATATCATCATTGGGATATAGGTTGTGTAATAACTAAGTTGTTGTCAATAGTATTTTAAGATAATTATGAAATCATTGTCTTATAAGCAGTTTAGTAAATAGTGTAAGAATAACTATCTATTAGCTCCAGTTCCTTTCATGGTGGTGTAAATGATTACACAGCATTCAACTTGAGTAATTTGCATAGTGTCGTTGGGTAGGATCATAAGTATTATGCAAATGTAACACTAATAAAACCTTTTATGTCGATAAACAAATAGTTTATGCGCATTTTTAAATCTTAGAAACTAGCAAAGTTTGAATAGAAAACTATGTAATGGCAAAGTGAAATGTAAAAACATTTTCCTATGAACTCTTTTACTTAATACAGATCCATGAGATCTTATCTTAGAAGTGGTGGCAGTTTCTCATTACTTGGAGTATAGTTTTACATTCTTACCAAATTACTAAGGTTAACTTAAGATGAAAAGATTGGCTCGATAAGAAAAACACCAACCCTCGAAGTTGTTCTTAGATAGAACCTAATACAAGAAATGTAATAAAGAATTGCTAGGGTGTGCATTTTTGAAAATAAAGAATATCAAGTAGATAAAATAAACTGCTCAGAACCAAAGGAAGTAGTACTGTCGCTACATACTCTACAGGAAGAAATACAATCATCTAAACTTCGTTTACAATAGCAACAGAAGAAAACAAAGTGTGTTACCTTAAGGAAGTAGGTTGGATTACAGTAGCCTATAATCTAAGCTTATTAATTGCAAATAGAAATATTGCAGGATGCTTTATGAATTTAAAAACGATACTCGGTCATTTATACCTGTAAACCTGTAAGAACAAATAATCCATCTGCGTTAGCATAAATGCTAAGTAAGCCCCGAAATTTAAAGTCAGATTCCACCTACTATCATAAATAGAACTCATCAGTAAACAAAATATAGAATTAATGCGCAAGTAAAACTTAAGATTGTGTTAATAAGAAAAATGCTGAGTTAACATAATTGAGTTTATACAAATTTAATCTATTAACTGTTTCTCTTTTTGCTAACCATTAACTGTTAATAAAATGCAGTCTCAGCATTTTATGTTATTTCAAAATTGTTAAATTTTTGTGAAAATTTGGGGTTTTGACATAAAGGGTACAGTTGATTATGGGCTCAAGTATGAGGCGAATCAGAAGATTAACCTGGAAGGTTATGTGGATTCGAATTGGGCAGGCAGTGCCATTGATAGGAAGAACACTTCGGGATGCTGCTTCAGTATGGGATCAGGTGTGATCTCTTGGTTTAGCAGGAAGAAGTCCTGCATGGCGCTGGGTATAGCAGAAAGAGGAGCAGTGAAGCTCTTGTATGTGATCCAGATCGAAATCTCTCGAAAGAGGGATTTCTAGCATAGCCGAAGAGATAGGTTGTTTGAGCATAAAATCCTAGCGAAGCGCGCATGTGGCTCATACATAAACGGTCATGTAGGTTGTCCTTGGATGTAATAGGTCCTAGCGAAGCTCGCAGGTTATCCTTGGACGTAATTAGCCCTGATGTGATTCTATGCTAGAAATGGCTAAAGTGAAGTTCGAGTACTTCAAGGAGAAGCTTGGTGTTCTCCAGATTGATATTCCTTCCAATAGGAAGTGATGAGTCCGTGAGCCATTCTTACATGGTGAGAGGATTGGTTCCTTCCATGGTCAGATGTAAGTGCTAAGCCATTCTGACATGGTGAGAGGATTGGTTCCTTCCATGGTCATATATAAGTGCTGAGCCATTCTGAGGTGACTATGGGATGTGTTCCCACATGATCAAATATAAGCGCTGAAGGCCATTCTCTAGGAGAATGAAGGCACCTGGTCAGTTACCAAGAATACTCAGCCTGGAGCTGAGAGCCATTCTGATGTGACTGTGGGATGTGTTCCCACATGATTAGATATAAGTGCAGAGCCATTCTGATGTGACTATGGGATGTGTTCATCTCACATAATCAGATATAAGTGTTGAAGGCCATTCTCTAGGAGAATGGAGTCACCTGGTTAGTTACCAAGAAATTGATTCAGTCTGGGACTGAAGCTCAACTTAATTTTGAGAGGCCATTCTCTGGGAGAATGGAGGCACCTGGTCGGTTACCAAGAAATTGATTCAGTCCGGGACTGAAGCTTAGCTTAGTGTTGAGAGGCCATTCTCTAGGAGAATGGAGGAACTTGGTCAGTTACCAGGAATTTTTTTCAGTCCGGGACTGACACTCAGCCTAGAGCTGAGAGCCATTCTGATGTGACTGTGGGATGTGTTCATCTCTCATGATCAGATATAAGTGCAGAGACTTTCTTACATGGTTGATTTGTTCATCCCGTGGTAAGATATAAGTGCTGAGCCTTTCTTACATGGTTGATGTGTTCATCCCATGGTAAGATATAAGTGTTGATCCTTTCTGACATGGTTGATGTGTTCATCCCATGGTCAGATGTGAGTGCTAATCTTTTCTGACATGGTTTATGTGTTCATCACATGGTTAGATGTGAGTGCTGGGCCTTTCTGACATGGTTGATGTGTTCATCCCATAGTCAGATGTGAGTGTTGGGCGTGCCTTTCTGACATGGTTGATGTGTTCATCCCATGGTCAGATGTAAGTGTTGGGTAGGCCTTTTTCAGTGGGTCAGATATAAGTGTTAAAGAAGATGAAGACCTACCTGGAGGATAGGACTACAACCGACATGAAAAAGGGTTGGCTCTGTAGAACTTCCTGTGACGAGTAGAATTGAGATAGCACCCGTGATGATGACCAGTGATGATCTAGATCCAGTGATGATCCAGAACAAGTGATGATCCAGATGACTTGACGATGAAGATGACTTGAAGATGGGTATAGCTTGATGATGATCCAGATGATACAGAGAAGAAGACTTGTGCCGATAAACTGTGTCGAGAAAATACCTTCCTAGTTAAGAGGGAGTGTTGATGTTTTTGTAACTTCGGAATGTATTCACTTGTATATTTTATGTATTGTACCCCGATGTTTATTCCGGGAAGTATCTGTAATGTAATTGAGTCATGTCATACCCCGATGTTCCTATCAGGAGAATCAATAATGTAAACAAGTCATGTAAAGTCATAGAGGGTAACCCTCCTTATTGTTCAAGGGTTAAAGTCCCCACAGTTGTGGGGAAATAGGGTTATTAGACTCTCCTAGAGAGGTTGACCCTAGGTGAGTTAATGTAATTCAGGTCATTAGTACCCCAGTTGTGGTTACTCGAGCCTACATAACTGAGTTAGGATTACTCGAGCCTACATAACAGAGTTAAAGGTTAAGTGAATGAGAGAATATAAATAGAGAGTGAGACTCTCTATTTATTACACAAACACTCACTCATCTGGGGCACATGAGTGAGAGAGAAGAAGTTGGGATCAGAGAAAGAGACAACTGCTGTTGGAGATCATCTTTATGTTTTTCGGGTTTTACTTTTGCTATTGGTGCTCATTCTATCTCTGAGGAAGTTGCAGGGTTTTCTCCTTTATAGTTTCCCCGAGGAAAATTCTCTGTGTCTCTTGTCTCTTGTGTTTATTGTTGTGCATGTTATTCTCTCAGATAAGATCCTAAGATCATATTGCTTAAATGATAAAAATCTTACATGTAAAATAAGAGAATATATGTAATTAGAGGAGTAAGTATTTGAAAGTGAGTAAGTATCAGAGAATCATGCTTCACATTTTCAAAAAATAATCTATCATTGGCACTTGAAATACCAGAACCACAGTTGAGCTCTCAATTCATATATTTATTAAATATTTATTAAAATACATGTTCTCGTGCTCCCTCGACCAAGACCAAAGCGAGAGCGGAGTAGAATTTCCCAAAAATTTGTTGTGTTACTGGCCGCTTTGTTATCTTTAGAATGGTTGAAAATAACAAAATGGATACCTGTTAAATTAATTCAAATTAGTAAATATGTACCTGTTAAGAAAAAATTGTATAATTAATGGCTAAAGTAATGATGTACATCATCTAATAACACTAAGAAAAAATTGTATAATTAATGGCTAAAGTAATGATGTACATCATCTAATAACAATACTATTAAAGATGTTGTTCTAATAGTTTAGTGAATGCGTCTCTATGGCCATCTGCTGCCCAGTTGAGCAGCAGGGGATCCTAGCGTAGTATCCTGCCCCAAGAGCCTTAGAGTCCCAGGTCCAGGGTTAACTAGGATAAGTCTGTTATTTCACTATATCTGTTTTAGGAGCTATTAGTACTATGATTCGAGTAATTCACTCTATACCATAACAGCCATATTCCTAACTCTGCATCAACTCTTTCATGCACTACTGACCTATTTAACCCTTAAATACTATATTTAATGTTATAGAAAGTATTAAATGTTTTGTGAATTTACATAATGTAATAACTGTAATATTCAATAATGTAAAAAAATGAAATATTAGATAATGTAATACATTGTCATGAGGGGAAAGGGTTGAAAAGGATTTCACATTATGCACGCATATACAATTTTATATGTAAGGTAACAATAGGGAGCACAAGAAGCCGCTGGAATACGTTGGATTGGAACTCGCCATGCAAATCCAATACAACACCAATGCATCGTGGTTGAACAATTCGGTATCAATGCTCGTCATGGTCCAATTCCCTCTCCTTGGCACAAAGCAACGAGACAATGTTACCCAATAAGGATCTGCCAAAGCCCACAGATATTGCTCTATGGTCAAGCCCGACAGCTAAATAACATAAAAAAGTAATTTTTTATACACATGGCTACATAGCCATAGCCATAGCCATAGCCATGGTGAACTTTTAATACAAATAGCCAGAACAAAATTTCAATACAGACAGTCACAAAAAAATTGTAATACACAACTAATTTTTTATCAGTACACATAGCCACAACAAATCAAGATAGCTAAATAACATACACACAACGAAATTTTATTAATTTTTAAGATATAGACAACACTAAATGAGGAGCGATTTTTAATATACACAAAGCTAAATTAATGAAGAGTGATTTTTAATATACACAGAGCTAAATGACATGGATGTTTAACAGACTTTGCCAAAATATGACATAGTGATTTTTTATGGTGTGATCTTTAAATGACATATCTCATAGAAAATAAGGTTAAACTACATAGTGATTTTAAATACACATGCAAAAAAATGACATACCTGGAATTCTTAGCTCTCCTATGCACTTGAGCTCTATCGCCTACTCCACAATGATGTTGTACTTTTCAACTCTATCGCTACTCTTCAACGCTCATGTGTTGTCGAGTTGTATCATATTATTAGTTCAGTATCCAGTGGTAAAGAAAAGCGTATGAGGAATGAGAATCGTAGGCTGTGTACGTGGCTGCACTCAGATGTTAATCTTGAAACACATCTAAACATGGTCGTCCCAAGATTGCCAACCACAATTCTAAGCAGTGGTTAAATTGAAAAAGCTCCATCAAAACAAGCTATAATAACGCCATTTCTTGGCCACATAATGGATGATCAACATAGTTTACAGATAATTCTAAGACAAAACACTAATACAGAGGTTCCTCACCAAAGAATGCAATAAAACCGCAATAAATTTTCATTATTACAGTCAGTGAACCTGAAACCGCAATAGAGTTTCATTATTACGGATAGAGAACCTGGCCTTCATACAATTATAAACAATCCAAGATATATAGTAGTTATTGATTGTAAAAAGCTTGCATCCTTCAAGCCTGAATAGCATTTCGAACCCTTGCATGGACCTCACATATGGTGCATGGCACACACAAATTAGGCTAGCACCACATACACATGGAAAAATGAAGAGACAAACCTTTGTCAGGGCGATTAGGTGGGGTAGTGCCCAAATTTAGAACTGTAAGGTTGTCAGGGACGAGCAAACGATGAAAAGTTTAATTTGTAATAAGAGGGTGAATTGAAAATACTTAAGAAAATGATTTGATTTATATGAAAAGGCATAGCATAAAATATTGTAATCGATGAGCACGACAATAAAAAACTAATCGATTACATTATTCCCTGCTTGTAGGGAATAATAAGTATAACATCGATAATTAAACAAAGGGTGCAGTATGCAAAATTAAGTGGAAATTCCAATTCAAGTAGAAATTCCAATTTGATTATAACACGGAGTTTATAATGGAAATCGCCTCATTGATATTGGAAAATAAAATTACGTTTCATATGATATGGTATATGTTATTTTATTGGGAATTTGACCACGACTTCCAAATATCTTTTCATTTTCATGGTATTAAGTTCTACCACTACACACTTGTAAAATTGTTAATGTGGTGACTATTGTTTCCATCACAACACATTTTCAAACTCGATGACCTTTATGGCTCAATAGGATGATCTTGAAATAGATCTCTTCTAATACAAAATACAAATGAATGGTTCGATGAAGAGGAGAGCAAAATCCAATAAAGAGATGGCAACTCATTTAAATCCAATAAAATCTAGACTAAATTAGCTACAAAATAAACCAAAATGGGGAATTATTTTGTTGAGAAAAAACATCAGTCAGTGAAACAATCATTGTTCTTTATTCATTCCATTTAATAAATCAATATGGAGCACAATTGTATCTCTCGGTAGTAACTAGCTCACAAAAGAAAATTAATATAGCCAAGATTAGAACAAACTCTCATGAACTCCATAGTGAAACAGGGCATTGGTCTATTCCTAAAACTCCATTGGAGGAAAGGGTTTTCCATCTGTGTGAGTCTATGAGCATTGAGGATGAAAATCACTTTCTCTTAGAGTGCCATGCTTACACCCACATCAGATCTGAGTTTCATAGTATTTGCTACAATACAAACCTTTATAACCTCCTAACTTGCCAAAACTATGGTGAGCTTGGAAAGCTTCTTAGCAAGTTTTTTCAGCATAGGAACAACGTTTTAAAGTAAACCAAGTATTATCCTTATGAAGGCCTGATAGACCAAAGTTGGTCTCAATGGACATTAATCATCATCTTCGTCATCACCCACTCACATTTCAACGGTAAAATAAAGTTTCAATATTGATTTTAAAATCAAAAGATGAAATTGAGCCATGTCCATTCGGTAGCTTTGAACATTCAATTGATGGTTTGGTATAGTATGTATAACTTGAATATCTCTAACATGTATAGATATTTTCTTCCTCTGTTCTTCAATCTTTCATTGGAATGGGAGAGAATACCATTTTATTGGAAGGTGGTATGATGGTATCCATTTTCAATTTTGCATATAATGGTAACTCTCTACCAAAATGATTCACTACACTAAATGATTATTATTTCATAAGTATGTGTTTCGAGAAAAATTCCCCTATTTGTCTTGGGTGAAAACCATCACATAGAAAGTGACTTTAAAGATACCTCTCAATCCCAAAAGAACAATGAATGAATCTTTTACTACCAACGTATAAATGAATAAGAAAGACAAGAAACCAACCTAGAATCCAACGTTCGATGAAGTTTCCACTTCTTTACTCTTTTTGACCAAACGCTCCTTCGATCACCTGCAATCAACTGAAATATGAACTATACAATAGATGGTTGCAAATGTATATAAATTAATTGATTGTAAATGTGTTAAAGTATTGTAAGTTCAGAAGATATTATATTATACTTTTGTTGTATTCTCCTTTGGAGATGTTATTCCTCCAGTCAGAGATGTCCTCGATGTAATTGGTCATGTAAAAATCATGAGATAAACCCTCCGTTGTAAGTCAGGGCAATAGTACCCACAAAAGTAATATATAAAATGTATTTTGAGTCTCCCAATGTGGGTTGACCCTAATTAGGGAACCTGGTCGACCTAGTTAGTTATTTGAGGCACTAACCTAATGAATATAAATAGGTGAGGCGCCTCTCTCATTATGATATATCTTACACTCAAGTATTGCGTTGGAGAGAGAGAGAGACTAATGTGGAAGATGCGCAACTATTCTTGTTGCTGGGGTTTTACAATGTCTTGGTCGAATTCTATGTTGAGGAAGTTTTGGGGGGTTTTCTCCCTTGTGGTTTCCCCGAGGAAAATATTTGTGTTCTCTTGTGTTGTTGCATTTGTCTTTCTTTCAGTGATCCTTTGCTTATGGTTATGATGTTATGATGCTAAAAAAAAATTAAATCTTGTATAACCATTAAAAATCTATCATTGTGTCAAATCCACCCTTAAAGAAGTCTTTGTGCAGCTGAAACACTGCTTCAACTACAACTACTGAAGATTAGGGTTTCATGGTTGAAAACCCTAGAAGACAAAAACTAGTAATTTTGGTACTTTCGCTATAACGCGATATTGGAAAATGCTCAATCACTAAAACTTTGATAGACTGAAGATAAATTCACACTCTACCCTGTGTAAAATTTTCATCCTCAGTTTCGCTATAATATAGGGTATATGATTCCTCCAACTCAAGGTTCCAGCCTCTCCCAAAATTATGCCTTAAACAGGTGACCTAGGTATAATCGCCATATCTTGGGATAAGAAGGTCCAAATGAAATTTCTCAAGATGTTCCAGATATGGCATGGACTTTATTTTATGAGGTAAAATTTTTAGACCCGAAAGGTGAACCAGTGACACATGGTAGTCCGTACAAGTTCGCTATGCTAAACAGTCCTGAAATAAGTCACCTTAGTAAACTTCACATAAGTACCACGTGGTAAATCCAATTTTTCTATAACGTATGGGGTTGGAAAGAAAAAATTCCAGGCTACCTCGGGATGAATTTCAGACCCTAAAGAACCGAAAATTTAGAGCTATAGCAGAAACAAGATCAGTAATTTCTGCAGATGAAACTAGAGAAAAACTAGGGCTTCCAGTTCTGGGCACTTCCCTCCACCAATCAGTTGAAGGAGGACCATAAAATTCGCCCTAGGAGGGCACATCTCTCTATGTAATAATTTTCTCATTCTATTGACTTTCATTTTTTGGCCTAACACTACTACTGGAGAAAACTAGGGCATCAGATATTTTGTAGTTCTGCCCACAGTTTTGGGAAAATAAGTATGCTGCCCAGTTTTCCTTGAGGAGGTGCATCTTTCTATCCAATCAGATCTTAAAGATACCTCATTTGAAAAATTAGGGTTTCTTTGTCAAACCCTAGGCCCACTAGAAGCAGTCTTTCAAAAGATCCTTCAAGCAAGCATCAAGTTGAAGCATTCTCACTGGTAAGTTCCATCCTCTCTATTTCCATTTGAGGTTCTCATTCTTTTAATACTAACAAACAATACCAAGCTTCAGGACAAGCTTGAAAGAGTCGAGAATTTATAAACATGGAATTATAGAGTGCTTATCATACTTGATGAAGCATGTCATGAAGGACTATGTCAAAGAAGAAGCTGCAGATCCAGACAAAGATGAGGTCAAAGCAAAGCAAAAGAAGGACCTAGTCAAAACAAAGGTGAGTATTTCTGTCTCCATTGGATCTCACATGTATCATCCTTGAAGACTCCCAAGGATATGTTCAATGAACAACATGTACGAAGATGAACTTAAGAACTCAACTCAATAATTTGAAGGTGCAATGTCATAATACATTCAATGACTACTTCACAAGAAGATCTCATCTCAATGAGCAATTAGAAGTTGTCGAAGATAATGTAAAAAAGTAAAAGCATAAATTACAACTCTGAATGGTCTTCCAAATTTAGTGAAGAGAGTTGGTCTATTAGGAAGATCACATATGGATAAATGCATGATTGATTGAAGAAGAGATGACAATCAAGCCCTAACAACTCAGGCCAAGAAGCAAAATAACAAGAAGGAAGAACATTCCTGCCAAGTATAGAAGGACATCTCACAACTCAATAGTTCAGTTGTGATGAAAAATGACACTTTGTGAAAGAATGTCCCAAGAAGGAAGAATGGAAGGATGATATGTTCTAGAAGTACCATTCGATCATATAGAATGATGTTTGGATATGAGCTCAAGACATCAAGGGAATTTTTATGAAGTAGATCTACAAGATCGAGTATACTATTGATCGAAGTGTCAAAAGATACGAAGTAAGGTTCGTGGTTTCTATAAACAAAGAGAGTCGACTATGGAAAGACATTGCCCTAGGAACTAGACACACCTCAAGTAGTGGATATTACACTAAACAATTGGTGTAATCAAAGTAGAAGAACAAATCAAACAACCTATATGGTTTGAGACTCTCTACAGAGAACCACATATGTAAAGAAAGATTTGTACAAGCTCAATAGGCACTCGTGGGATAGCGCATATAATCACATGAGAAACTTGAGGATCAACTAGAGTGATGGAGATCCCAACCTTTACTACAAGGTTGAAGATAAAATTATATAAAGGAAAAGGGATAGCACATACAATCACATGAGAAACTTGAGGATCAACTAGAGTGATGGAGATCCCAACCTTTACTACAAGGTTGAAGATAGAATCCTATAAAGGACAAGAGAAAACTTGCAACAAAGTTCGATATGAAGGATCATGATATCTAGTGACCTCAACAAGTGACATAGATGGATACAAAGAATACTAACAACAAAGGAGGCTACCTGTCACCCCAATTTCCTAATACAGATGCAGAGGGAGGATGGTGCTCCACCTCAAAGGGAGTGACTACGGTAGATCTCAAAGTTTGAGAATATTGACATGATTCTTGAGATTATAGGTATGATGAAATCCAAAAGACATTTTACTTATCCAAGTAAAATATGCAGAGAAAATGGTGTGGTACCTAAAGGGTATTGCAAAGGTATGATGAATTTGATTGAGTTGGTAGTACTACATACTCCAACATATTGTAGAAAGCAGAGTGTTTCTCTCAATACAACCAAGGATGAATAAATTGCAAAGTGAGAAGAAAGCAAGTAAAGATTCCTCAAAGTAATGAGAAATATGATTCAGAAGAATTACACCAATGAAGATGAAGATTATACTCTTATTCCATTTCATAATTGGATAAGAAGGGATGCACTGGTAGGACACACAGACACAGTCCTATTTGATCTATGGTGTAAGAAGACTTGCTCATTATTTTCGACCATCAGCAAGATAAGAACAGGTCCTCATAATCAGATGATGAAGTAGAACACATTTGGCAGAAACTCCAGTAATTCAAGAAGATAGAGATCAAGATGGAGTCTACAGACAAGCAAAGATAAGTACTTTAATTGCCATTTCCTATATATCTAGTTGTTCAAGATGTGTACATAGATATGTTTCTAGATTCAGGAATGTATTATGCATATTAGAATATTTGTAGTATACTACTAATATGCAAGTGATGGGTAAGTGGCTTATGTTGTTGTACAACGTTCCATTGCTACTTATGAAATAATGTCTTGGCAAGATGGAAGACATATAGAAAGTTACCGGATATAGATGATTGTTGCATTAGCAAAAATAGTTGCATAATTATATATATCTTTATGCATGAGAATTTGACATTATCATTATGTTACGAAATGTTTCTAATCATACAATTGTATTTGACTTGTAGGAAGGATTGTATGCAATCGCCTACAATAGAAGAAATGATGAAGTTCGGATGTACGATACAGTTATGGATAAGAATGATGCAGCTATAGATGCACAAAATAAGAATGATGCAAGTTGTGAATGTACGATACCATTGTGGATGTACAAGAGAAGAATGATGCAGTTGCATATGCACAAAAGAAGAATGATGCAGTTGCATATGCACAAAAGAAGAATGATGCAAGTTGTAAATGTACGATGCAGTTGCGGATGTACAAAAAGAGAATGTTAAAGAACAAGTTGCAGAAAAGAGTTGTAAAGCTCAAGTATGTTCCTACAAAGGAACAAGTGACAGATGTGTTGACTAAACCTCCGACTCATGTAAAGTTTGAGTACTTTCGAGACATGCTTGGTGTAGTCCGAAAGGACCTCTCTCGAAAGAGGGAGTGACAGTAGATGGAAGAAGGATGCAGTGGTGAGTAGCTCAGTCTAGAGTAGGGTAAGTCTGGCTAGGACTATTTGGACTAAAAGGGTTAGTCAAACATGGCATGTTGATCCTAGGGAGATTAGTATGTTTGGATAGATCAGTTTAACCCAAGTGGGTTTATAACCCAGGATAAGGCTTGTTGGTCCCCAGGAAGATCCATCTGTCTAACTAGGCTTGTTGGCTCGAAAGGGTTAGTAAGTTAGACAAAATGTTCTAATGGATCTACTAAAGAAATCACCGTGATGATGCTCTGAGATAGTTGGAGGGCAGGATGGTTGTTATATTATTGCTATAGTATTGTTGATTGTTGAAATGATTGCTTCAATATTATTATATTGATGGCTGCTAAGATGTTTGGTTCAACATTGTTGTGTTGATTGTTGAGATGGTTGGTTCAATATTGTTATACTAATGATTGTTGAGTTGTGGGCTTCAGTATTGTTATACTAATGATTGATGAGATGTGTGCTTCAGTATTGTTATACTGATAATTGAGATGATAGTTTCAGTTTTGTTACACTGATTTTTGAGATGATTGTTTCAGTGTTATCACACCGATGATGGTTGATTGTTGAGATGTGTGGCTCAGTATTGTTATACCGATGATAGTTGAGATGATAGTTTTAGTATTGTTATACGGATGATTGTTGAGATAGTTTCAGTGTTGTTACACTAATGATTGATGATTGTTGAAATGTTTGATTGAGATAGTTTCAATGTTGCTACACTGATGATTAGTGATTGTTGAGATGATTATTGAGATGTTATCAGTGTTGTCAAATTGATGATTGATAAGATGACTGCTAAGATAGTTTCAGTATTCCTATACTGATGTAGCAAGTTCAATATTCTCATACTGTTGATTGTTGATTGATTGATAGTTTCATTATTCTTATACTAATGTAACATGTTCAATATTCTCATACTAATGATTGTTGATTGATGAGATGATTGATAGTTACAGTATCCCTCTACTGATGTAGCAAGATTAGTATTTTTTATATACTGATGTTGATGTCACAAGTTCAGTATTTCTATACTGATGTTGATGTGGCAGTTTTAGTATTTCTATATTGATGCTGATAAGATAGTTTCAATATTTCTATACTGATAATGGTTAGGTAATTTCAGTATTTCTATACTGATATTGATAATGATGTTTCTTCAACATTTGTATGTTGATGTTGATGATGTGGTTATGGTCCCAACACATTGTGTTGATGATGCTAATGATGTGGTTATGGTCACAACACTGTGTGTTGATGATGATGAGGTTGTTTCAACACTTTTATGTTGACGATGATGGTGATGTTTCGGCATCTCTATGTTGATAATGCAAATGATTATATAACATTTATTGATGATATTGCTTTAGCACTAACATGCTAATGATGTTGTTGTTGTTTCAATATTTACATATTAATGATGCAGGCGATGATGTTTCAGTATTTACATACTTATAATGCGGATGTTGATGTTTCAGTATTTACATATTGATGATGCAGATGTTGAAGGTTTTATTATTTACATACTAACGATGCAGATGTTGATGTTTCAGTATTTACATACTGACGATGCAGATGTTGATGTTTTAGTATTTACATACTGATGATGCAGATGATGATGTTTTAGTATTTACATACTGATGATGCAGATGATGGTGTTTTAGTATTTACATACTAATGTTGCAGATGATGTTTCGGTATTCACATACTGATGTTGAAAAAGAAGATTCAGTATGTGTATACTGATGTGGAAGAAGCAGATTCAGTATTCAGATAAGAAGGTTTAGAAGATGATTCAGTATTCACATACTAATGTTGAAGAAGATGATTCAGTATTCACATACTAATGTTGAAGAAGAAGATCCAATATTCATATACCGATGTGGCAGAAGAAGATTCAGTATTCACATGTTGATGTTACATAAGACGGTTCAGTATTCATATACTGACGTGACAGAAGATGACTCAGTATTCACGTACTGATGCTACAGAAGATGATCTAGAAGATGATTCAGATGATTCAGTATCCACATATTGATACTACATAATATTATCTAGAATATGATTCAATATTTATATACCGATAGAATATGATTCAACACGTACAGAAGATTATTCGGTATTTACATACTGAGATTGCAGAAGATTATCCAGTCGAGATTGATGATGAAGATGTATGATGATGTTCCAAAAATTCCTATGACATATAGAGATTCACCAGTCAGTTGTATAGTTGTGATGTTGGTTGTTGTTGATGTAGAATACCTTCTTAGTTAAGAGGGAGTGTTAAAGTATTGTAACTTCGAAATATATTCTATTATACTTTTGTTGTATTCTCCTTTGAAGATGTTATTCCTCCAGTCAGAGATGTCCTTGATGTAATTGGTCATGTAAAAGTCATGAGGTAAACCCTTCGTTGTAAGCTGGGGCAATAGTACCCACAAAAGTAATATATAAAATGTATTTTGAGTCTCCCAATGTACGTCGACCCTAATTAGGGAACCTGACTGACCTTGTTAGTTATTTGAGGCACTCACCTAATGAATATAAATAGGTGAGGTGCCTCTCTCATTCTAATATATCTTACACTCAAGAGTATTGTGTTAGAGAGAGAGAGAGAGAGAGAGAGAGAGAGTCTACTATGGAAGATGAGCAATTATTCTTGTTGCTGGGATTTTACACTGTCTTGGTCGAATTATATACTAAGGAAGTTTTGCGGCGTTTTATCCCTTGTGGTTTCCCCAAGGAAAATATTTGTGTTATCCTATGTTCTCTTGTGTTGTTGCATTTGTCTTTCTTTAAGTGATCCTTTGCTTATGGTTATGATGTTATGATGCTAAATGTTTTTAGATATTGTATAACCATTAAAAATATAACAAAATGTACAAACTAGTGCATTAAATAACTAGGATTTCATCATTAAGGAACATGAAAAAAATACACTAATATAGACGAAAAAGAGAGATCTTTATAAATAATAACAACAAATACATGGAATGATATCACCTGCAACATGTTATGGCATTGTTTTGAAACTGATATCTAATTTCCTCTACCTAGGCCATAAACTTGCAACTCTTTTTCTTCATGCTTCACTCAAGGCAAGTCCAAGAAATTATCTTGGTTTATTTCTTACTATATATGGGGAGTGAAGGATGTTGTAAACGCAGGTTTCTAGATATGAGGAAAAGCTTGCAGACACGAGACAAGGGTTTCTAGATTATAAAAATAAAATAACAGCATGATGATGCTTTAGGCAATCTTTCCTCCTCCTCTTCTTCTCTTTTTTCCTCTTCTATACTTTTGATAGGTATTTAGAGAAGTTTTGGGCAATTATTCACAGGAAACACGAGGTCAAGAACTACTGAAAATCGTATACTTTACTTGAGAAATAATTGAATTAATATACATATTTTTATCCCCAAATATATGCATATGCTGGCTAGGATAATATTAGGGTGTTTATACGTAGGATAGCCATGTTTAGGGTGCATATGACTTGCAAAAAGATATTTTTTAGGGATTTTTTAGAACGGATAAAAAGGTAAAGTAATCCACAAGTAGGGAAGGTAGTATACAATGGGGGGGAATATCATAAGTTGGGACAACATTGGAATCTATGCAAATGAGGTGGAAATTATGTTATAACAGATTCCCCCTATTTGTGAGGTCAGAAGAGAAATCAATGGCCAAAATACATTATGAATCTTCAAAGGTGAGTGCAAGGTAGGCTCAGTTAGAAGTCATCAAACACCAACCATAGGCAAAACCTGCAACAGAACAAGTAAGAAATATCTCTTCTCATGTCGGTCATACCCATGCTCAGGGGTAACAAAAAGCATGTCCTCCAAATCAAGTGCAATATGGATCAATGAGATATATAAGCAGGGATCATGGCTATGAAAAATCAATACATTGTGAATCCATGTCAAAAGATATCATAGCCACGAAGCAATACATAGTGTATCTCTGTCTCACAAGAAAGGGAGGATATATATGAACAATTACTATACAAAACGATCCTCCAAAATGTCAATGTCATAAATGAGAGAATGAGAATCCAACACAACTCGAGTGATAGCAAAAGATGATGCTATAATAACCCAAGGTTTTCAAATCAAACTATCTCTAGTATGAGTCAACATTATGTGAATAGATGTCCTGAATTCGAACATAGTAAGAAATTATTTGATTATTTTCCATTAATGTATATCGTTAATAAACGTGATCCAACTTATCGATAATGATAATGACGACAAGGTACCTAGAAAAATCTAACAATTGTGAATAAATGAGTTGGTGTCGAACACTTGTAGACTGTAATAGTCATGGTACATTGATGCATTCCCACCGCTTATAGCAAGGAAACCTTCCACCAATGACTTCAAGTCCCAAGGAATAAAAAGACTATATATTGTTATCCCATAATAAGTGAGCTAAATTCGATGGGAAATGATTTCTTGGGAGGGAATTAAGGAATTTCTCGTCATTCAAAACGAGGTAGTAGTAAAAGGAAAAAGATTTGAAATGACATGGACAAACTAACCAATTCTTAAATATACTTGACATATAGAAAGGTCGATGAGAAAAAGTTAAGATTTCTAAGGAGTGGTTGACACGAGTTAAAGACTTCCCTTGAACAAAACAAATGACATGATAAGTGGCTAAGGAAGAATAGACTCAAGAATGAACAAGAACGTAAGTTTGTGATACAGGAGATTGTTAGGATTATTAATTAATCCTCCCTTTGACCACATAGTATATTTTTCTTTTCCTCGCTTAGGAGGTCATTTCCACTTCGTTAGTGCAAGGGGGACACATCTAGGGGCCACCATACTCAATGCGCATGTATACATGAGTTTAGGAGCTCCAAGGACCAGTACCTATAATTTGGAACGTGTTAGGAACCCACTCTGAGTGCCACCAACAGTATCCAGCAGTTGACCCTAGTAGGTATTTATTTATGCTCAATTACACTCAAATTCCCATCAATTAGCTCACTCCCAGTCATCCTAGCGCTAGTTTGCATGATTTAATGGAGGTAGGGTGCATTTCTCCACCTACCAACATCAACTAATTGATTGTGAACTGATTCAGTGATCTAGAGTTGCATTAGTGAACTCTAGTGGTGATTTTCCCACACTGAGTTAGCTCTGGAGTCAGTCCATGTTGGTAGATTTGAATCCTATCTTAAGCATTGAAATTATTCTATTTGTAAAACCATTGTATTCCATACAATATATTGATTAATTGATGTAATTTGATTATTCCAATTTTGTCTCCATGTGTGTGCAATTTTTCCATGAGTAATTGATCAGTCTTTACTGAAATCTTCTCTCTCTTCTGCAGCCTTCTTTTCTCATTGAATTCATGCAGGCTTGAAGATCCTATCCTCCATTAAATTTAACATGGTATCAAAGCAGGTATCCAGGCCAGCTTCAAACCTCGAAAACTTCCATTGATGCACCAAAAGCAATTGGGAGCCACATAAATCCTAGTATTCTTGCCTTACTCCCTATGGATTTTGTCCATAGAAGTCTATCCAGGTGTGATGCACCCAGAGAAAGTACACATGTCGAAGTGGAGAGTGTTTGAATTGGTTTGATTTCTAATTGAAGATTTTTTGCAGTGTTTTTGCAGGTTAATTGAAAATTTTATGAAGAAATAGTTGTTTCTTAGAGTTGTAAGATGTAGAATTCAGTAGCTTTGACACCTAGAATCCTCACACCCTTCAACAATCTTGATTGGAGGGATGATATGCATATTCTCTTGCGCAACAAGGGTTTGTACAGGATCACCATGGGCAGAGGGGTCAAACCCCAATAGCATCTTGAAAAATTGAAGTATTTGAACAAGCTTGATGAAGCATTTGGCTTCATGTGCATCCACATCTCCAGAGAGTTACTCTTTCACCTTGAGGGATTGAGAACACCAAAATAAGTATGGGAGAAGCTCAAATCCTTGTTTGGAAAATAGGATGAGTTGAGGGGCCATATCTTGGAAAATGAGCTAATAGCACTACAACCCAGCAACTTCAAAACTATATGACATTTTTTCTCAAAATTCAAATCGTTAGTCATACACGGAGGATGAGAAATTGGTGCTCTCAATTATGAGAAAACTTGGACCAGAATTCTCAGTGTTCGTATCTACCTTTCACTCTAGGAGATTGACTACTTCTAATTAGCAAATTCCATCCCTTGATTCCTTCATAGAGTCTCTAATACAGGAACAATATAAGCTTATACAAATGGGAGCCCTTAGAGCCTCTCCAAATCAAGCTCTCTTGGATGGTGAGACAAAGAATGTGCGAGCAAGGAGGAAACAAAAAGGAAAAGAAAATAGGAACATTGAATTTGAACCTAAGGAAGAGTTTGATCCAACAAATGAAGCATTACGCTCTAAGAAGGAAAAACATCAAAGGTTTGACAAGGGAAAGTGATCCTACTATAAGAAAGGAAACCATACAAATAAATATTGTATTAAGAAGACCACATATTAGATGTCAAAACTCCTTGAGAAACACAATATTTCCCTCCCTGGAGGTGCAAGGAAGGCTGACTCTGGAGACAAGCATGGAGATCATGATGAGAGATGACATGCACTAAAGGATGGAAGTTTCAAAATCACATGCCTTCATCATTGATTCGGGAGACTCCAACCACATGGTTGCATCCAAAGAATTATTCTCATCATTACAACTTATTGATGGTCCAAGTATTCACATGGGAGATGACACTCAAATCCAAGTTGAAGGAAAGGGTTCAATAAAGTTAGAGCATGTAGTGTGCAAGAATGTACTTTATGTTCCCTCCTTAACAGCAAATTTGTTGTTTTTATACTATATGAGTCCTACAGGCTGACCAAAGCGAGTGGTAATTGGTCCTAGATCAATGGATATCTCAGATATCTCAACTAGGATGATGATAGTGAAAGGTGTTGCAAACCATGCCTACAAGGCATCTAAATTCTCACACTTTCTGTCATACTAAGGTCCAGTTCCATATCAGCTGCCATTTGAAAGGGAAGGTAAATTCATGCTACCTAAACCTTTTGCATACAATAATGTTTCCATTAATGTTCAATATTCATAATCAGAAGAAGAGGGGCAAGTTGAATCAGTTTATGGAATTGGAGATGAAGTTCAATAAGATCTATATCTAGATCCAGTCCTAACTCCCAATCCTAGGCCTAAATGGGCTCAAAAGGTTGTTGAGGCAACTAGGAACATGACTGGAGAGTCATATGACATGAGGAGAACAATATCTCAGTTTCAAAAAGAAATCCTTGTTCTTTGTCAAGCAAATACACTCCTCCCAGAGAGGTGATACAAACTCCTAGAGAGATGCTTCATGATAGTAAGGTTTGATCAACAATTCTCCTCACTGAAGAACAAATTGGATCATGTCACTCTTCCTTCAGAAAGAAGATGTAAATGCTACTTTTATTCTCCTATCTGTCATCGAATTGGAAGAAGGTGGAGAGGTTCACATGTACACAGGTGCACACAAGATCCATCACACTACATTACTACTCCACAAATATGCAAATTGCATAAATATTTTCATAAGTTTTTACTCAAGAATAATTTTTTTCTCTTAGTATGAAATCTTGGTTCTAGTTTTTCGTGCTTATTTTGAGGCGTGGCGGGGGTGGGAGGGGTCCCATGAGGTTTTCTCCATTTCCTCGGACGTTAAGTAGACATTTTTTGCATTTAGATTGTATGGATGACCTTTGGTCTTAGTTGCCAGGGACCAAGTTGTCCAAGTTAAGATTAATGGGGGGTGTTATGATTATGAATTATCCTCCCTTTGATCGCGTAGTCTATTTGTCGTTTCCTACATTAGGAGGTCATTACCACTTCATTAATGCATGGGGGGCACATAACACTTAATGCTCCTGTCTGCATGAGTTTAGGAGCTCCAGGGACCAATCCCTATAATTTAAGAACCCACTATGAGTGCCACCAGTAATCTCTAGCAGTTGACCTACTATATATTCAGTTATATTCAATTATGCTCTGATTCCCATCAGTTAATTCATTCTCATTCCACCTGGTGCCAGTATGCATGATATAAGAGATGTAGGGTGCATTTCCTCACCTACCTACATCAATTAACTGATTGTGAACTGATTCAATAATCTGGAGTTGCATTAGTGAGCTCTAGTGGTGATTTTCCCACACCGAGTTACCTCCATAGTCAGTCCAGGTTGGTAGATTTGAAACCTATCTTAGGAATTTAAATTCTCCTATTTGTAACACCATTGTATTGCATACAGTATATTGATTAATGGATGTAATGTGATTATTCCAATTTTGTCTCTATGTGTGTGCAATTTTTCCATAAGTAATTGATTAGTATTTATTGAATTCTTCTCTCTTTTCGGTAGCCTTCTTTTCTCATTGAATTCATGCAAGCCTGAAGATCCTATGCTTCATTAAATTTAATAGAGACATCAATAAACTCTGCATAATGAGTGGAAGAATAACTAGTCAGAGGAATAAAACCTCAAAAAATTGATTCAGTTTCCTAAATCCATGCTAAATCCATTTTTTCAAGATAAAGACTCAAGTCAATGCACTTTGTTCAAGGGAGACAAGACTGCTTCCAATAATAAGTAAGAAGTGACTCTTTCCCATCCATATTTTTTATATATTTGGTTTTGTTGTCTATTTCATTTGAATTTACCCCTGAAGAGGAATAAAATAATGTTATAATACAATGGAAAAAGAGAGTGTCACAGGGCATGCAACTATGTGTTGATGTTTTGAGAAAAATTGGAGAAGCTTGAACTTTAAAACTTTTTATCAATCAATTTCAACACATATGTATTTCATAAATCAACCACATATGAATATATCAGCCACATATGAATCTCATGAATATATCAGCCACATAGGTATATTATCCACATATTAATCTCATAAATGTATCAGCCACATAAATCAGCTCCATAAATCAACCATATGAATCAATCAACCATGAGAGACAAGATATACCCTGGGAAAACCCTCCAAACATGGAGGATGAAAAACCCAACAATTCTTTGAGTATGATAGTGTTGAGGCCTAGAAAATCGCAGGTAACAACAGTAGGGATTCTCCCCAATAAACGGTCCCAATTAGCTCGTTATCGTTTGGTATGGGGAATCCATCAGGTTTACGATCCGGCTACTGTAGGTCAAGTAACGGTTAAAGCTTATTTTACCGGTTGCAGCCCGGTCCATCGTTTAGGTGTATTTTTAGTTTTTATGTTTAGGAATGATATGCAAGTGCCTAGCTAAATGAGATTGATAGAGAAAACGAGGAGTGTCACAACGTGATGCGCAGGTTCTTACCTCTCTCGCTTCTAAATCATAAACAAAGAAAACTAACTAAAACTCTCTAACCTATCCGTAGGGAGCAATACTGTAATTAATGATGAGTAATTTATTGTATAACATGCACAAAGAACACTATAGATAGTTGTTAATATTTTTGAATACATGAATATCAATAGACAGATAAACAAAGAGATAGCTCATTGTTAATTAAAACATTCATTACTCATGTACAATTGTGGAAATTTCGCAGAAATAAACAAGAGCACATTCATAACATGAAAGAATTCATAAGTTAGAACAATCTCACAGTTCATGGCAACAAGCTGAAACAGAAATAGTTCACATCCAACCAGTCCATGTCAAGCATTTAAAACCCCACAATGCTTTCTCCAGCCGAAAAAATATAACTCTTTATTATAAGATGAAATAGTTCTTTTTACAATAATCTTGCACAAAGATAGTCTAAAAAAAGGTCCTTTGATACATAAAGTTTGCCTATATTTATAAAAAAAAAAGCAACAACTCTTGGGCTCCCCTCGTTGCCTTTTGGGCTTCCCCTAACCTTTCCTTTACAAAATTTTGTCTTTTAGCTTATGAGCTCAAAAAGATAAATACAATATATTATATTAAAAAAGTTCTAAATATTCCAATTAAGATTGTCCTGCTTGCTCATTCATAAATTTTCTCCATGCATTTGCATCTGCTGCTATGTTCTCAAAACCAGAAGGTTCGAGAAATCTGGTAGTAATTTCATGCTTAGCAGCCTAGGATTTTACACCCTCTACCCTAGCAGGAATCAAGCACATCTGGTATTCCAACAAGTGGATACTCACAGCTGCATGTGTTATTTCAGTCTTGAGTACCTTTTCATCTAACTCCTTGACTTGCTGAATGGCTTGTTCATCTTCATTGCATCTTTCTTGTAATTGTTTCAAAAACATTTCATGCTCGGGCAGCACTTCTAATCTCTTTGTAGCAGAGGTCTGGCACCAATTATAAGTCAGGAGCACTCTCCTACAGAATTCAGCACATGCATTCTTTGTTTTCTTCACTATATTTTTTAATTCTTTTGTTGCTTTGCTAGCAAACTCGATCAATTCGTATTCCAGCTTTAACATCTCCAGATCTTTGACAGATATATCTGCGGGAGATTCCTTGTTCGTTTCTATCCATGTCATCCTTCCTTGCAGAGTTTCTAAGATATCCCGTGTTCTATCCAAAAAATAAGAAGCTATATTTACAATTTCTTCTAATATGATGTCTATCTGTTGAACTTTAAATCTTTCTTCCACCATGTGCAGTTGCATTTGATGAATCTTCTTTCGAAGCATAAGAGCATGCTTCTTTAAAGGTCGAATAGTAGTTTTCTATTCCATAGCGCTCTTCAGTGAAACTGCTAGTGAATTCTTTTGATCCTCCAAGGCTGCTATCTGAGTTTCATAGAGCTTAGCCTTCCCTTACGCAGTGATCTTCTACACTTCCAGCTCTGTCACTTTACCTTCCAATCTACCCTTTTCCTTATTCAATTCTTCAACTGATAACCTAAGCTCATCCCTCTCCGCTTCCAAACTCTGATATTTCTGTTGTAGCTTCCCAAAATCTGCCAAGGTGGTCTGGGAGTTCTTCTCTATGTTTCCTGTAGATATTACCAAAGCATCTTTATCTACCTGTAAATTCTGACATTCTTCCTTTGATATCTCGACCTCACCGATCATGTCCTCATACTTTATTTTCAAATTCTGGCTTTCACTCCTTTCTCTCTTCAAAGTCTCTCTCAGTTGTGTGACCTTTTTCTGAGACTTTTCTAGATCTATCATGATTCTATCTACATTGTCTTCAATGGCTAGGGATAGGGATACCCCAGCTCTAGCCATTAACCGTGGATTTTTTTGGTACCATGAACCACTGTTTTATCAGTCACCATCACTCTTGGTTTACCCCCAGTGTTCACCTTGTTTTCTGTTCGTTTGACAATTCTCTTTTTTTCTTTGTCGTAAAAGACAGTGTTAAAATCCGGCATCTCCTCCCATTCAGTGGGCATGAAAGGATTTAACTCAACTCCAAAAATTGGCATTGAACCTTATCCTACTACGCTACTCGAAGGAACAACAAGCTATAATGGATCAAAATTAGACTGAACCTGTCCTTGATCAATAGGGTCTTATTCTTCTTATGTCTCTTCTCTCAATCCTTCACCTGCCTTTTCTGCTGGTGGTTTTTCCTTTTGGACATCTTCCAATATGAACCCTTCACTTTCTGCTTGCTTTTTCTATATTTCATCTTCTTCTTTTATTTTATTTTCTTCTTCAATATTCTTTGCTACTTCTTCAGCTACTCGTTTCTTTTCTTCTTCTTCTGTTCTCAACCAGTTCTCTGCCTCCTGTACTAGTATGTTAGCTTCTTCCTGCCTTTTTTTTGCTTCTTCTTCTTCTTTCCTTTTCTACTTCTCAGCAGCTTTGCCTTTACCACCAACAATAGCTATCTTCTGCTTGAATCTTTTCCATAAAGTTGTCATGTTCTTAGCATTTTGGAAGGTCTCTTCATCTGTATCCTAGAAATTTGTATTTTCAAAATGCACTCCAGCTTCTGTGCAATAATCAGCAATTTTTCCCTCACAGTCATTCCTATGGAAATTCATTTCACCAAAGTGAAAATACTCTAATTCCTTAACAAACTCCGCTGCATTCTTTACCCTGGAAAATTTGTAACTTCCAACAAAAAAGGGCACTACAGGATAGACTGCCTTATTATGTTCAAAAAGGAAATTTCCTATCCCATCAATGTACAACTATCTCACAGGCTCTTTATGGACTATAATCTGTAGCATACCTCGGGAGAAGAGAAGGGGCTCTTGAACCACCATACATTCTTAAATATAAACCTTCTTCTGTCAAATAATAATTTACGTATTCTTGCACAACTTTGAAAGCTTCTTTTGACATACAATTGCATTCGGCTAAGAAAATCAAAGTATATAATGGCATAATGAAATGCTCACAAATCTCCTTATAATGGTTGTAATATTTGTGGGCCCAGAATAATTTATAGGCCGCATACACTGGAGCTCGGTCCTTATCCCAATGGCACTTAAAGGTTGGGAAAGGCTGAGTGCACAAAATTTAGTCAATCAAAATAGAACTTATGTAAAATTCTGACTTCTTTTGGGACACTCCTCCCAATGATGTGCTTATACAAGCTGACAGACTGTTGGATACTATACTTGCCCAGTTAAAAGTTTTACCTTGTGTAGCAACAAAATAGATAATTGGTATCCAACCCATTTTAAAAATGTTTCCATTAGCTCTTCCAAAAATTATGTTCAGCATCAAAGCAATGAACCTATATGGAGTACGGAGAGTTGATGTTTCATACTCTCCAGAAGGCCTAGTACGGAAGTTTTTCCCTGGTATCATCATCTTCTTGACTGTTTCCACCATGTCTAAATTCAGCTCCTTTACCCAACTTTTAGTCAGATAAGTTTGTGCTGTTGGTAAATTATGCGCCATAGATACATAAGCTGGGCTATATGTAGCATAACCCTACTTCGCGGTATTGGCCAATATCATCCTCGTTACATCTGCCCTAGGCAGAATCCACCCTATCACCTTTGCGCATGGGAAAAGCTCAAGTCTTGTAGCCACTTTCATAAGGGCTGATTTCTCAATATTTGCATATATGGGCATATCTTCAAAACCAACATCTGGAACATTTTGGCTTGAAATCATCCTATATACTTCTCCCCATTTATATTATGGCTCCACTCCAGTAATAGCTTTAGTATATTCATAAATGACTTCCACTTTGGTTATTATCTCCACTTCAGGTTCCTCTTCGGCTGCTTCGGCCTTCTTCTTCTGCTTTCACGGCATATTGTTGTGTTGATAATTAGCCTGTGAAAATTATACAACATGATTTTAGTCTATTCATCTCTAGCAAGATGTGTAGTGATAAAACAATAAAACAACCAAATCTAACCATTTCATCGATATGCATACTGAAAACTATTATTTACACCCACGGTCCTTCTGAATGAAAGAAAAAGAAAATGCAAAACCCCTCTACCCTAAACCTCTGCTAGGTTCACACCTAACCTTTCCCAGCCTCCCAAAAAATCTATATGTGCATCTCGACTAAGGAATTGCTCATATCACCGTCTACTTCAACACAAAATCCTAAAACCCCTATCAATCACATGGTGCTCCTATATCCTAAGGAAAAATATGGTCGCGCAGATTAGGCTTAAAAAGATGCCATAATAAACAGGGAGGTGCAGACAGCAAAACGCTCGTCTACACAGAGGCTGGGTGGAAAACCTAACTAGCCAAAAAATCAAAACACTCACAAATGAGTAAGCCGCATCCTAAGTAAAGGAAATTTCACCGCAAGAAAACCACAAAAATGCATAGAACCTTACCCTCCCGTGGAAAACCTAATCCTATTCACCCTCGCGGTTTAAAACAACAAACACCAAGCATAAAACAAATTCATGAGCGAATCCTACTTGGCAACAAAGTGGCAGGCGACCTGGACAAGAGATGACTTCCGTGGGCGTAGAGGAGATTGACAGCTGCACACGTAGGAATGGATGGCTCCATGGTGAGAATGACAAACGATGGGCTCAAAAACAACATTATAAACCTCGACCGAGAGTAAAACTAACGTGGCAGGAAAAGATTTTTAACCAAATGTCGGACATATAGTCCTGAAAACATCCACAACATCGGACGGGAAAAGCTCTACTTACCCAGTAATTGTATGGGAAAGTGACATCGAAAATCGAAGGGAAAAACTTCTTTGGTATCGGCGAGAACATCACGAAGCTCTGTATCGACTCAACATTAACTCTCTGCAACATGGGATGGTGGACAAACTAAGTCTTTTGCTTTATTCCATAAAACAAAACCGATAGCAAAAATGCCAACTTCACCGGACATCGAAAAAAGATAGTTGAATGGACACCCGATTCATCGGATCTACTTTACACTAAAACACCGGAACATCGATAAACTATCTCTGAGAGCACATGCAAATCGACTCTCGATACATCGGCTCAGACCTTAGAAGGATTCCGATAAACACATCGAAAAGATAGTGGACTATGCCTTCATTGTTTTGGATGACTAGTCAACTAAGCATCCGATATGGGCATGCAAAAAGGCTAAGTTTTTTACACAAAATTGTTGAGCCCTGGGCAAACCTTGGTAGAAATAAAACATTCTTAGGTTGTCTAGATAAAATAAAAAGGGGGAACCCTAAAAATAAAAATTTTCAGGGAAATTGTTGCAACTGCAACAGATAGATATTGTTAACTCTCCAGGGAACTCTTCTAGGTTGCAGCTCGAAGATGCCTGGTAAATTTAATATTTTATTAATGATGGGTAATATGGATCAAGTTGGATGACTTAATCAAAACTCACTCATTCAAAACATACATAAACACACTCAGCTAGACAAGGCTTTTAACCACTGATGTTCAGAGAGTTTATAAAAGGTGGATGTATGTAGAATTCTTATTATGCTAGCAGACTCATACACAAAGCATATATGAATGGCTGATCACAATAAGTAAATGATAATTGTTATCCAATTCATCAATACAAAGATAGGATGACAGCTATCTGGAATTAGACAAATAGAACAAACATGAAATGAACATTCAAGTGCAAGTATAGAAAGGTAGAAGATGAAATCTGAACATAAATGGTAAACGAAGCTTATATTACTGGCATGAAATGAGAAGTCTGAGAGTACAAGTATGAAAACATCTCCAAAGTCGAACTTTTTACAATGATTATTCAATGAGCTTAAATAATATTTACAAATCAGTTTCAAGATCCTCAAAAGACGAATCTGATAACCTCTTTTCCTATCTCAAATCCGAATTTGTGAGGTGGCTGGAAAATGCATAAATTTATGGAAATATGCTGCTCCGATATTTACCTAATATCTCTCAATTAAAAAGATATTTTGGAAAATTGAGAGAGGATTTTGTATATTGGTTTTTTATGAGAAAAAACCTCTCTCATTTATTTGAGATTCGTTTTCATTTTCCTGACATTTGTATTTCAAAAACATGTGTCAAACAGGGAAATTCTGAGATCTGAAAATTAGGGCTCAGAGATGGATTTGATTCTCCCAATCTGTGACACTTGGAGGAAAAATGAGAGATTTTATTTTCATTTGGTTTATTATGAGAAAAAACCTCTCTCATTTCTTTTAGAATCGTTTTCATTTTCCCAACATATGTATTTCAAAAACATGTTTCAAACAGCGGAATTCTGAGATCTGAAATTTAAGGCTCAGAGATGGATTCGACTATCCCAATCTGTGACACCTATAGTAAAAATGAGAGAGGTTATTGTTCTTTGGTTTATTATGAGAAAAACCTCTCTCATTTCTTTGATATTCATTTTCATTTTTCTAACATCTGTATTTCAAAAACATGTGTCAAATAGGGGAATTCTGAGATCTGAAATTTAAGGCTCGGAGATGGATTCAATTATCCCAATATGTGACACTTGTAGGACAAATGAGAGAGGTTATTGTTCTTTGACATGTTAGGCACAAAATACTCTGACCATTTCTAAAAATGATCCTCCAGTCGCCCAGGATCATCATTTGAAAATGATGACTTAGCACAGTAAAAACGTCACATTCCTGAAAACGCTGCCTCATCTTGCAGGGGACTTTTGACTACCTTCCTGAGCTCTAAATGCAAATCTGAAATTACCATTGGAAATCTGAGTATGTCTAGTTGTCAATCGACTATTTGAGCGTGTAAAACAACCTCTCTGCGGCTGAGAAAATTGAGTTTTCCCAAAACATGTTCACCGTTTCCAAGCTTTTGCGCTTTCGATGGCTAAAATAGCCCCGAATTTCGCGCTTTAGCTTTCGAAAGCTCTGCTTTCGGTGGCTAATGAATAGTTGAAATGTCCACCTAAGCCACTGAAACCTGATTTTTGACTTTTTTGAAGGAAAAACCAAATCAAATGTTTTTCAAACTTTATTACGTACCTAAAGCTCTAAAAAATGAGCCAAAATAAATTTAGAAATTTAAATTTCAATGACTTCCTATCACCTAAAATAAACAAACTCGACTATTTTATTTGAGGAGATAACACCTGGCTCCTACTCGAGGATGGAATCCTCCCTGTGAGGTTCCAAGAACCACAGATTTGATGCCTTTCCTGGAAAACAAAATATAGAACCTAGTCTAGTGTTCCATTGGGCATGGAGTCAGCAGTACAATCTTCTTCTAAACACCTTTCAAGAGCTTCCTTTACAACTGATCCCCTGCAAACCTGTAGCATGCTTGTAACCTGTCCTGCTTATTCAACAACCAATAATTGAAAAAGTCTACTTGCTCATATAAAGAGCTTGTTCTCTTTTCTACTCCTAATTCTAATCAGTAGAGGCTTCTTCTCAAGTGACATCATGCTTCCAATGAAGTCATGTCAGAAACTAATCTACTGAACTTATCCTTGATCTTGACCCAAAAAATAAATGAAATCATAGCATGCAACAATGTAGTTTGAAAGGGTGACAGAACCAGCTATCATCTAACAAAAATATTTTGACATTTATGCTGCTTATAGATTCCAAATAATCAGCAATAGGGTCATAAATGTCACAAAGAAATACCTCTCCATGCTGTTGTTCCAATTGAATGAAATGATGTTGCTGACTGCTTTCAGTGATCTCCATGTTAACTGTAGATTTCTCAACCTCTGACTGAGAAGAATGCGTGATAAACTGTTGATTTGGACTTTTCGGATCATCATCTTCCTCCTCATATCTGTTGCACTCTTCCTTTGTTTACAAATCAGAAAACTGACGGTCGCCCTTACTATCTGCTGCATATTCAAGTCTGTCACATGCTGATATAAAAATCTACTCATTATCTTTGGGGTTGCCAAAGGGGACAATCTCAACATGACACCTGTAGGAAAATTGAGAGATTTTATTGTTCTTTGACATGTCAGGCACAAAATCCTTCTATCGATTCTCAAAATGATCCTCCAGTCGCCTAGGATCATCATTTGAAAATGATGACTTAGCATAGTAAAAACGCCACATTCCTGAAAACGTTGCCTCATCTTGTAAGGAACTTTTGACTGCCTTCTTGAGCTCTAAATCTAGATCTGAAAGCACCATTGGAAAGCTGAGGATGTCTAGTTATCAATCAATTATTTGAGCGTTTAAAAATGCCTCTCAGCGACTGATAAAATTGAGTTTTCCCAAAACATGCTCACCGTTTCCAAGCTTCTGCACTTTCAGTGGCTAAAATAGCCCCAAATTTCGCGCTTTAGCTGCCGAAAGCTCTGCTTTCGGTGGCTAATGAATAGTTGAAATGTCCGCCTAAGCCACTGAAACCCGATTTTTGACTTTTTTGAAGGAAAAACCAAATCAAATGGTTTTCAAACTTTATTACGTACCTAAAGCTCTAAAAAACGAGCCAAAATAAATTTAGAAAATTATTTTTCAATGGCTCCCTATCACCTAAAATAAACAAACTTGACTATTTTATTTGAGGAGATAATAGATATATTTGCAGAGAATGGTTTACAACACATAAGCATATTTCTCGATAAGAAATATCACCTCAGCAGTAGAGAAGAGAGATCCAATGCAACCCTGCAAAAAAAAGTGTATGCAAATGCATTGAATTTTCCATATGCCTAGCATATTAATAACAAGACAAAAACCCTATCATGCAAAAGGTATCACATAGGAGTCTCATTAAACACGCTGAGAGAGCACCAAGCAAACTAGAACTCCCACCATGCAAACATTAGCACCCTTCCTTTCCTCAATTAGCTTTAACTAAATTTTCACTGTCTTGAACTGAAAGTGAACTGACTTGAACTGAATGTTAACTAACTTGAGTTGAATGTTAACTTACTTGAACTGAATGTTAACTTTACTTGGATTGAATGTTAACTGACTTGAACTGAATGTTAATTGAACTCAATCTTTAACTGACTGTTGATTACTTAGTTAGCATGCTAACTTAAGTGTCATTAGTGCATCACTCTCAGTGTCATCCATGCACAATTTCTATTATTAACTTTTGCATGGATATCTTTAGTTAACATATTCATGTTGATTGATGAACATTAAACTCTTCTTTACTTAACTGATTACATTCATTAATAGTTCAACTAATGCTTTGACTGAGGCATTGATTGAGGCATTCATATATTACCGACGCTTTATAACTTGAGTTCACTCATACATTTGTATGGGCAATTTGAATTCTCTTTCTCTATGCTTTATCTCATTATCATTAAATAATTAACGCACGGTTCATATGTGTATTATTTATCCATCTTATCATATCATACTTAGAACAATTATTCCATACATATTGATGATCATATATATTACCCCGGACCATATAGTAATATGCTAAAGTAATTCACTATAGGGATAGATAAGCCCTAAATGGGACTTATAACACTCAGTGACCATGACTAGCAATATATCGCATAGCATAACTACATTACTTGATACAACACAAGTTCATCTCCATAATTGGAGATCCATTCTCATAGGGTACTACTGTTTATGAGAATCATTGACTTGATACAACACAAATCTAGAATCGATACAACATAAGTATAGACTTGATACAACACAAGTCCACAGTCTCGATACAACACAAGACCAACCTTGATGCAACACAAGACTTCAATCTTGATACAACACAAGATCACAATATAGGCATCCCACCTCAATACATGAGGACATAGATAGGACTTGATACAACACAATGTCCCAACTTGATACCACACGAGTCCCTAACTTTATACAACATAAGTCTCAAATAATGACTCTTGATGTTGTACAAACAACACTATGTTCCAAGTGCATGGAACAAACCTATGAAAAACAAAATGCAAAAAAGTTATTGGGAAAGACATGGACACCCATCGACATGTTTCTTCCAAGGATACAATCAAAATGCAAATGCAATGGGTGCAAGTAACAAGAAACATGACAAATGCTATGGTAGTATGAAAGTTGCAACAGAGCATTAGGCATATATGTGCAAGTAGTAGTGAGTAAAGGCAAATACATAATGAACAAAAATGGGAGCCTTATAGCGAATGACCAAAAATATATGAGAAATAGAGGCATGCATCTTCTTCTCAAATTCGTGATATGACTATAAAGGCTCTTGGTCCCGTGAGAAAAACGTGGCATGGACACCAAAATGGAAAGGGATTGCTGACTACGATGTCCAATGTTAGGTAGGCTCTTCTGTCAAAGCGTGGTGAAAATGAAGATAGAGATGGATTACACACCAATATCCAAAAAGTTAGACCCTGTGGAAATTTTGGATAACAAAAGTTTCAATTGCATCATAACAAAGGGGATTCATAAACCTATATGCAAGTTTTCAAAAATACTTGACGGGATCAATCAACGTACAAAGAATGATCCCTAAGCAACCATGAACCCAACTAAAATTATTGTCTCCAATAAACAACAATATCATGATTATACCTAAAAAATCTAAAAAAAAATCTAATATGGGTCACTTTGGTAGAGTATTTCGAACTTCATTATCTTCAACAATATTCATTACCAAGGAAGAGTTTACCTGTGAAGAATCAAGATAGCTAAGGCTCGAGGACCTACATTATACTCATGAGGAAAATCGAAGCGGGAATAAATAATGGAGTCTATAGGAACAGATTCATCATCACAGGGATCAAAAAAACTAGAAACAAATTCAAACTCATCAGGAACATTGACTTACAACTCAATGGAAAAGTCCAAAGACTCAAAAATGTCAATATATGATGATCCACAAATAGTGATATCAAACTCAAAAGGAAACCGAGGATGGATTTGATTGTAAGTGGGCTATTCCAAGGAGATTATCTTCGGAATGACATAAATATCCAAATGAATGTTACACTTAGTTGTATCTTCTAGGAAAACTTCATCTAAAGGAAGTATATCATCCTAGAGAGAGATGTCAAAACATTCACTTGGACCAATAGCGTGTAGAGTAGGCTCCAAACCCCCATTGAACTAATCACCTAGTCAACTATTGGGACAAAGTCCCAAGAAGGTAAGCATGAATGAAGAGTCTTATTCTTAGTAAAAATTGGACACAAAGGATATAAGGACACATAATTCAATCATGGAGGGGTAGTGTCTACTGAAATACTAGGAACACATAAAGCATATACTTGGTCTTAAGTCAGGTAATAAGGAGGATCAACAAGTGCAAGATTATCAATAGTGTCAATGCTTTCATTATGAGGAAAAAGCATCACACCAAAGATTGTAGACACCAAAACATTCATAGCATACACATAATCATTCCCAAGGAGCACATTGAAGTCCAATGGGCCCTCCATAACCATAAAATTGACTAAGACAATCTTCCCACCTAATGTAATAGGAAATTGAGAAATAAATCCCAAAGTTACACTAGGTCTTTTATCAAAAGCTAACAATTGATTAACAAATGACATAAGGTTGGGAGAACCCAAACCTCTCTACGTATATGTAAATAAGTTACTATATAGTGTAAATGCAAGTGCATTTAGGCTTAATTGATAAAGCATTTGTATTTATAATAGGTGAGGGATTTGTATTTAGAAAAAACCATATTTATATTATTGGTTCGTTGGTTTCATCATAAGTAAAAGACTCTCATACTCTTTCATGTTTAAAATTTAAAAGTTTAGGTTGTCGAATCGAGGGTCTATTGGCAGCCAACAACCTTCTCAATTTTTATTTGTTTTCAATTAATAAAAAATGACATCAGCTTTCTTCTTTAATAAATTCTTGAGAAAATTATTAAAGAGTGCCCTATGATTCTGAAGGTACTCTCAATTTGAAGACAATAATTATATGAGTAAAACGTCACTGCAAGCATGTCAATTTCATGTTGTTGAGGTATCACTGATAATCAATTTAGCAGTTGTTAAATCTACTCACTATATAATCATTTTTTCTTCACATATATTTAACTTTTGATTATATTTGTTTAGTGATATTGCAGTTTCAATTAATGTTTCACTACATGATCTTCTCATGACTGATACCAAGGATTCAATGTTTTGTTTATCATGCTAGGCAAATTATAGGTGATTCAATTCATTTTTATTTTATGTAATGTTTAGATTAATAATATTTATCCATTATATATTTAGACATTAACTTTAAAACTATGCCTAAATGATTAGTCAAACCTACATTTGAATCTTATCCTAACTACAATGGTGCTTATGCAAAATGAAACTACCAATATGACATTTGTCTTCTACCCTAACTAGGATCGAAATCATGAATCATTCTATCATTAAGTGATGTATGACACTTGTTTATTATGGTATAACCATTATCGTCATGTCAATTCATTATATCAATAAGATTTCAAATGCCATATCCATTTATAATCCATGTACGAGATCATAATTTCGTTGCATGTATCATCATTAGCCTCAATTTATCAAACCCTATGATGAAACTTGTATTGTCTTGGTTATGCTAGTGGTCGAAATTGGGGTTTTTCCAAAGGGATAGCTTAACCTACTTTTCATTTCCCATTTGTATTGATGGTCACTCTCCAAATTACCTTGTTTACCAGCTGAGCGTTGCTACAATGGCCCCCCTATGTAGATTCGAACCAGCTGAGAGTGAGCTACTGGAGATTGAACCTAAATCTGCTCAAATGATTAAGAAAATTGGTTGGGGTGACTTATTTAGAACTTTTAGCGTGCATCGTGCAGAAGTGACTCAACAGTTTGCTATGCCACTTAGAGAAAATGTTGCCCAAATCGGTAACCTGCGTTTAGTGATTTCTGAAGATCTCATAGCTTAGGTTACGAAGTTTCCATAGAAGGATGAAAGATGGTTCAAGCATAAGGAAATTAACAAAGCAAAATGGAAACATTTTTTTCTCCCTCTACCAGAAGATTTCGATGATAAACATGGATATCCTGCGAAGTTCCTTAAGCCTGAGTTGCGGCCTCTTCTACAACTCATTATAAGGTACATCACATGCGATGGTAGGTTTTCTTTTGTACATTTTTATCACCTCAGGCTTCTTATGGAATTCAAGGGTTCTATGGTAAATTTACCTTGCTTCTTGCTTAATAGTTTGGAAAAAGATGGATTCTATGGTCTAAAACATAGTAGGAGATCAGGACCGAAGCTTATTCCACCATGGTTTACATAAATCGTGGTACAATACCAATTTTCTATGATTGGTAAGAGTTGGGTCCAGTTTTTAATTGAAAATAATTTTGGGTAGACTCAATTGGCCTTCTCCTATCCCTAGGACCCGACAGAAAAGAAGAGGACCCTCTTTGAATGAACGTTTTGTGTTAGATCCTAATGTAAACCCTAAAGAAGTGGATGTTAGTAATTTTGTTCCAGCGAAGCAACTGAGAAGTAATTTGACTGTAAATGATGTTGTTCCAAGTGTTGGAATTCCTATCAATCCACCATAGCCTATGCACACTCGTAGTGTACTTATACATAAGCCCAAGGAGCTAGAAAGTGATAGAAACAAAGACTCTTCCCATTACAAATGAAGGTAAATTTAAACAAAAGGAGTCAGCTTCTGTGAGCACACGAAGTTTCACTCGTAGTATGGCTATGGTTTCCATTCCAAACACGATGCAGCAACATAAAGAGTCTCCTTTGATAGAAGTTGAAATCAATGACGATGATTTATCCCTTGTTCGTGAAATTTCCCATAATAGTGATGAACAGAGTTTGGGGTTGAACAATCCCATGATGTCTTCTGCGAAGGAATTCATTGATAGATCATATCCTTGCAGATATGAGCATAAGCCGTCATATACCGATGAATCCTCGCCTGCTAGAAGTAAGAAGAAACTTCAACAAACTCATAAACAAATACTTGAGATTTGAATTTCTCCGCTGGAATCAAAATTGAGAGATTCTCATTCTAGTACGCTTGGAAAGGAGGAAGAGATTAGCCCTTAAGAGCGAATTGTTGAAGTGGGTGAATCGATGGGATGATTTGAAACTCAAAAAAGACAAATACAAGGTTATCAAAATATCATTGGCCTCTGCAAATGAAAGATTGTTGAAGCAGGGAGAACAAGAAAAGATTAAAATTATGAAACTACAAGCTAGGTTAGTTGAGGCTCAAGGAGCAGCAAAATTACAAATCACAACTTAAAATCATTTTCTTGTTTCACTTTATCTTTGACAGGTTGTTTGATTCATCACAGGTAAATAATTTAGTTTGCACATCTACAAAATTGAAGATAATGTAAAAGTGCATAAGATTCTTTTTGTTTATGGTTCATGAATTAAATTCAAGTTTAAATGAAAAATTAATGATCTATTCAACTATTATTGCAGTTGTCTTTCATATCTTTCATGGATGCAATTTTGTTCGTCGATGATGTTGGACTTCGGAATTTTCGTTGCCAGTAGTTAACTGTTTGCCTCCTATAATGCTCTCGTTTCCAGGTGCCTTCTATTTTGGGGAATAGTTTTCGTGATGCTCTGTTATCTCATCAACAGAACGATCATGTGGATTGTTTGTTTTAATTTGACAGTTATTAAAAATAAATAGTTTATTTTTGGAAAATACATCCATAGAACTCTCGAAACAATTGATTTGTTTTTCTATATAAGTCACGAGGGTGACTTGAGATATGGGGGGGGGGGATTCGATAGAGAGAAGAAGCTGCCATATAGAGTTGTAANCAACTCTCTTTTACAACTTTTTTGGGGTTTATGTTTTCTTTGATATATATATATCATCTCTCTTTTACAACTTTTTTAGTTATATCTTGATTTGCATACGGATTGTACTGTGATGTATTGATCGTATTTTCACTCTCGAATACACCATGTTTAAATCTCTAAGTGTGTGATGTTTCTAGTTATTATTAGATCATTTTCATTATTTAGTATAACTTTTATATCATTATTTATATAATTACCACTTATTATGTGTTTGTATAGATGTTTTGGATCAGTAATTATTATATTTTTTCAAAGATTGGACATAGTAGAACTTGTATTGTGACAGTACTTATGTTATAGGTTGTAATAATGTGTTATTATTTCTTATTACAGATTATTGTAATTTACTTTATTGGGATTATTATAAATTAAAAGAGATTTTTCTTAGTGTGTATATATATATATATATATCTTCAAAATCATAATTTAGAGTACATCAAGTAATAGTAATAGTAATGAGTATAAAAGTGCTCTTGGCCAAGATAGATTAATATAGATCAAATCGTAGATAAACAACTAGTTTTAATTTAACAACTATTAAATAGGTAGTTTTCATTAGAATTTAATTAAATTCTTCATCTGTTAAATAGTTTTTGAAAACACTTTTTGAAACTTAAACAGTGAGACTCTCCTTAAGAGAGCAAAACTTAGATGGTAGCAGGACCATAACCTGCTAGAATTAGTTATACCAAACACATCGAGGCTGTGTTAAGAGCCTTGTGTGGGTTAGTTCTTCGTAGTTGGTCATAGTGAGCAAATCCGACCAAGGTCTTAGTTTCTTCTTCACTACTAAAATTGTAGAATATTGTGTATACTAGACAACTCTCTATTATATCCAAAAGGTACTCTTGGTAGAGCTTTAAAATGTTCATAGGGTTTTAGCTATAAATAAATAGAATCTATGTGATGGGAAAAGGGTTTCTAACTCATTCCATTGTATCACTTAAAAAAAATACTCTTACTCTTATTCTAAGCTTCTCAAACTTCAACTCATCCACAGTTGATAAAATATCAGATGTATCTTCTTGTAATTTATCTCTTGGAGTACAAAAACTACGATTGGTTGAAAATATAAGTTCTTCAACCAATAACTCTAAAATTTTCTTGTTCTAGTAAATTATATATACAGGAAATAGTGTAATGATTTTTCCTTGTTCCTTTCACAAATACTACCCCTTTGTTGACTATGTGCCTTAACTCACAGTGTGAGGGGCATAAAAGTTAGTCATATACGTTTGAATTCATTTGAACAAAATGTAAATAAACTTGTAGATTTTAAGGGTTTGACATAAGCAAATTAAGGTAAATTGTTCTCTTATACATAATATAAACAAGCAAGTATTTACTTGGTGGCATATACTATATTCATTAAATTTGCAAGGTCAATGTGTGTTGTGTGTTTGTTCATACTTTAACTTTGAGGTTTGAGTTTCTCTCTACCATCCATTAATGTGGGGAAGTATTGTTGGGTTTCCCGTGGATCTTTCCATCTGAAAAAACTTTAAGGTTTGAGTATCTTAATTTCATGTCTATTTTGTTTAGTTGAAAATAAAAGTATATTTGTGATTATAGTTTGAAACTGGATCAAACAGATTTATACCCAGACAAGCATACCTAACTTTGTTTAGTCTCTGTAATAACCATAACAAAAGAAAGAGGATTTTATTCTCGATGGTAAGCAATTATATTAAATAGTTATAACTAACTCACTTCTAAGTATATCATTTATGTATACAAACAATTGATATACACACAATGTTTACTTCCTTTCCAGAATTTAAAATATATTTCTATTTCATGAATGTAACATGTATTTACTATTTATGGAAACATTTAAATTATATATATATATAGGAAAGTGTTCTGCAGATGTGAGCACGAGCTCAATTCAATGTGATGGAGGTTCCTTAAGTTGCCGAAGAAATCTGGAAGCATTTGCAAAAGGGAGCAGTAGCGCAAGTCAATGAATTGCGGGTTTGTTAAATTGCCAATGGAATCTGGAAGCATCTGCAAACGGGAGCACTTGAACAAGTAAATATTTTGGAGGTTGATTAGGTTGCCAAAAGACTCTGGAAGCGTCTGCAAATTGAAACAGTTAGTCAAGGTAACATTTTGGAGGTTTATTAAGTCACCAAAGGATTCTGGAAGCATCTGCAAATATAAGCACAAGGTCAAGTCAATTTGTTGAAGGTTCTTTAAGTTGCCAAAGGAATATGGAAGCATCTGCAAACGGGAGCAATAGCGCAAGTCAATGTGTTGTAGGTTCCTTAAGTTGGCAATTAAGGAATCTGGAAGCATATGCAAATGGGAGCACCCATAATCTGTAACTCCAAGTGTTTCAAGGACTATAGATGACAGAATTCATCTGGCAAAGTTTTCAGCTCAACTAGCAAATATCATTTTTCGAGATTCTTTGGAAAATATCCTTTCCTATGGATGACAATTTTTTCGAGATGCTCCAGCTTCCCAATGGACTTTCGAATATTGAAGAGGCGAGCGTCAATATCCAACTCCCTAATCTGCAGAGGTGCCTGCAATGTTCATAATTTCAAAGTGGGTTTTACCTGGAAGTCTGCTTCTTTGCACTATGCTATAGCAAAGTAATTTTTACAATAAAGGTGAAAATCACAACCTTTTACATGTTTACCTGGGATTCATGTGTCCAGATTGTTTCAAATTCGCTCCCCTTTATTTGTAAAACTCTTAAATTCTTCATTGGAATCCGTAAAGGTAAGGAGTAGTATGGACAATTATTCCAACATAGCCATAGTAGTTGGTGTGAATGGGCAACGCTGAATATGCTTTCCACACAAGAACCTTCAGCCCTAAGCAGCTGCAACGTACCCGCGAGTTCCTCCAGGGTTTTCAATGATTGTGGAGGCCATTCGGAGCCGTAATTGGGAACCATGCTAATTCCATGTATCTAAAATATGATCGATATGCAAATGAGTTGAAGAACACAAAACTCACCGACCTCTTTAGATAACACAACGACATTGGTTCAAAATTGAAATTAGCTTAAGAATTAATTAAAAACTCGTGAACACAATACGATTTTGAAAGTCGGTGTAACACTTCAAAATACGTACAGGTGATTGGTTGGACAGAGTAAGAAGGTTGTGAGTTGGGCGCCAAAGCCGAAGCGGACATGGAGGAGGTTCTAACATGTTAGTTGGTGTTTCAAGCTAGGGAAGGTGGAAGGCATCCAATATGGTATGTTATTAAATGTACTTTCTACAAATTATTGTGTGAAGCTTAAAAGCATATGGGGACTTGGCCTGCTAGCGATGATTTGATGTTAGTTGTAAAAGGGATCCAAATGTGGAATTTACATATTATTTATCCCTCCACTAATACTAGCACAACATAGTCAAAAGGAAGGTGGCGAGTGAAGGCGGATAGGACCAGAGAACCACTTAGTTTTGTTGAGATGACTGGTTATTAAACAAAGGCTAAAATATATAATTTTATATCTATTATTCATACCCAAAATGCATTTAAACATAAGTTAATCCTGTTGATCCACTCAAAAGTGTCCAAAATATGAGATAATATCTAAACGCTCATCTATATAATTATACATATTGAATTTATACATATTTACCAGATAATTTGATAAATAAACAACACAGTGCTTAAATGTTAAAACATATTCATTTTACATTTTTAAATAATAAATAACAATTAATCTACTTATTTATGTGGATTAAATTTGACTTTCTTTTTAATATGAACTTGCCTTCTTATACATAGTAAGTCAAAAATTTATAGATAGATAAAGTGGTTTGTGAAGAAGATAAAATCTTCCAAATACGTGGGCTTAAAGTAAAGCTCCCACTACAATATGATAGGTAAGCATAGTAAGGAACCCAATATGATAGGTAAGCATAGGAAAAAACTTTTGATGTTTAAATTCTTATTGATGATAAAAAAGATTTTGATAAGTAAGTAGGTTTATATTTAAAGTATGGATTATTTTAATTTAGTAAAATTATTAAAAAACAATTATTTAAGTCAACTATATACATTTTTAATTGTTTTTTTTTCATTTAATTCAATAGTTTATATTCTTAAATAAAAAAGGCTTAACACAATATTATTAGAAACAAGTATTACAAAATTTAATTAGATAAATATAGTAAACTATGAAAAATTCATTTTCATTTAACTCAACTATTTACATTCCTAAATGAAATGAAATGAGACTTGACACATTGTCTTTGGAAACAAGCACATCAAAATTTGATCTTTTATATCTTAAACCATGTCTAAAAAAATTTGTTTTTTATACAGTGTCTTTAAAAAATTCACTTTACATATAACGTATTATATCTATAAAAAAATCAAATAATGTACAATGTAATATATATATGAGTCCCATATATTTATGTAGTAGTTTATATGGTAGGCGGCATTTTATTGGTAATCGGGATTGGTTATTTAGAGCTGGGACTTAAATGGAACCAAAATCCTTCTCTGCATTGACTTAGATTTAGTTTCATCTTCTTAAAAGCAATTTCATCACAACAACAAGGTGAATTGGAGTTTCATCTTCTTAGAAGCAATTTCATCACAACAACAAGGTGAATTGGAAAAAAGTAAGAATATTTTTATTTGGTGAAAATATTTTGCAACTTTGAAAAATATTAAATGGAAGTAATTATAGCTCATTCATTCCTACAAAAAATTACAGCTTAAAGTGATGTGAATCCAATGAATCCAATCATTACTACTTGTTTAAAAAATAGTCAAAATAAAAGTGTTTTCATTTTTATTTAGTTAATTTTAATATACTTGTTAATATGGTATAATATTTATGAACTTATGAATATGGAAATTTTTTTGTCACATTTTCTATTATCGTTTTTGCTAACTTTTCCACACATTTCCACTTAGAAAATATGTTGGTAATCTATTCTACGAGGCCTTTAGACCAACACTTGTGTAAATGACATCTACCAAACAACAAAGTGAAAGACAATATATTATAGCATCAATTGTTTTTTTTGCATGAGTTAATGTGTTACTATAATACTTTAAATTTAGTGATTTCTTTTCTATTTTCCATAATGCTTTTGGTAAATGAAAAGGGACATAATTCCATTGATGATTACTTTACTTTATTATGTTTTTTCCTTTGATGTTCTTTATACATGTAGCTAGAAGAAGCATCTACTTATTCTACTTGCTTTTCTTTACTAGCTACTGAACGGAAAATGGCTCACCACAAAGAAATGAAGGCTCACTGTGAAAGGTCTGCCCTATCCAGAAATCAGCAGACATAGGAAGGGTTTATGCGGATGCCTCTCCAGGAAGAAGGGCCATAAGCGTATCCACTTTAAATAGGCTTTCTTCCTTTCTTTAGGTGTATTAACTGGCTTGCACATTATATATGAGCTTATCCAAACTCTCTCTAAGGCAGCTATAGTGTATTCTAAGGCTCTAGCAGCAGTTATAATAGGAGGCACCCAACAAACAAAAATTACCCACGAGAATTCCATCCATTATCCCATCACAATAAATGAAAAGTTGCAGTATTTCTAAACTAACATTAAGGTCTAGAATAAGATAATATTGTGTATATATTTTAGAAGAAGAACATATATATAAAGCTATCACATTACACACTTAATAATTAATGATTGAACCTCTAAATCAAAACAAAATTTAACTTATTTATAAGGTGAATGATTTAGAGGAAAAAGAAGAAAAATTTATAGAGTCAAAATTTCCACATATGATAGCTAAATAAGGAAATCAAAATACAAACTTATTTTTCCAAACAACCATAAAAAATTAAAATCATAATAAAAAATTTCAAAATCAAATAAAAAAAATTGCAAATAAATTAACATCGTACAAAAAAAACTAGTTCAAACAACCTTAAACCACCCGAAAAAAAACCACCCAAAAAAACCAGACAACAAACTCATCATAACATTAGTTGACTAATGTTTTCACTTCATCTATTTGATTTCCCAAATTTTTTTTGACTTCGTACCATTGCACCTTTGAGTAATGAAAGAACATGGTCGCCTTTGTAGTTACTAAAAAAAAGTACACATTTGTATTTTGAAACTCAAATCATCTCTTGGTTTTTATCCTTCGTAATCAATTGGGGTTAATAGGATGAATCCAATTGAAGTGTTTAGCTTCTCTCTGTAGAAAATTGGTGCCATGCCGTTGAATCCATTTCTTAACGATGACACAGCGATATAAGTCCACCTTCCGAACCGTTTATAACCAGCGATTGCTAGAAGTTCATAGTAAACACCCTCTATAGCCCACAAACCTCTGCAATTTGCATTAGGAGACTTATGTTGTCGCGGCTTCTTGCTCCTGTAACCTGTCACCTCTTTTGGGCAGTATTTCCCAACAATCCCCATTTTCATGATGTAGTCGGAAAATTTCCTATTTCTTAGAGAGCAGAAAAGGCACTGACAACAACAGCCAGGCAGCCAGTCAGCAAGATGGTGGGCGCCATGAATCTCTGTAACAGAAGGAGAACTTATTCACCATTATTATGCATCAGTAAGTTTTCTAATGTCTTGTTATTGCGCTCGTCAACATCAACATCAGTTTTAGGAATCAATATTCCATTTGAGTCTTTCAGCCCTAGTTGGAAAAATGCAGCATTTTCATTGTTTTTCACTTCTTCAATCGAATCCAAATCTGTTCATCAGAACAATTGGAAACACAGAGAAGTTTTTGAGCGACCCATTGGACAATCCCCTTTTTCTGCCGATTCCCCATCTGCCCAATTCACTCGTTTCAATTATAGAAAAGTTTCTGAAACAGCCATGAACAAATTAAGGCCTTTGGCTAATGCCCATATGACAGCAGACCATGCTGCTCCCCAGCGACTCACCCATAGAGAAAGGAGGTTTGAGAACTGGATACATAAATTACAGAGAGGGTTTCAGCCAGAAGATGTTGTAGAAGTGTTGAACCAACAGAGAGATGTGGACCTATGTTTTGATATTTTCCGGTGGGCTTCTCAGCAGAAAAGTTACAAGCACAACCACCTGACTTACCATGTTATGATCCAGAAATTTGCCTCTGCAGCAAGGTTGAATAAAGTGGAGATCCTAGTTAATGAAATATTGGCCGGAGCTTGCGATGGCAATGAAGCCCTTTTTAACGCAACGATTTATATATATATTCAAGCTAGCAAATTGGAGAAGGCAATAAATGTGTATAGGCACATGCGCAAGACGTTGGTTTGTAAGCCTTCTTTGAGGACATACAATATATTACTGAGTGCTCTTGTAGACAAATGCTCAAATTCATATGTTAGCCATCTGTACATGCGGAACATTCGAGCTTTGTTCAAGCAGATGGTAGCTGCCAATGTTGCTCCAGATATTTTTACCCTTAACACAATGATCAAAGGCTACTCAAAGTCCTTGCGCCTGAATGATGCTCTCAGAATTTTCCATCAGATGGAATTGTATTGTTGCACTCCCGATGCACACACTTTCAACTATTTGATCAGAGGACTATGTTTACAGAGTAGGACTGACAATGCCATGCAAATTTATCAGGATATGATTGGTAGAGGGTTTGTTCCGAGTAACATGGTTTATAACTCACTGGTTAACAGTCTCTCCTTTTGCGGGGAGTTGCAAAGGGCGACTAAGGTCCTTCGTGAGATGATAGAAAAATGTGGTGTTCCTGATTTTATTACTTACAAGACACTTGTGGATGGGCTTTGCAAAGAAGGAAAAAATGAGCAGGCTAGACAACTTCTGCATGAATTCCGAGTGAAGGATCTTGCATTGGATGGATTTTCTGACAGAAAATTACTCAATCACTTGCAGCTGTGGAATGGGACTGTGGATGCTAAGAACTCCAAAATTTCTTGAGATACCTGAGTGCATCCACCATCAACACATTGTCTCCAGATTAAGTATAATGTGCAGGACTTGAGTCTTGTTTGGAAATTTGAATACTTTAGAGCGCATGCCAAGTAGGAGAAACGATTGGATAGTAAGAGAAGGGACAAGCACGGGATTTCTTTCCTTTGATGGGAGTCTGGTCAAATAGTCTCTGAGAATCATCACGGTAATTTTTCAGAGAATAATTGTTTCAGTACGCATCACATCTCATATTGAAGGGAGCAGGATGCTGAGAGAATTTCATAAGTCAAAAAATTGAAAGGCTCCAGGCTTGCATAACCAAGGGATTATCGCCAGCATTGTGGCATTTAAAACAAGACTTTCAAGAATAAAGGAAGCAAAGCTATAAGCATTTACATTGGGTCCAGAGGATTTTTCATAACCTGGATAGTGAGTCGAGTATTTTAGCTGTTGTGCATGGTGCCATCCAGAGCATCCATTCTTCAAAGTTTGACCTTCAGTCAGGCTAGTGCTTAGCTGGATCCTGGTCACTATGCACTCTTATGGTACCGTGTAAAATCTAATGGCATTTCTTGATGCAGCAACCTGGTAATGCTAAATACAAATAGAGTAAAGCTTTTGTGAAATGGAATCAATTAGTGCGGAAACTAGTTCTGCTTTATATTTATTTTCTTTCATTTAGCTGGTAATTTCAAGTAATTTTGCAGTATTGTCTTCTAATTTTTTGCACTTCATTAAAATTAATTGATTAATGCGAATAACCTTGCTATCTTTTGTTTGTTCTGCTTCACATGCCAGTTAATTTCAAGTGAATTGTCGTCCTTGACTCATGTTTATTTTCTTTTTGTTTATTATTATCTCTATCTTTTTTATTGTAATTGGAATGAATCAGTGGGTGGAACTTCACTGTTTCTTGATATGCAATGTATAAAATCAAAGAATACGTATTTTTAGCAATGTTCCACCAAGTTTAAGGGATGCGGGAGTGGGGAAATGCATCCAGGGACGTGTGGAAGCATGCCCTGAATTCTAGGGAATGTTACTGTTAGGATTTATAATCCTCCCTTGACCAAACTGTCTATTAGATTATTTTAGCCTAACTTAGGAGTTTTATTTTATTATTTGGGCCCACTAGTACCATTGGGTCCACTTGGCCTAATGGAGCCACATGTACCCGTTACTAGAGTGTGGGGAACACTGCTAGAGGCTAACTGCCACTGATTGCACTTGCATGCATCAATTTAGGCGCCTCCTAGACCAATCCCTACATTTTAGGAGCCACTGGGAGTCCCGACACCAACCTCCTTCAGTCAGTTGGAGTTGGAACTAGTTAAGCTTAGTTATTTTCCAGTTACTTTCAGTTAGATCACAATTAGCTTAGTTAGCGTCAGTTAGACATGACTGCATGTGGTTACGGCACTTTTCCTCACCGACCACTTCAGTTAGATCGAGTTAAATGATTTTTACTGATTGTGTGACTTGATTAGACATCTGGAGTTAACCATTTGGACTCCGATATTGATTGAAACATCCTTAGTTAGCTAGTCAGTCAAATACAGTCACATCCAATTGGTAGATTCGAATTCATCCCTAATGAATTCGAATTCTTCTTTATGTAACACTATTGTAACACCGGATTAATTAATGAAAATGATACTTGTTATCACCAACCTTGTAGTTGCTTGTTTGAGGTAGATCCAGGATGGATGGTAGAGGGGCAAGCAACTAAGGAGGTGGAACCAAGACTGCCTAGACTCCCAAATGGATGGTTGTCACGCCAATCAAGGCAGTCTTCACTTTATGTTATCTAAGTCCAAGACAACAACGGGGAAGACCCGGATCTACTCCCGATAGGAGAGATCAGACCTAGACACCAGAACAGATCAAATGTGGCTTTGAGGTACGTAAGGTGTAAGGTAAATGGAAACCCTAGCTCTAGGGTTTAGGTACTAGCAACTGATGAAGATGACCACTGTCTTGGGAAATGTAACTGTGATAGGGTGAACAAGGACAGAGTTGGGACTGTCTAGTACCAAAGAGATAGACTCAGTGAAGGATATGAAAGTATCATGTAACCTGAGTTATCAAGGAATGGTCAACTTTCGGGGAAAGAGGTCAGGAAGGGCTAGCGCTATGCTTGGAGATCAGTGTCTGTTCAGCCTTGGGTAATGGAGTCAGTATCAACACAACGTTTCAGTGAACCCGCCTGGGATATGTCCTGATCTATGGACCCAGAAAAGGATTTGGCCCGGAAGACTCAGGTTACAGGAAAATCAATAGGAGGGCTAGCGCTAGGGTTTGGAGAGGCAAATCTGCAGATCCAGAGCCACTAGGAGACTATCAGCTCAACGTTGGAGTGGAAATGAGATCAGGATGACCCAATCTACAAACCCAAATCAGAAAATTTCAAGAAAAATCAGACCTGGAAAAGTCAAAATCTGATGAGGGGGGCTAGAAGGCTGAAAGTTAGTTTTTCAGTTCTAGGGCAACCTGGCATGAACTAGCTCAGTGTTGGGGGTGATTTGGACTGTGTGAGACCCGATCTATCAGTCTATGAAGTCAGAAATCAGAAAAAGTCAAAACCCTAGCAGGTCAAATTTTCAATGTGGGCGCTATGTAGTTTTCAGGCTAAAAATCAGATTTAGATCAAACCAGCAGGAATTTGACCAGCGTTGCAGCAGATTCAGTGAAGGGGAGGCCCGATCTATGAAACCTAGCAGTGGTTTGGCCAAAGATTGGACAGTTCCCGAATTTAGTATTTTTTAAGGGTTTTTTAGTATTTTAAGGGTTTTCAGAAAGATGGAAGGAAAACAGGTACAATGGATTCAGATCTGTAAAAAAGAAGAGAATTACCTGTTGAATCGTACCTGGAAATGCTTGTAGAAGTCTTAACAGTGATGATCCTTGCTATCCCGATCAATTATGGAAGAGCCAAGTGATTTCTATGACAGATCTAAGCCCCAAGCCATCAATGCGCCCCCTACCCTACATGAGCAAACGTCAACAATATCAGATTTGCTAAGACAAGATAAAGAAACCAAATGCTACAGGAAAGTAGAACAAAGTAATCATAGATCACAATGAAACTAATGAAAACCCCCTGATCCAAGACGAAGATAACTGAACGAGTTGAGGCCCCCCTGCAAAAACGCTCCAGCCAAAACGTCCACCTGTAGACAAGACAATGATAGCAGAAAAATATAGCTCTCACATGAATTTCCACAATGCTAGGAAGCAGAAGACTACCCAATCACCATTTGAGAACATCAGATGCAAAGCAGATCCAGAAAATATCCACGGAAAAATCTTTCTATTATTTAGATCCAAGAGCCAAAGACCCCTTACAAATGAGAAGCTCTCTCCTTTAAATAGAAATGAGAGAACCACAATCATAACTGAATCCTAGCCACTTTCAAAACAAGTGGCTAGGATTTAAAGATAAAATATTCTAATCAATGGTTGAGATAAGCTCAACATACAATACATGGATCAATATAACCATAAAGTACCAAAGTGGACTAAATCACCCATAAAGAGGGTACCCCACTCAACAAGAAATAAATGAAGCACATGGTGGGTCCATGGAGTGTTAACTAACTCCCTATGGGTGCCCCATGGCACAATAAAATAATATAACATTTTAATTCTTTGACTTTGTGCCTCCTTGAGGAAATCGTGAGCCTCCCAAAAGCTCCAGAAAATAATATACAATGCCCAAAAAAATAGGTGTGGGCCTAATTAGGTGCTGCAACTGCTGGAGAAGGTGCGGAGGACATCACTCTCATCATCATGACTCATTCCATGTCATTTTCTTGCCTCAGTAGCCCAAATCGATTTCTTCAATAGCCATTTAATCATTTTTTAATCTGCCTCGAGAAACGTGAACCTGCCAAAACAGCCTCCTAGGGTGCCTGCATTGTCAAACTGATCCCACCAGGCTTTCTGGAATGGGGGTACCATGGTACAAACAAGTGGCTGCACCCCCTATGTCCATACAACGCCCTAGGAGATCCAAATAAAACATCTCCCTGCTCAGACACATCATCCTGTGAAGCAAAAATGCATCAAAAAGGTTAAATGAGCCTGATAATTTCTGCAAGTGCCCGGAACTGAAAATAAACTATCTCATTAGACTCAGAGAGTCCAAATCCATCTAGGGTGTATACTCAATAATATAACTCAGACTATCATCCATCTGCTGCAAGTGCCATAAGGCTAAGACATGCTCTACAAATTATTTAAGCAACAATCACAACAAGTAGCAATCATTTCACTGGCGGTGTATCAACCAAATACATATATAGGGATTTATTTATTATTACTCAGACTAGACTTTCAGGACTATACTCACTTCATAGTTGTAGTCAATTTGCTAGTGAAGGGTGAAGGATGAAATTGACAAGGGTAAGGCAAAGGATGACTTCCTACTTAACATCATGACACTTTGGATATGGAAAGGAAAAACTCACTAAAACCAATGTCGGACAAACAACAACACAAGTAATGGCAGTGCCTCACAAATGGTTGAGTTGTTTAGAGCGCTTATTCAACTTAGGCATCATGACTACATCAAGCTTGATCCAGTTTCATTAGGATCATCAATTTTATTTCCATGGCCTTTTTGGCCTATATGACCCTTTAGGACTTCACCAGTGCTTAAAAGCATAACTAATCGCAGCTTTCATCCGGGACATATTTATTTTATAAGGTCAACAATATTTGGATATAACATATTTTTAACCATTGCTTTTTTGGACCTTTTCTTATACCCTTCAAGGGGTATTTTAGCATTTCATTGCTCTTGCCCTTTTTCGCATATGTTAAGAAACACAGTTTTAGCATTTTCATTTTCCATGGGCACATATATAATATTTCCAATGCAGGTAGTACATGAGCTTTCAGTTTTAGCCAACAACATCTCAAGTGACCAGGGAGAGTTCTACACAGTGCCAAACATCGGGACAACCGACCAGAATGATTTAGGCATACAATCCAACTTACCAAAGGCAAATTCTGTCACCAACTCAGAGCCGAGACACAATATAAACAGGGAGGCTTGTCCAACAAAGGTTCTAGCGGGGGGAAAGGTCCTCCATGCCATAAGTCAAGAAGTCAGTCAGGTTGAAAACTAAACTGGAAGGTAATGGATGGGTGGAGACAGTGAATGATGAAGCCAACACTAGCAAGCCAAAACACTGGTGGGAATGACTACCTCTATTCTCCCTAGGGAGGGTAAAACCAACGAGTATAGATTAGGAACTTCAAAGTCAGAGTAAGGACATCAATACATAAATACAAATACATCCAAGTCCATATTATTATGACCGCCAGATCATGACACTACATGTTAATACATGTCACAAAGATGAGTATAAGAGCAATGATAACCATAACACAATATAAAAAGTTGATTCATAATCATGCATATAATCCACTCGAAACATCATCTGTCCAATGAGAATGCATTGATATAAAACTGGGCATCAATCACTGCTCTGTAATGACTAAATGGCTACATTGGTCCTCAAATCCGAGTGTCCTAAGACTCAGTCCTGACATGGGAGAGTACAATAGTCCACAAATAAAATAATGATCCGTCAAAACTGCTCATCTCAGCATCTCATATGTAAGAGATCTGGCTGAAAAATGTACTGTATAAAAAAAAGAGAGATTATGGTAGCCCAGCTACTATATATGTGATAACATCTGGCTCCAGCTGGGACAAGTGCTCTGCTAAAAAGAACGCTTGAGAACCTCAGAGTCTCTGGTCCTCGTACTTTGCTTCTCGCATCCTCGATCAATTCATCCAGCTCTGCAACCGCTACCAAATGTCACTGACTATATGCAGCATGTCCAGAGCTATACCAAACTCACATACCGGTTGTCAGAACAATATGTGGATAATATATAAAATACTAAAAAATAAAGATGCATGAAACTGAAAAGCAGAAAAAAAAAATCTAATCTATAATCGTAACTTTTAATAAAAGTCTGATTTTTTTTATTTTTGCAGAAATCAAAATTACACTAAGAGCTTCAAAGGTGAGCTTCAAACAACAAAGCAAGATTCTATACTACTGCCGAGAAAGGCGTATTCAAATCCTACCTACCCTACTCTAACCAATTTAGACAAGTGTTAGGTAAAATCATAAATCCAATGCAACCACTTGCTGAACAAATGTATTGAGCTTTCTTTACCGTTTATGATATCACAAATCAAAGATGGCTTGTAAGTAATGTAAATGAAAATTGAAGCCATTGTAACTTGTTGCTTGAAAATCAAAGAAGGGTATGGATCAAAAGAAATGAAATCATGCCAGGGATGAAATTGAATTTTTAAAAACTCATCCATCAAGATGTTGATAGGGTCATAAAAGGAATGCAAGTTTGTTCTTGATGGAGGAAGACAATATGATTCATGACTTAGCCACTCCAAACAACTCTTTTTTTTCTCCTCTATCCTACTAGGAAAGTCAATTCTATTCACTCCAGGAGAATCAAATGGGGACAAGTTGCAATGTAATGAAACTGTGAATGAGATCAAGCCCATTTGTTGTTTAAAAATGGAGAAAAGATGAAATTGATCTTTATAAACCTTCTCCAGCCATCCATAATACAGATTTACAAATTGAAAAAATTTATTCATTACGGATAACTGAGAAGAGACATGAAGTGCATTTTCCCCAATTACGTGATAATGCTTAAACTTTTGATTCAAAATTTCGAAAGGAACAACTTGATTAAAAGACAAACCCACACAAGAAGACTTGAAGAGTTGGGACGGGAGGGTGGATTGAAAATTTTCTTCCAGACTTGGAATAATTGATCTCTGAATTTGATGAGAGGAAAGAGCATTTAAATTAATTCCAGGAGTGATTTCAAGATTCGAAAGAGGGGCAGTATCCACACATTGAACCAACATATTCTGATTAAGGATCGGATGAGGAATTCTATCGATACTATGAGGGCAAGGATCCTCATTGCAATGTTCTTGATCAAGTTCACTTACAACCGTATTATCATGTGATTGTTCTTCTTTAAGCTCATTAATAAGTTCGATTTCAGTTTCCCTATCACTCTTACAGGCGTGCTCTTCAATGGAAGTTTTACTAATTTCAACATTTTCTTCTTCTGCAGTGATATGATCAAGGTCTGAATCTAGATTTGGATAGGTTGGACACTGACTCAAATTATCATCCATTAGGCAATGACTATGGAGTTGCTCTTTTAAAGGCTCTTTAATGACCTCATCAATGGAACGCTCGACTAAAGATGTTTCTTGATGTTGCATGTTAGGTTCCCTTCCACAGATCAGATCCAAGATTCGCTCTGTGACTGCTTCAGGTAATAATAACAGAGTATCTCGTATGATTTGATTGATATCCCTCTCAGTTTCAGCATGAGGTTTTGAAACATTATTCTCGAAGTACTCTGTAACATTCTTATGGATTGCAGGCACGCTCATAATTTGGAACATATCAGGAGAGGAATGGTCCAATTGAGAAAGCACATTGTCGATATATTGATTATCAATTGCACAATCATTGCTAAACTGACACTCTAAAATTTTATCAGTGTTCCTATTCCAACTATCAATTAACAAATCTGTGAACATGTCATACCCAGTGACGGATCTTGGTGCTAAATGATCAAACCATAGTTGAACATCCCCTTGCAAGGATTCTCCTAAGGATCGCATATAAACATCTTCATTGTCTGCACCTCTAGATTCCATGTAATCCCAGAGAATGTCCAAATGACTTTCAATAGATATATCATTATTTCCACTAAACTGGGGCAACCTCCTAGTGTAATCGTTTGGCATAGGATGAGGTGCTCCCGGTATTTCAGAAAAGTCAAGAGGAGACTGTTTGTCTTGTTTTTTAGCAGCTCTGGTGACTTGGCTATAAGGCTTTGATCGGGACTGACTTCTAGGTTCATGTCGACTTACAGGTCCACCAAAATGCATCTTCCATACTTGGCTAGGAGGGAAAGGATGTTGTCGAGGCTCTTCCCAATAATTTGCCATCACCATATAGTTTCCAACCTCCTCTGTAGGTCGCATGGCTTCCTCAAAGAGGTGTTCAGGTGTCTCCACATGTTCAGTCATAGGCTTTTCATTCACTAATTTATAGGATGCATTTTCTCCGATAGGGATGGTGGCATATGAAAGATACATCTGGATGCTTCCTCCTAACTTAGCAGCCCACTCTCTAGATAGCAGCATTCCCCATGTGTCTGGTATGTCTAAAACCCAAACGTTCATGTTTATTTCAATCTCTGGGTACGCTGCTAGCTTTCAAATTCTCAATTATCCCTCTTGATTTAACAGGTTTAGAGTCCATTCCACACACGTTATTATATTGCCTGGTCGGTTTTAGCTCCAACTGTTCCATTACCCTAAGTGGCATAACATTAACCTCTGCCCCTGAGTCTTGGATGCAATTGTGAAGAACCAACTGGTTTTTCTAAAGCTATGTAGAACGGGGGATGACCACTACCATTGCTAGTTACACTTTGGATCATTATGGGAGGGTCTTTCTTAAATGCATACTTCCCACTATCTTTAGCTTTGGGCTTGATCCCTAGAAACTGAGTAGCTTGGTTAAACAATGATGGGATCTTCAGTAACTCATTGAGAGGAACAGGGATAATTGGTTTTGAAATAAAATGGCTCAAATCAACCTTTAAGTTACAAGGCTTCTCTTGGTCTTTATCACCGGTGTTTAATCCCAACAAATACATTATCTGAATTCGGACAGATGGGATAGCTATAAGCCCTTTCAAAGACATCATAACTGAAGACCCATCAAGTTTTCCCAGTATGTTTGCATTAATGCTATCTTGTATCATGGGGGGATTTCCTTTGCTAGGAGAGCTTATTGGCTTTCTCTGCATTGTTGTGTCATGTTGAGGCTTAGCCAAATATGGATTCACCCTCTTCCCGGCTTCTTGAGATGGGACCCTCAAAGGCTGCTCGTTTCTCTTCAAGATCCCCCTACGAGGAACATTCAAAGGCTGTGAAGGATTTTCTCTTGTGACAAGCTTATTGTTCTCTAGATTCTTTACATTATTTCTCGTTTGAGACCTTGTCATGACTTGACTATCTGAGAGTGCCCTGGCTGACATAGTCTGGGGGCAATTATTGGTATGCACTCTCTGGGAAAGTTTGTGGAAATGTTCATCATGTCTTGTGTCTTGTTTTTGTTGATTCAAAGCTACACCATATAGATTTTGGATCAGCTTGTTCATTTCAATCATTATTTTCATCATCATATCTTTTTCTAAATCACTTTCTCCCATGTGAGACATGACTTTAGGACTTAAGATTAATACGTTGGGTACGGTCCTCAGTGGAGTCGCAGGGTGGAGTCGCCAGGTGAACCACACAAGTAATTCACCAATAAAGGATATGTCGTAGGGAAAGGTGAGGTATGTTGAACCAAGGTAGGCCTCTACCTCCCTGACAACGGCGCCAAAATGTTGGCAAAGAGAACGAGAGTATAGCTTGAGGAAAAATGTCAAACCAGGGTAGGCCTCTACCTCCCCGACAACGGCGCCAAAATGTTATCACCAACCTTGTAGTTGCCTGTGTGAGGTAGATCCAGGATGGATGGTAGAGGGGCAAGCAACTAAGAAGGTGGAACCAAGACTGCCTAGACTCCCAAATGGATGGTTGTCACGCCAATCAAGGCAGTCTTCACTTTATGTTATCTAAGTCCAAGGCAACAATAGGAGAGACCCGGATCTACTCCCGACAGGAGAGATTAGACCTAGACACCAGAACAGATCAAATGTGGCTTTGAGGTACATAAGGTGTAAGGTAAATGGAAACCCTAGCTCTAGGGTTTAGGTACTAGCAACTGATGAAGATGACCACTGTCTTGGGAAACATAACTGTGACAAGGTGAGCAAGGACAGAGTTGGGATTGTCTAGTACCAAAGAGATAGACTCAGTGAAGGATATGAAAGTATCATGTAACTTGAGTTATCAAGGAATGGTCAACTTTCGAGGAAAGAGGTCAAGAAGGGCTAGCGCTATGCTTGGAGATCAGTGCCTGTTCAGCCTTGGGTAATAGAGTCAGTATCAACACAACGTTTCAGTGAACCCACCTTGGATATGTCCTGATCTATGGACCCAGAAAAGGATTTGGCCCGAAAGACTCAGGTTACAGGAAAATCAACAGAAGGAGGGCTAGCGCTAGGGTTTGGAGAGGCAGATCTGCAGATCCAAAGCCACTAGGAGACTATCAGTTCATTGTTGGAGTGGAAATGAGATCAGGATGACCCGATCTACAAACCCAAATCAGAAAATTTTAGGAAAGATCAGACCTGGAAAAGTCAAAATCTGATGAGGGGGGCTAGGAGGCTGAAAGTTAGTTTTTCATATCTAGGGAAACCTGGCATGAACTAGCTCAGCGTTGGGGGTGATTTGGACTGTGTGAGACTCGATCTATCAGTCTATGAAGTCAGAAATCAGAAAAAGTCAAAACCCTAGCAAGTCAAATTTTCAGTGGGGGCGCTATGTAGTTTTCAGGCTAAAAATCAGATCTAGGTCAAACTAGTAGGAATTTGACCAGCGTTGCAGTAGATTCAGTGAAGGGGAGGCCCGATCTATGAAACCCAGCAGTGATTTGGTCAAAGATCGGACGGTTCCCGAATTTAGTATTTTTCAAGGGTTTTTTAGTATTTTAAGGGTTTTCAGAAAGATGGAAGGAAAACAGGTACAATGGATTTAAATCTGTAAAAGAGAAGAGAATTACCTATTGGATCGTACCTGGAAATGCTTGTAGAAGTCTTAACAGTGATGATCCTTGCTATCCCGTTCAATTCTAGAAGAGCCAAGTGATTTCTACGACAGATGTAAGCCCCAAGCCACCAATGCGCCCCCTACCCTACATGAGCAAACGTCAACAATATCATATTTGCTAAGACAAGATAAAGAAACCAAATGCTACAGGAAAGTAAAACGAAGTAATCATAGATCACAATGAAACTAATGAAAACCCCTTCATCCAAGACGAAGATAACTGAATGAGTTGAGGTCCCCCTGCAAAAACGCTCCAGCCAAAACGCCCTCCTGTAGACAAGACAATGATAGCAGAAAAATATAGCTCACATGAATTTCCACAATGCTGGGAAGCAGAAGACTATCCAATCACCATTTGAGAACATCAGATGCAAAGCAGATCCAGAAAATATCCACGGAAAAATCTTTCTATTATTCAAATCCAAGAGCCAAACACCCCTTACAAAAGAGAAACTCTCTCCTTTAAATAGAAATGAGAGAACCACAATCATAACCGAATCCTAACCACTTTCAAAACGAGTGGCTAGGATTTAAAGATAAAATATTCTAATCAATGGTCGAGATGAGCTCAACATACAATACATGGATCAATATAACCATAAAGTACCAAAGTGGACTAAATCACCCATAAAGAGGGTACCCCACTCAACAAGAAATAAATGAAGCACATGGTGGGTCCATGGAGTGTTAACCAACTCCCTATGTTTGCCCCATGGCACAATAAAATAATATAACATTTTAATTCTTTGACTTTGTGCCTCCTTGAGGAAATCGTGAGCCTCCCAAAAGTTCCAGAAAATAATATAAAATGCCCAAAAAAATAGATGTGGGCCCAATCAGGTGCTGCAACTGCTGGAGAAGGCGCGGAGGACATCACTCTCATCATCATGACTCATCCTTCCTTATTCAAAACATGAAATGCAAATAAAATAAATGAAATATCAACAAGTCACATGGCTGAATTCATACACCTACATGAGAGGGTAACAATAAACTAGTCTCCCCACCCCATCACACGGTGTTCGAGAGATCTCTGCACTCCTTCAAAAAGTGTATGGGAGAAGATATGGCACTTCCGTCAGATCACTCAGCCTTAGCCAAATCATATGACTAATACCAGGGGAACCCTTGTCCGAAATCATATGACTAATACCGGGGGAACCCTTGTCCAATATTGCAATCATAACCTCTTTATGCTCATCACATCTCCCTTTGTGTTGGAGAGCCTTGCTCCCTCTATATTCAAGCATTGTGCTCCCTCTTTGGGGCTGCCTATAGGCTAGTCCATCAACCTATATGAGGTATCACTTCGGGTGCCAATCTGAACACCAGGTCTCACAGAACAAAAAGCATAGCTCCTTGCTGTAAGTATCCGTCCCGGTGACGTCCAAGTACATCAAGGATCCTCTCAACTACCTGCATGGTGGGATCCTTCAAATCTGAATCAAAACAACATCAATGTGGCCATGTACTCACAGTCATCATGCTAGATCTGATGTAATCTCAGAAGTGATCACATTGATGTTGTTTTGATGCAGATTTGATGGATCCCACCATGTGAATAAGTGATGTAATAGGCCAAGGTCCTCATCTCAAAGGTTAATTCCCTGAAAATAAGTCTTTCTGCCTTGGTGAGGAATAGATCACCAGTATACAGTATCACGAGCAAAGAAACATGATCAACAATATGTTCTGACTCCCGAGGTACAACTCTAACTGAATGGACTATCATACTCTAATCCATCTGTCATGACTCTAACTGGAAACCAACTGCTTTCTATAACAATCGAACATCTGTAGTAGCTCTCGTCCTCCAGGACTATCATACTTTAATCCATCTGTCATGACTCTAACTGGAAACCAACTACTTTTTATAATAATCGAACATTTGTAGTAGAGAGATCAATATTCGTTAGAGCTTCTGCTCCCAATCGCCACTCTCTATATGAGATCCTTTGGGCCTGCGGGTCATGTGTCCACATATAGCTGGATTTATTAGGTCCTTGTGTGCCTGCTGTCACTACTGAACAGTCATGACTTTCATTTAACTACTTCGTCTATTATGGAAGTCATCCTTTTTCCAAATCTATGGTCTAAGCTGAGAGTCATGTTCCTAGAAGCTTCCCACTTTTGGTCAATTTGCTCTCTCTTAATCACTGAATACCAATAGGATCTATATGCCCATCGCTTGTGTTGAAATCAGCATCAGTAGGCATTCTCCAAGGTCCGAGGTCATAAGTGACCACCCTGAAGCTAGCCAGGGAGACTTGGAGATTAACCAGTTCTGTGAGTCATGGCAAAAGTCAAGGTGAACATACAAGCCTTGTGAGCCAAGACAAAAGTCAGAATGAAAGTGATAATGCCTTCGTAAGTCTTG
>LPNX010079388.1:0-18740 GCA_001517045.1 Pseudotsuga menziesii | reverse complement strand
AGATCTTATTTGTGTACTTCTTCTACTGCTGGTTATCATTTCAAGTGTTCATCTATCTGTTGGTTTAAAGATCTAAGTTTTGTTTAAAGAGGAAGAAAAGCAAAAGAACAGTAAACACTTTGCTCGAATATATATATGCTTGAAAAACTAACAGCTTGTTCTTCAGAACAAGTTTCATAATCCTTCGCTTGTAGGCCATAGCATATGGTCTTTCCCTACAAGTCAAATCAGTTAGATAGTTAGTGACATAGCATAATCAAACTCAATCAATTCAATGCAATGACAATTGTTCGCACAGTTATGTAAAGCATCTTAGCTAATGCTTTAGCACAACATTCATATATATCCTAAGCACATACGGTAACTATATGGATGCTTTATATCTCCATTGAAACATACTATCAAGAGTGTGCACTACTCTAAGCATGTAAGAAGGAGATATCATCCTAGACTAGCTCCATCATGGGCTCATGGAATGTTGTGCAACACTATAGGCTATCTAAACAATCATATACATAACATGTACTATATGAGCCTATTGTTCATCAATAAAAGAACTATATCACATGCTCAACAAACTTCCTAATGCTAGGAATACAGAACTGCATACAACTTGTTATGAAAACATATTCAAAATATTCAGATCTGATCTACAAGAACAATAATGACAATTCAAATACTTATCTTTTATTGTTTTTGTGGGTGGGCTCTCACTGTCTCCTTGTAGGAATCATGACAGTCCTTTGATCTTCATCTTCTTGTTGAAAACCCATTGCGATTTGGATCTTCATGATAATCACATCATCTCCACATGAAGAGTACTAGAAGAAGAACTCCTTTCGACGATCTTCTGCACTTCCTTAAGAATCATCATTCCTTGATCTCTTATGTGGAGCATCTTCATCAACATCAGCAGTTGAGGCTTGGAGTTTTCTCTTCTTTGAACCACGACACTGCCTGGCATAGTGACCATACTTCTGACATTTGAAGCACTAGATATGTGAAAGATCCTTCTTCTTTTGTTCTGGAATGGGACTTGATCTTTCACCTTTGTCTTTCTTGCCATGATACTTTCTTCCCTTACCTTTTCCCTTCTTGACATGAGATGTAAGGGCTTGATTTTCTTTGTGTTGAGTGCCATGCAATCTGCCTCTAGCTGCACGTCTAGTATCTTCTTGTGTACAATCTGCCCATAATTGATCAAACTTGGGCTACTTGAATCGCCCAGTAAGACTCTTGATGAATGGTTCCCAAAAGGGAGGGAGATCATTAAGAGTCTTCATGACAAGTTCTCTATTTTCAATTGATTCTCCAATGGTACTCAATTGATCTCTTAGCTCGAAAATCTTCATGAAGTAAGTAGCAATTGAGCCCGACCTTGTCATCTTGATGTTGGATAATTGTTGTCTTAGGGTAAGAGCTCGGTTGATGTTGCTATCTTCAAACAACTTCTTCAAGACTTTAAACAACTTCCTGGCACATTCTTCTGAGAAATTTGAGGAACCAAGTGGTCTCTTATTGAATCTACCAAGATCCTTCTTGCCTTCGAATCATTCTTCCTCCACCGAGTCTTTTATGTTTCCTCTTCTGGTTTTGGAACCTTCTCATTGACAAACTTCAAGAGATCATTTTAGCTGAAGTTGGAAGCCCCATCAAGTCTATCTTCGACCTTCATACCAATCATCTTGACTGCAGACTGAAGCTGATTTAGAAACCCTAGTAGGAGCTAGGCCAAAAATGAAGTTTGGATTCTTGCAAATTTGACTCCATAGATAACTGCACCCTCCTAGGGCGAGTAGAATAGAGCTTCTTTTCTCCCAGATTTGTGGATAAAACAATAAGAAAGTGGAAGCCCAAGTTTCTGGTACCAACAGAGTTTAGGTCAAAACTAAAAGTTTTCGGATGTGAAATTTGCTTCCACAAATAGATGCGCCCTCCCAAAGTGAGTAGAAGAATGCTAAGGTCAAACCCAAACAGTGGACAAAAGGGCTAAAAACATGGAGCCCTAGTTCTTGACCTCGACATAATTTGGTCAAAAACATTGAAAATTCATCAATCTAGATTTTGCCTCCATAGAAGGGTGCGCTCTCCTAGGGCGAGTTGTTCAATGCTCTTTTCAGGATGAACTGAGGTTGCAAACTCTCCAAAGTATGGAGCCCTAGTTTTTGATAATGGCTTCTTTTAGCACTGTTATGAACCATGTTAGATTTTATAGATATAGCAGTATAATTCAATTGCATGTAACAAACAGGATCACTAAAAGAAAATCCTCGCACTAAAACAATAGACACAAAGATTTTGATCTAGGAAACCATTGAGGGAGAAAACCCAACAACCTTCTAATAGAGATAATCAGTTCAGAGATTAGTGTACATCCAGATACATATGTAGCAAAGAGTTAAACCCCAAGAATATAAGAGAAACTTGTTCAATGATAGAGAACCCCAGAAAATCTTCTTCTAGCAGCTAAAACAAACTTCTTCTTGAGTGGAGCAAGCTTGCTTGATTGGAAATGAGTGAGGGTACCTTCTATTTATACTTTATCATGCTGACTTTTTATTTTCCAAGTGAGGCCGACTTGTTTTCTTCTGTTGGGCCGACTTGTCTTCTGGGTGGCAAGTTAAGTGTTATCTTCACATCTTTTCTGGGGCTGACTTGATGAGGATGCCTCACGCAACTACTACATCAACAGGAAGCTTTTTTTTGGCAAGGGAGCGAGCTTCCTAAAAATGCTTCCATACGGGAGTGTTTAGGAAGCGCACTTTACCAACGCTTCCTAGTCGCTTCATTTGGAAGCGAGCTTTGGGAGTAAGGACAAAGCGGGGGGGTGCTCCCACGCAACATCTGTGTTTTTAAACCCGCCTGAGCCGGAATTAGAACCGGCCGGTTTGATCGGCCAATGCCCTCAGCGGTTCGGACCGGGCCTAAAACCAGACCAGAGACCAATTTGGTAATGAACCGACCGGCCCGAACCCTAAACTGGTCGGTTCATAACCGAACCGGTCTTTAGCCGGTCGGGCCTGTAACTAGCCCGTCGACCAACTGAGAAAATACAGAAATCTCCTTTATGGGATAGTATGCATGTTTGCTCAATCTCCCCCTCCTTTATGGGATGTGTTGTGTGTGTGTAATGATAAACAATTGATGATAACCTGTTGGATATGCCATATTTGGCGTCTTGGAATAGTTTTTATAACTTTAAAATCTTCTCTACTCTCTATCACTCGGAGTTGTCGTAATGGTTTGTAGAGTTTTTGAGTTTTCATTTTCATAATTATCTCAATAACTAATTAGGATTTGTAAATGAAATACATTTCGAATACATTATATGGCAACATACATGAAATTATTTTATTGGAAAATTATTAGTCAAATTACTTCACTTTACTATCCCCACCCGAGCAATCATTAGTAAATATTCTGTTAAAGTTGAAGTTTGTGATATACCTTGCAAGTAGTCACTACATGCCATAGGAATTCTTAAGAAAATACACCAAGCCATACAGTCTAAAAGAACAAATAATTATATATTAGTCGTGAAGATACAATGAATGATGCTATATAGCGAGGAAGAATATCATATTTATTGTACATAATAGATGTGACTATTCTAAAGGACATAACCCTACATAATAATTATGAATATAATTAATATCAAGTAGGTATATTACATGTTCTCATGTCTACAAAGGCTTTGTCCTTGAAGCGCAAGAGAAAACAAAGTAAACATATTGCCAAAGTTCCAAACAATAGTGATGCATTGTAGAAGCATCATTCGACCCTAGGTCAACTTTTATTGGAAATCTCTCTTGATAAGATTCTCGAATGGAACTTCTCTTATTATGACTATAGTATAGCTTCAAAAAGAAGTCGTATTGGAATTCTAGTTCTCATAAACTTAGTGTCGTGTTTGTTCATAACAATGTTAAGTTAAATGATCAGAGAGGTAACTCTTGTTATTATGGGATAGTATGCATGTTTTAGTGGGATAGTATGCATATTATGTCTCTAATCATATAATGGCTTGAAATCATATTTTGGAATGTTAAATATAATTTTTGTCATTAAAATTGTTTTTTTTGGTATTATTTAATAGCTCGGTTCATTGAAATCAAACCACTCCATTTCATTACTGGTTTCGGTTCTGGTCCGAGTTGACCCTCGACCTGTTTGTCTCCCGGTTCCGAGTTTTAAAACCTTGCGCAACATAGGTCCTATCCAAGCTTGGATAAAAGAGTCTTGTTATGGTGCATGCTCTTTTTGGCATGATTTTGGTGTTCTTGGCCTTCTTAATGAGCACACTTCAGATTCAGTTTGCATTTCATGGAGATTCCAACATGTATCTATTTGGAATTTGTTGTATCCTTGTTTTGGTTGGTGACCAAACACAAGGTAAGATGCCATGGCATTGATGAAATAAGCACATGGCTACGTTGGATTTATGATTTCACCTAACATTTGCTTTATCTCATGTTTAGAGTAGGCTAGGAAGAATAAGATCTTGAGAGCATAAGAGTAGAATAAATAAGTTCAACATGTGAGCAGTAGATTTCATTTTGGCATTGTTGGCTTATGCCCATCTTTGTTGTAAAGCCAATTTTGATGTAATGGACTATTGGATGCGATGTGGTGTTTAGAGATGTTGAGGTTATCCATCCCACCACATGGTTTTCTATTGTAGTTGGTCATCATTGCTAATAGTTACATTTTGATATTTTGGGGTTCTCATGCCCTCTTATAAGAGCACATCTCCCACAATTGGTGCTAGTTGTTACCCCCCATGTTGACATGTGTCCACATGCAATTTTTGTCACACATTTAGTGAGGGTTATAGGTTGATGGAGTTGATTTATGCCTTAGGTATTTTATGTTATTTTTTTTGCTTCATATTGTGATGATGTCCTCGTGTTGATGATGCTTTAGCATATGGATCTTCATGATCTATTTGGGCTAGTATCTATATGGATGTGTCTTATCATGATGATTGGTTATTGGTGTGTTCTTGGTGGTGTTGCACTTGCTCATGACACATTGGTCGTCTTCTCTTTGATGGACTTAGTATTATTGGTTTGGTTTGCCATCTAGATCATGTGGACTATCATTTTTGATGGAGCACTTGAGTCTATTTGGCATGAGGGGTGATTTGCACTTATGGATACTCGATTATTGATTTCCCTTTAGAGCACTTGAGTCTATTTGGCATGATTTAGTGACATGGATGGCTTGTCATGGATATTACTTGGAGTGCCCTTGTACCTAGACACTTGAAAGACTAATGTTGATGATATGGGTGACCTTGGAGGCCTTTCCTTGTGGAGCGCTCTTGCTCATTTGATGTTTCTTCATGCTTATGGATCTTTAATTGGTGATTTCCAATTCTAACACATGTATGGTGACATATGGCATTCATTTGTTGGAGCACTCTTACTTTTATCTCCCAAATGGCATCTTGGTTCCATTGGGTGTTGTTATTGGTTGAGCGCCTTTATTTATTATCATTCTTGCAACATGTGAAGGCAAGCTCTTGACTTGTGGGGGGTCGGGGGTGTCCCCTTCCTCATCGTATTGGTTTTCTATTGTTGACACCTTGCTCTTAGGATTGAAGCCTTTATCATGGATTGGTAATCTCCTTGTTTCATAGATCTAGCATCGCATGAGGATTGATGAGATGGTTGATATGTGCATTGTGGACATCATTTAGTGGACATGAGACATTGGCATGTGGTTGATGAGGTCGTTCCCTACTTCGATGAGCTATTACACAAGGATCTATTGATTGGTTGAGGGTTTGATCCCTTGATGTATGGATGCAACCTCTTGCACTTGTTGACTTGTCCTACATTCACATATGCGATCATTCATTGGTCTTTCTTGATAAGCATCCACTCCTTGAGGCCATTTTCACACTTATCTATGACATCTGGTGGGAAAATTTGCTTTAGGAGCATTTGTTTCACATCTTCATAGGCCTTGATGAGGGGGGATTCATCCTTTTCATGCCCATTCTTAGAGGGCATTCACCTTCAAAGGTGTCCTAGTGTCATTTCATGCCTTATTTGACAAGACACTTCACTTGGAGGAGGGTTTGCACACATATCTATGCCTTTTGGTAGACGTTTGGGGTTGGAGAACCTTTCTTTCACAGTCATCTATGCCATATCTATTGGAGTGTTCACTTTGGAGGTGATCCAATGTCATTTCTTGCTATATTTGGAGGAGTGTCTCACCATTTGAGGTTGCTTGTGCACTTATTCATGCCTTTTGGAGGTAGCATTCTACATTTGGAGACCTTTTTCCTTGAAGTTTCCATCTTGGGGGCACTTTACATGGGGTTTCATTGCTTCTTTTGAGCTAGCATCCACCTTTTGAGGGGCTTGTTGCACATTTTATGGAGTTCATTAGTCTTTGGAGGAGATTTATGGGGTCAAACCATAGATCTAGGGTTCATTTGTTGCCTTGTGGAGATATCTTATTAAAGCTTTATCACTTTATGATACTTTGGAGGATAAATTTTGGTCTCCTATTTGTCATATTTTCCTCATCCATGGAGGTGCCCTTCTCATTCTTTATTGGAGCTTGTACATGTGGCTTTGACCACCATATTTCATGGATATTGTTATGTTAATTTGATTATTTTGATTTGTTTACACCATCCTGGGTTAGATCTAAGCTTTTATTATTATTTTATTTCAGAAGGAAGAGGAGCTAAAAGTTGTATAAGGCTTTTCTCTCTCAACTTTTCATGGTTTGATTTTCGGAGTTCCCTCTCTTTGGAGCTTAGTGGACATCTTTTCTTGGTGCACATTGAAGTGTAAGGGTTTCTTCTCCTATCTATGTGAGGTTTATTTTTCCATTTCTCTATGTTGTTAGTGAATTGTATAATCGTTAGAACTTCTTTAATTAGGGCCATATGATATGGGTTTAGTTACCTCATTGGAAGGGTTTTATGTGAGAAGTATTTCCATTATTTCTCTTGGATGTCTGATGCATGGATGTATTAACTTTGCTTCTATCATCTTTTTAGAGGTGTGGCTAATAATACTTCATTCCATAAGACACACACTAATTAACAATGTTTTGATGCGACATCACTTGGGCCTTCCTACTCTTGCGACAATCATTTTTCAACATGTTAGGGTTTCATAGTGGCATGTGTATGCAGCGCTTGTTGTCCTAACCATTCTTGAATTCGCCCTCTTGGACTAGCCCTTTGACTTCATTTGCCCTTGTTCGATTGGCACTAATATCTAGGTCCTTCCATAACACTTTATTTACCTATATTACAAAAACACAAAACTGTTTTTCTAAACTATCTATTCACTTCACCTTGTCCTTCATTGTCATAGCCTAGCAATCTTATCCTAGGGAAGCCCCCCTTGAGTTGGAGAAGAGCCAACCTAAAGTGTAGAGAGTGAGTTATTGAGGTGATAGTGGGTAACTCCTCTAAGTTGCTTAAAGACTAGCATCATTCTTTGGGGCTTTATTCACACATGCTAGTTTGTGCTATAACAGTGCACACATCTCTTCACCTCGTGACCATTCAATGTGTATAAATGTCACGAGGCTCGTTGTAATCATCATTTTATCAATTCTTATCAATCAAATATTTTTCAATATATGTTATATATTTGCAGATATATTTTTGTTAATCATAATAAACAAGAATTGTTTGCTACATTTGTATCAAAAACAATCTTGGCCAATTGTAGTTAAAATACCTCAAGTACCCCCAATTTCGTGGTTTAAATCCATACTCAGCTAAAAAATTGATCCATACAATAGCAATCGATTTGTACACTTGTTTTTCTATATTGTTTAGAACAACAACAAATCGATCCATACCCTGTCTGTATGCTAATGAAATCGTTATCGTGTTAGTACACCCAACCGTAAATCAAAATATATATATTTGCCATATTGTGTCTATACGCAATCATCATTTCACTCGTTTGTACTCATTCTTGATGCACTTTCCTGTATGTTTTTTCCTTGTGATTCATCCATACACAACATCTCTAAAAACCTATATGCCTTTTTGTAAGTCACGCGTGATCCTATCCTTTATTATTATGCCTAAATTCCTTGCTAATTGTTTTACCAAATTTCAAATTTCTACTATAACTTCCCTTCTTTGCTTGTACATTTCCTTCATTTAGGAACTATGATGGTGGATGATGGTTGGGTTAAAAATGCCATGAATTTAGCGCTTTAATCCACGAATTGGTCAAAGTTTTTTTGGCTTTGATATCTAAATCAGTATTACAAATATCGTGTCGGCGAATATATCGCCGAGGGTCCAAAAAGAAATTATCAAATTTATCGGTGAAAATGTCGGCATACATCGGCAATATATCGACAATTTTTTTTAACACTAACGAGTAATTTTATTATGAGAAGGATTGTGGGTCTTTTTTGGCAATAACCAATCAACCTATTTACATATTTTGAAGAAGCCAGAGGCTTAACAAAGCATTACAGAGAGGGAGGGGATCACCCATTTAAACAATTTTCAACTACATGAAGAATTACGGGATAGGATGGAAATAACTAGGTTCCCCATTGATGCTAAGAAATCCTTGAGGCAGAAGACATGCTTTGTTAGCCAGGGCATCTGTAAGATTATTTAGGTCCCGAAGAATGTGGAAAGAGTCAGACTTATCAAAATCTTTCAATATAATCTTGATTCTCTGCAGAATTATATTCAAGGCAGAATTGTTAAGGCTGTCAGCCGAATTTAGAGCTTTTATCAACATCTTAGAATCGCCAAAGATTTGAACAGAATTGAATCCTTTCTCCTTAACCAACTGACTCACCAAGAGAAGGCTGTAACTTTTGGCCTGATTGTTTGACATGGTTCCAAGCCAGACTTATCAAAATATTTCAATATAATCTTGATTCTCTGCAGAATTATATTCAAGGCAGAATTATTAAGGCTGTCAGCCGAATTTAGAGCTTTTATCAACATCTTAGAATTGCCAAAGATTTGAACAGAATTGAATCCTTTCTCCTTAACCAACTGACTCACCAAGAGAAGGCTGTAACTTTTGGCCTGATTGTTTGACATGGTTCCAAGCCCCCAACTAAAACTGAAAGTGGACAATCTGTCCGGAGAGAAGACCAAGCCCCTAGCTCTAGAGACCCCAGGATTCCCCTTGGAAGCACCATCAAAGAAAATAGCCGTTGAAGGGGAACTCATCCAAAAAGATTTAAATGCATATGCTTATTCCCACGAAACCTCCAGGAAGGGAGACTGACAGGCTTGGCGCAAATCAAATTATTCCCCACGACTTGAGAACTAGAACCCAACCACAAAGAAACTGGCAAAGAGGGCATTGAATATCCAATAGATTCTAAAAACCACGATAATGTTTTGAAGGCCACGATCTGAGAGATCGGGCTCTAATCACTGAATATGTAGCTATTTCTAGCTAGCCACAAAGACCACCACGTAAATTTCAATATCGAATGCTAATTTGTATGCAATACTGCAGCATGTGATTTCACATGACGACATTCATGCCAGGCAGAGTAAAAAGCCTTGACTGAATGTTGAATTGGAAACGAGCACTGAACCCCGAGAAGAACAAGAGCCCAAACGTTTTTAGAAAAATCACAATCAACAAGAAGATGATCAGTCGTCTCCAGGGCTGATTCGCAGAAACAACAACGAAAAGGGCCATTGAAGCCTCGTTTTAGAAGGTTATCACCTTTCAGGATCTTGTTATTCAATAACAACCAAATTTTTTTTTTTACCTTCGGAAGACAATGAGAAAACCAGACAGTTTTCCAGACCGCAGGAGTAAAGCATGAGGTATGGGTTGTTTGAAGAACCTTGAAACCTTTGGCTGCTGTGTAATAACCATCAAGACCCCATCCCCAACAATCTTTTTGTGAGATGTGGACAGGAGTGAGGCCAGTTAGAGTAGAGAACAACAAAGTTTTTTGGATATGAAGACGAGCAGGAAGGTCTGGGAGTGACCAACCTACCCAATTACCATCTCTGTCCCAAGAGCAAATATCTGCCAAGCGTAGCGGACCTTTATTTATTGCCCAATTCTTTATCTCTGTTAACGGAATGACATTGGAGAGAGGAGTTTTCTTGGAGATTTTATCCTCCCAAAGAAGGATCCACTTCCCATTGCCAGGGGATCTAAATAGCTGTTGATTAAAAAAATCAAAACCTTTCCTGCAGGAGTTCCAGACAGCAGTGCCTGTTGGAGTATTAGCAGAAGTAATATTTCTCAATGAGCAACCCTTTAGGTATTTCATCCTAAAAATCCTACTGACAGGGTGTTTTTTGTCCATGAATAGATGGCAAATCAGTTTGCCACTCAACGCCAAATTAGCTAGACCAGGGTCACGAATTTGTAAACCACCTTCTAAAATAGGTCGCTTAAGAACTTCCCAGCTTACCAAGTGCATCTTATTTTGGCCACCTTTACCGCCGTTCCAAAGAAAATCTCTCAATAGTTAGAAATCTGGGTCGAGATAGACTTTGGGGTTAGCAGCAGAGTGGATTGGAAAATAGGAAATGCTGAAAGAACTGATTTAATCAAGATCAATTTCCCAGCCTTGGTTAACCACTATCCACCCCAAGAAGCGATTTTTTGCCTTTAACTTAGCCAACACATCAAGCCAAAGAGAAGGAGGGAATGAACCAAGAGTTAAGTGAAGCCCCAAATACTTTATCTTCTCCCACTTGTCAAAGCTAGGAAAGCCCAAGGAGTCTGATATTCGAAGAATTGTCGAATGTTCAACATTCCAACCATAAACAACACTTTTGTTTTTGTTAATCAATGCTCCTAAAATTTGGCAGAATTTTTGAAGGATAACATTGAATGCCCGAGCAATCTTCATTGAGGCCCCTCCTAGAAGAAGTTAGTCATCTGCGAAAAGTGCATGGTTGATTGGGTCCACACCCTTAGCAATCTTAATGTCCGGGATATACTCAGCTTCCTTTTCAACTATGAGTTTTTTGCTGAGATTTTTAGCCATCAAGATGTATAGGAAAGGAGACATCAGACAGCCTTGACGGAGGCCTCTGGTTGCTTTGAAAAACTCAGAAGGTCTACCATTAACTAATGGTGCAATCCATGGCTTATCTGTGCATGCTATGATTAGGTTTACAAAATCAGAGCAAAAACCAAATGAGAGTAGAACATCATAAAGGAAGGGAATCTTTACTCGATCAAAGGCGTTCTCCATGTCCAACTTAATTAACATGCCTTTCTCCTTCCTTTGGAAACTTGAATGAAGAGCTTCTTGAACTTGAATTACATCATCCACTAGATGTCTGCCTTTTACGAATCCCCCCTGAAGAGGAGAGATCAACTTACCTAGCAAGAGCTTAAATCTGTTAGCCAGACGCTTGGAAAGAATCTTATAAGAAGCATTACACAGCGAAATAGGACGAAGCCTGTCGAAGGAAGAAGGATTGACTTCCTTTGGGATAAGGGAAAGAAATGTAGAGTTTGTACACCCTCCCACTTTTGTTTTTTTTTGAAAGGCAGACACCATACGAAACAGATCTGATTTGATGATGGGCCAACAGACTTTATAAAAATGAATTGAAAAGCCATCCGGCCCAGGAGCTTTATCAAACCCCATTGGCCAGATGACATCAACAATTTCCTTTTCCGAGAAAGGTTTCATTAAGTTATAATTGTCCTCAGCACTGACAAGAGAAGGAACATTATCCAGAAATTCAGAAGACACTTCCTCATCAAAGAGACCATCATCTTGAAACAATAGCTGAAAATGTCTACTAGCTGACTGTTTGAGAAGTTCTTGACCTTTAATAATGACCCAATCACCAATGGAGATTTCCGAAATGTGATTTCGGGAGAGCCTAGCCCTACACTGACGATGGAAGAATGCAGTGTTTTTATCTCCTGCCTTCAGCCAGAGGCTTCGAGACTTCAGCCTAAGATGTTCCTCCTCCTGCTTGAAAGATTGAGAAGTTTTAAACTGGGCAAGTTGTTCCAGGGCTAATTGTGAAGTGGTAATTTCACAATTTTCCATTCCAATTTGAATTGCAAATAACTTAGACACTCTTTCCTTTCTACTGGTCGTAGGAGAAGAGAGAGGAGTTTTAACCCACTTCTTCAACGCGAGTTTAGTTTTTTTCAATTTCTGTTCAAAGACAAAACTGGGAGATCCAATGACATATTGGGACCAAGCTTGAGATACAATGTCCATAAACCTGTCTCTCTCAATCCAGAGTGGGTTGAACCGGAACGAAATTGGTCCAAGTTCCTCTTCTTTCTCAAACAACAGAGAGATAGGATGGTGGTCTAACGTGAGCTTAGGTAAAATTTTAGAAGAAATAATGATTTTACCATCCATCAGAATACTATGAACAAGGAATCAGTCAAGCCTTGGCTGAGATGCTTGCGGCACCCACTCTGTGTTTGGACCACGTGAAATGCCCAGGCTTGGGTTTTAAATCGATCAAGTTCGAAACTTGAATCAATTCTTCCACTGTATCCTGTAGATGATCCTTGCCACGCATACCTCCTTTTTTTCATTCGGAGCTAAAGTGATGTTAAGATCACCTGCTAATATTATGTTGACAAGGGAGTTGAACTTTAGGAAATCTGATAACGATTTCCAGCATTCTTGTTTTTCAATGTAATTAACTGGTACATAGAGATTAAAGAGGGCAAAAGAGGTCTTACTGGAAAGATGGAAGAGCTCTGAAAAAATCCAGTGCTGTGTGGCAAACCAATTTTTTAACTGAAAGTTCTCAACACTCCATAGAGTTGCTAATCCCCCACAGGTGCCTCTAGCACTGACAGCTTTGCCAGCGTTCAGTTTCCATTTATTTTTACTTATGAGAAGGAGAGCTTCCTCCTCAATCTTGGTCTCTTGGAGCAATAGGATTTCAGAAGGGACCATTCTTATTAAATCTTTGACTGCTTCAGCTTTGATTGGATTCCCCAATCCCCTACAATTCCAAGAGATGATCTGCATTACTTACCCAAGTGAGAGGGAGTAATTACTCCCTTTGGGGCTCTGGTTCTCTTATTCCTCCTGTATGAAATTTCAATAGTGGACTGACTTCCTTGCGTCTTAAGCCTCTCAACCTCTTCTTCCCGAACCTCCTTCTTAGACTTCTTGCTAGCCTTTTTGGAAAGCTGCTCAATGGAATCATCATCAAAAGATCCAGAACTGTCAGGTTGCTTCTTCCGAGTAATATCTGCATAAGAAGGGGGATAGCTAGCACCAATAGGAGAAGAATGGGAGGGACCTCCAACCCGGGGAGGAACCGATAAAGATGGACCAACTTGTTCCTGTGATACTGTATTTACTTCAGATTCCAACTCATGCCCATTGAGTTGCTGCATTTCACCTTCTTCAAGGATAGCTTCATAAGAACTAAGAACAACAAAGTGATTAGGAGAAGCTTTAGGGAAGTCAACAACATGAGATGTAAGAGGAAGTTTCCCAGCAGAAGAGTCACCATTCAAAGATTTACTTTCTTTGCCTTTCTTCCTAGGGCCCTGATTGGAATTTCCTGCTTTTTGGACTTGAGTCCACTGGTCGTCTTTCTCATTTACATTTTCCTCTTCTGATTTTTTTTGCAGTTCCGGGCAAAATGACCATAACCATGGCAGAATCTACATTTGAATGGAATTTGTTCATAATCCAACTCCTAAATATGAGACCACTCTGCAACTGTTAACTTGATTGCCTCGGGCAGGCCTGTCTCCAAGTCAACTTCTACACATATTCTTGCGCAAGAAAATTGATCTTTCCTATCAGCCCTATCAATGTATTTATAAAGCTTGTTCCCAATGGTTTCAAGGGATTCTGAGCTCCAACAATGTAAAGGAAGGTGCGGGAGTCTTACCCAAACAGGGACTGCAAACGAGACATCTTGAGAGGGGTCGAAATCAGGGGTCCACTTGTTCAAGTAGAGCCCTTGAGGGCCCATGACGTATGGGCCATTTCGAAAATAAGATCTCGGTCCTCTGCAGAGTCAAAAACAAATACATAATAACCTCTTCCTACAAAGTGGCTTCAGATACCATCAAAGACTAAAGGCCTCCAGTTTCTCTGCACCCAAACATCAATAGCCTCTGGAGAAAGCCAGAGGCTAGTGAATTGACCGATGAGCCCACATTCAGCCAGATTTAGCACCGAACGGCAGATCCGATCAGCAGGTAACTCAACCGAAGAGATATCAACTTTCTTGACAAATTTCTGAGAAGGGCCCCCTTTCCTCTTGCCACAGGAAGCAATCAATCTCTTCAAAGCTTCGAGGTTAGGAGGAAGAGGCAGTGGAGGGACCCCTCTAGTGTCCATGAGTTCTGTCCACCAGAACAGGCTTGAAGGCACCTCCAAAAAGACACAGAAAATCAGAAGCAGGGAGCCTCTAAGCCAAAGCCAACCTGCAAGGACTATCTACAGAAAAAAGGTCTCAGTCAGAACTTCAGCCACCAAGAAAAGCCTGCAGTCACCAGAGAGGGAGCCCAGAGACCGAGCACCAGTCTTAAGGAGCCGAGCAAAAACTGAAGACCCTCCAATCCAATGCAGTCCAGAAGGAACGGCCTCCAAAACCTCCACGCAGCCAGAGCAGCAGCCTACAAATCCAAAAAAGAATCCTAACTACCACCAGGGCAACAGATCCAGGACGAGAACCAGAGCTGAGCTCTTCACAAAGATACTCTGGGTTTTAGAAAACTTCTAAATCAGTCAATTCACTCCAAAAAAATGGAAGATCCTGCACTACAATCCTAGAACAGCAGAAATGAGGACCGATCCTGCAATCAACACGGTTCTGTCAACCGGCCTCCATAGACAAGTCACAAAACAACAGCAGCGATCCTCCAAAGACAGAGCAGCAGCAGCAATCCTCCAATTGCAGAGCAGCATCAACGATCCTAACTAGACCCAGACCTCCAAAGGCGAACCAGAGCCGAAGAAGATAAAAATCTTCTTGGAGCCCAAAAAAACTGGAAAGTCAATATGATACCACCATTAGCCAAACTTAAAAAAATACAAAAGTATTCATTTTTTTTCAATTTTCTAAACATTTAAAGCAACAAACACATCAAATAAACACATTGCGATGTAAACACATTTACTATTATCTAATAATTTCGTTTCAGAGAAACATGGGCAAACCTGGTAAACATGAAATGAAGCATTCCAAGAATCCAAAGCAATCAATGGTTCAAGTATTCATGACTGGTAAGAAATAGTTAAATTGTTAAGTCTAGACACTAAACACTACTGGTATTTTTAAGTTTTAACCAGTCATAAAAGGATTATGCTATATGGACAGAGTATAATTAAAAATAGTTAAATTGTTAAGTTTAGATTCTAAAGTTTAAACACTACTGGCAATTAATTAATTTTTTATAAAGAACATGTAGTTTCTGGTGGTATATTATTGGAGTAGAGTTATAATTGATTGATAGCTAAAAGATTGTATCTTAGTTACAGGCCCCCATCATACACCGTCCTACTTGCTGGTATGCTTGTTGTAATTACTAATTAGTCATAAATTCCCAATCAGGCCATTGTTGTTGTGGGAATCTTAGCATTTTATATCATGGAAATATAGATTGAGAATTCAGTAACGTAAAGCACAAAAGCAACCAACACAAGGTTACCCTGAGATTAAGCTTTAGCATTTACCCAGTGCCAGTCAAATTTACCTTGTACATATTACAGCTAATTCAGTTCTATACAACATATTACTGGCTCATCACTTGAGCACAGGCTAGTCATTTTAAAAGACATCACATATCTTTAGCTTTTCCAGGGAAATCTCTTTTAGTTTTACCATTATTTCCAATTAGGTGGTTCATAATATGTACATACCTTGACCGGCGTTCTCCTCCACAAAGCATCAGTGCAACTAGCAGCGTTCTCCTCCACGAACCAGTGCTCTTTCTCCTCCACAAACCTTTACATTCACGTTGACAATAGTAAATAGTAAATACCCTAGCTCTCCATTAAGACAGCCCGCAGCTCAAAAGATGAGAAAAAATGCCCAAAAAACGTGTATAAAATCAAACCCCAGCGGAGAGGCAATGTTCAGACTTCGACTTGTGATTTTTACTAAAATATCGCGATTTTATTATACAAAAATTGCCGAAAAATATCGCCGCGATGTTTCCCGAATCTATTGCGGAGGAGGAAACATTGCAATGTCGGCAATTTATCGCCGATATTTGTAACACTGATTCTAAATAGGATGGATTAAATGACCAAAAGGCTGTCATGTGGGTGAATAAAATTGGAGGGAATTTTGCTTTGGACCCACTTACTAGTGAATTAGAGAAAGCATCAATGGCATCCTTATACTTAAAAGGTGATGCTTACGATTGGTTCACATGTTGGTCAAAGAAAACTAGTGGTTTCTCAGTCAAGTGGCAAATGTTCATAGAAGATCTTCTTGAGAGGTTTCATGACCATGAAGAAGATGACACCTATACTAGGTTTGCCCATTTACAACTAATGGGGACAATTAACGAATATGCCCATAAACGGGAAGTTCTAGTAACTAGATTTCTCGATCTTACAAATGATCAACAACTAAAAATGTATATTTCAGGTTTAAAACCCATTATCTGTAGTGAGATGAGGATATTAAGACCTAAGAACTTGGTTGAAGCTAGAAGTATGGAAAAAATAATTGAAAGGAAGTTGATTAGTCAAGAAGAGGTATCTTTTGAACTTCCAGAGAATACAACCAGTGACAACGATAGTAAATATCACCACTTAGGAAGGGACAAAAGGAAGGAAAACAATTGTCACAGATGTGGTAAGAATTGGACTCTAGGGCATAGATGTGAAGGCATGCCATTACTTTACTTTAAAATAGTGAGCAAAAAGGAAGTAGAAGTCTTGAAACTAGAAAATGAATTTATTGTAAGCTACAATTCAAAGTACAGTAAATGATGAAACACCACCAAAAGTGTCATTAGCATCAATACCATTCACACCACACAGTAAGAATCAAGATATGGTTTCCCAAAAAGAAACTACTTCTCAAACGGAACAAACTACAAAATATATCCCACCTCATATAAGGAGGGTTGGTAAGACCCAGGTCTAATGAAAAGGGGCAAGAAACACAGTCAAACATGTAATAACAAAAGCAAGGGAAGTATGTTACCAAGGAGCAACAAGGTTTCGCATTCAACAAACAAGTTAAAAGACTTCAAAATATGATGCATACGCTACAACAGAACCTCGCAAACACTCAAAACAGGGACCAATTAAGCCCCTACAACCAAACAAAGACAAAGATGATGCCACCAAGAAAGCATGTTTAGCCAAAGAGAATCCTTTTTACTATGCTTGGAGGACAAAGCATTACTTAAGAGGGTGACAATGTAATAATAATAATATAATTAGGTGAATGAAAGGTCAAAAGGCACACACCCCTTCAACTCATGACTAGTCAATGCCTATAAGTATACCATCTCGAAGCTCATTGTAATCATCATCTTATCAATATACAGTGGTGAAGGGGTGTCAAAGAAACCTTTTTTATTTCTAAATATATAGTGACATTCTCGTTTATCATTTTTTCATTGGTGCATTTTTTGAGTTACCCATTTATAAATTATAATGTGCTATTTATAAGTAATATTTAGTTGGGGTATATGAATATTATAGGCAAAACTCCTATAGGAAGGAAAGAGATTTTAATAATGTGCACAAATGACCAAAATAGGTCAATGGGACTAGAAAGTACAAGTCACAATAGTGATGTGAGAGTGCCAAATACAACTCTTCGATCCAAAAGAAATACAAAATCAAAATAGTGAGTATAATGAGGTCAATTGAGAAGTAAACCCTAAAATAAAATACAACACAATGCAGTTTGAACAAAAAAGAAGAGAACCTCCATTGAACACCAAAAGTAGAAGATGAGCTAATCTTTGTCATCATTAATCGTCGTGAAGGTGCCAAAGCAAAGTCAAATAATGTCGTCTATGGAGTGGTTGGGACTAAGTAGACCAATCTAAGTAATCATGGGGAGAGCCAAGGTGCTCCCCACAAGAACGATCTTAACATTTAGGAATAAAGAAAGATATCTAGCAATGGGCATCTGACTATTCCGTGTGGATTGGGAAGCAATCCGAGCAAGTATTTGTCAATGACTTCATGAAAGTGAATTGTTTTACAAAACAGGAGAGTGGGCACTGCCTCACTGACCTACTTTAGTTTGTAACTATTGTTGGATTATCTATAAAATCTCAAATTCTTCTAATCAACGACATACGTTGGAAGAAAGAAGTGATTGGTTCTAGTGCTAGAAACTAGATAAGTCCCATAAGGTCTATCATTTGTGTGTGACCACCTTGCAAAGATAGATAGCTAAACATCTCTAATTTGAATAGTTAAAGAAGGTAGAAAGGTACTCTCTTGAATATTGGTAGAAACAGTGAAATCTCCCCCAAATCTAATTACCAGTGTTCCACGGGGACGCGCCTCCCAAGGTCGGGGGCTCGCCCCCTATGCTTCCCACGCCCCGGGGGCTCAGGGGCTCCATGGGAAGCGTTTCCCAGCGCTCCCCTTTCTGCGAAACTTGGGGAAACGCGGGTCTAGGAGTTTCCCGGATTGGGGGGCTCCCACACGCCCCCTCCTGAAAATGGGGGGCTTCAAGAGGCCCTGACTGCCCTCGATTTTTTAAATTTTTTTACTTAAAAAAGAAATGGTTCATCTTAAATTTTAGGCTTTTACACTAAATGGTCATTTTAAAACGAAATAGAAAC
>LPNX010079385.1:8146-64118 GCA_001517045.1 Pseudotsuga menziesii | reverse complement strand
GTATAATGAAAATATGTTATTTTTCTCAATAATTAACCATAAATTCACTCAAAATACTCAAAAATAAATGATTTGGAAAATGGTAATATAAACCCATATTTTTTATGAATGTGGTGAATATGAATGGTTTTATGGAAGGATAAGATATGAATAAAGTGTCAAACGGTATAGGAAAGAGGAACTAAATGTGGTATTTTTGTGGCTAAACACTCTTTTTCTCTAAACAAAACCATGAATGAGTTGTCTTTCCATCACTCTTTATCTTTTCCACTTGTCTTAGCAAATTCTTGAGCATCTTCATAAATTTGGAAATAGCTTTATGCACCTATGGGAGATTTGATTATTTTTGGTAAGCCTGCTTTTTTACCATTTCGAATAGCATCCTTATGCTTTCGAACCACTCATGTAATTATATATTTGAGTAGCCTATTACTTCACAAGGTTGGCTATTGTACACTTACTCAATACATATTAGTGTTATGCTCCAATTTCAGTCTCCTTTGGTGTGAATTTTGCATGTTTGATTAGCAATTTTGTGAGTGTAATTGTTCTATCACTTGGCTTCAATTTCTATTGACCCCCATTTTGTTATCATATTTTGGCTAATAATTTACATATTGAACACATATTTTGTCACTTTTTGGCATATTTTCCATCATACTGTTCGTTATTCAGCACCAGGTATGATCATATTTTGGATTTATCAAGTTATGTTTTATTTCCATTATTTCACGATTTTATTGGTTAAATTCGATGATATGTAATGATATACTAATGTATGAAATTGTCATTGCAGAATTATGGTCTTCAGTGAACTAACGAGCAAGTATTGCATCCATCATAGATATGTGCAGAGCATATCCAACACATTTTCTAGCTCACCGTTTGAACCGCCAAGCCAACCACGCATTGTTGTTAATAGATTCATGAGTGATTAAAGCTTGAAATGACCCGTAAACTGTTTGTTTCCCATGCTCCAGAGTGATAGCATGAGCCCCCTTATGAAAGATCGCTCGTATGATGTCTTTGTGTGACACCTTGACACTAGCTACGATTAAGTTGAGTTTGTATGCCACATCACGCGCCAGAAAAGAACCAGGTTTGCGAAGAGACAAAAAGATGTTATGAGTTGTCCTTTGTTTAGTTACTTGTCATAATTGTTGGTTGATTTTAAGAGCAGTCGACCACTCAAAGGGTTGACTTGCTCGCCCTTTGTCAAAAAATATATATACATATGTTGTTATGCGAGAAAGAGGTTGATAATAGTTTCTTTTAGTTGATACATGTAATCAGTCAGTCCAAAAAATCTGTAACACTTTTTCTTTACTTTAATGGAAGTTTTGTGGATGCTGTGTATGATCTTGTCTTCATTAGGGTGAGCCAGTTAGCACTCTGATTTTTGGGAGGTTTCCCTGTCAACTAGAGCTTTTTCTTTTCATGTATTTTCATTCTTCCTTTTCTGCAATTAGTATAATCTTATATATAATTTGCTTCTGCAACTTAGTCATTGAAATTGTTTATGTTATTTATTTCCTGTAGCTTAAACTTTTATATTATCACTATTTATGTAATTCTCTTTGTGAGCTAAGCAACCGGTTGCGCATAGATTAGTTTTTAATTTCCTTTTTAAGTATATTCAGTTCATTTTCTTAATGTCATATTGATAGAATAGATTACCGTGATCAAGTTACAATAGGTTCAACCTTATTTACTTTTGTTGTGTCATGATTTTTCTTAATTAAATCTCAGTTTTTAATGAATAACAATCTTTTCTTTTTAAATTATGAATTAGTTTAGATAATTCTGTTATGAAATTTGAAGATTAAGTAGGTTCAATTTCTACTCTTTATATTTTAGTATCATATGCATGAGTCAGCTGTCCTTGAAGATCATTTAGATTAATTGTTTCTTGAAGTTTTAGTATTTTCTTCAGACAAACTGTCATTCGGACAGCCTATTATGTATGTCATCTAGACCTCTTTTTTAGTCTGTTATCCAGTCTTCCATTCAGCTCTTAGTGCTTTTAACTTGTTTTAAGCCTGTTTTCTTAGCTTTTCGATTATATCTTGATAAATGGTAATTAGATAATGGTTGTGTCTTTTCTTACATCTTTAGATTAGATCATTTAAATGCTCATTAGGTTTTATTCTTATTTCTTCTTCCTCCTCATTTGACGTTTGAAATTATGTTTACTATGTTACCTTGTAATTATGTCTTTGGTTTGATTTAATTTATTCCTTTGCATGTGAAGTTTAAGCGCATTAATAGATTAGTATGTTGTGAACTATTCATAGCAATAAGGCTTATTCTTTCCATCATGTAAATATTGAAGAAACCTATAGGATAAGGTTTTAAATCATTTTATTAAGTTTTCTATTTTTCTTCTTTTTAGTGAGTTTTCCATTTATTTATAAGTTAGGTCTATTTATTTATAGTTTTGTTTTAACCTTTGCAAGTTAGGAGTTATTTTCTTATAAATCATCATGTTTACTATCGCTTCCAATTGGACATTTCTTAGTCTACATATTTTCGTAGAGATTAAGTTAGATTTGATTCCCTTTAGTTTCTTCACCTCATTTGAAAGTCACTTTGACACTTCTCCTACTCCTGTTCCACTCACGCTGAACCCTTATCCTCAAAATAATCAAGGAGAATGGAACTAGATAGTTAGTTTAAATCTTTAAGTACATTTTTTAGTTACATGTATAGTTTTTTAGAAAGCATAACTAGTTGTTGTACAAAGTTGTTTAGCAGTAAAATAAATCTCCTTAAATAGAATAGTCCATTATTATAACACTGTTTATATTCTTAGGTTTATAGAGTAGAGCAGTATAATTTGATACCACTCTGGTCTAGCACTCCGTTCAATTATCCTGATAGTTGAATTCTTAGGAGTTTGACTTAGTTTTTCATTTTGAAAGATCTTTCGATTTTTTGTTTGTTGAAAGTATTACCACAATACCCTAGGAACCCCTCTACTTTCGCATATATTTTGTAACAACTCTAATCCTACCAACCCCGGTTGATAATTAAATATTAGGTGAATTATTTAAGACAATATTTTACCCAAAAATTTCCACATGGTATTAGAGCCTTTGTGGATCGATTTCTCTCCTTCCATATTGCTATTGCAGGTTTGACAACTTGACTGGGAGCACATTCTGCTGACTGGAGGGCATAGTTGTTGATCTATGGACCAATATCAGCAGATTATCTTGAAACCATTCAATTTCTTTGAGTGGAAAGCTGAGATGGAGATATTGTCGAGAGCAATAGGTCTCTATAGGTTTACCATGGCAACTAAGGCATATCCCAATGCAGCTGTAGAGAAAATTAAATGGCACAATAGGAGGGATGAGGCCTATGGTATTTTGTGTTTGAGTATTTCAAGAGACCTCCTTTTTCATCTTGATGGATTGAGATCGCCTAATGAGGTTTGGGAGAAGCTTGTAGAGCTTTTTGGAACGACAGATGAGATGAGAGGACATCAAATCGAGAATGAATTGATCTCCTTGAGTCCTAGTAGCTTCGAATCATTGTAACTCTACTTTTCAAATTTTAAGGCCCTCATTTTGCAGCTAAAACAATGGTGGTATCGAAAAGAAGCAAGAGAAACTAGTGTTATCCATACTCTCTAAGATTGGTCCTGACTACTCAGTGTTTATTTCGAACTTCCATGCCACCAAGTTGACAGCACGATCCTGGAAGATGCCTAAGCTTGCAGAGTTCATGGAATCCCTCACCTAGGAGCAAGATAAGTTGGTGACGATGGGCACAATCAAACCTTCCAAAGACTAAGATTTGATTGCTGGAGATTCAAGGGTGGATTCAAAAGGAAAGAAAAAAGCTAAAAAGCCACCTGAGCAAACGAGAGACAAGTCAAAGTCTCAAGAGGATCCCCAAGGCTCCAAGAAGAACTCCTAGAAGAAGAAGAATAAAGGAGAAACGGGCAAGTGCGCATACTACAGTAAGGGCTATTATCCTGAGATCTCCTGTATGAATAAGCAAATTGACATGTTGACCCAACTCCTAGAGAAGAATAACATCTCCCTTCCTGATTGCCCAAAGAAGAGGGAAGGAGGATCAAATTTAGAAGACAGAGCGAAAGTACATGCCTTGGTTACTGGCACATCAAGCTCACCTAGCTTCATCATCGATTCTGCAACTTCTAGACATATGATTTCGACAAGGGATACATTCTCCTCCCTTGAAATGTCAAAATTTCCACCAATAGTTTTGGGAGATGACTCTCTCACTGAAAGTTTGGGGAAGGGTAGGATTGATCTTGACCATGGTAATTTAAATAATGTGTTGTATGTTCCATTTCTTGCCTCTAATCTATTGTTAGTGTATCAGATGACTCACACTAGGTCTCCAAAGAAGTTCATATTCTCCCCTGAAGAAGTTGAAATCAATGATATTTTGAATGGTAAAGTCATAGCAAAAGGTGTTGTTGATCACACTTCGAAGGTATACAAGTTTTCCCATTTTCTACCCTACTCAAACCCCTCTGCTCTTGTGATTCATGCTAATGAAGCAAGCAAGATTTGGCATGAAATATTTGGCCATATGAACTATAAGTATATTTCTGACTTGAGTGAAAAAGATATGGTCATAGGGTTACCAAAGATCAAGTTTTCTAAGGGAGTCTGTCAAGGTTGTATCCTAGGAAAACACCCAGAGCACAAGTATGAAAGAGCTAGTCATGAGAGAACCTATGCACCTCTTGAGTTGATCCACAGTGAAATTTATAGTCCATTCCCTCATATGTCCATGAGTCAATCCAAATATGCACTCACCTTCATAGATGACTTTTCTAGGTTCTATTGGGTCTATTTCCTAAAGCACAAGTATGAAGTTTTTGGCCTCTTGAAGAACTTTCGAGCCTTGGTTGAGAATCAGTCTGGGAGGAGACTCAAGATGCCCAGATATGACAATGGTGGTGAATATGTCACAGTCTGAGTTCATTCAGTATTGCAAAGATGCAGTTATCCAGATGCAACATTCGATCCCTTACACACCACAACAAAATGGTGTTGCTGAGAGAAAGAACAGATCACTGAAAGACATGGCAACTTGCATGATGGAGGCGATTTTGCAACCAAAGTTCTAGGCCGAGGCTATAAATTGTGCATCCTACATCCAGAATAGGGTGCCTCATAAGTAGCTTGATGGTATTACTCATTTTGAATCTTGGAGTGGGCACAAGCCAGATGTGACCCATTTCAGAATTTTTGGCTCAAAGGCTTGGGCTAAAATTCCAATTGAAAAGAGGAAGGCTTTGCAACCCCAAATCTAAGAGTTCCTATTTGTTGGGTATTCTCAAGATTCAAAAGGGTAAAAGCAAATCAACTTGAGCACTAAAAAATCCTTCATTGAAAGAAGTGTTCAGTTCGAAGAAGAGCCTTTAGCAACAGTTGAAGTTGGAGAGTCCTCTTCATCACTAGAACCATTGACTGTAAGTGAAGAGAATAATGAGTTTTCTGATAAAGATGATTTAATTCCATATCCTAACAGTCCTACAATACCAAAATGGGCAGCAAATACCATTCATGCAGCTGGGGAACTAGTTGGAAATCCTAATGACACTAGGAGGACTATATCTCAATTTGAAAGTGCCCTTTGTGTGAAAGATCCTCTATTTGTTGAGAAGTGCTATCTGATGTTTGAATCAGATCCAAAGACATGTGAAGATGCCTCAGATGATCCAATATGGAAAAAATCCATGCAAGAATAATTCAGCTCGCTCCAGAATAACAACACCTGGGAATTGGTTGATCTTCCTCTAGGGAGGAAGCTAGTTCAGTGTAAGTGGGTCTTTAAGACTAAGTTTGTTGCTCATGGTTCACATTTGAAATATAAGGAAACATTGGTATCCAAGTACTACTCACAAGTACATGGTATTCACTACAATGAAACCTTTGCACCAGTGGCAAATATGGACTCCATAAGGCTAGCTCTAGCCATTGCAGCTTCGAAGTAGTGGGAAGTACATCACATGGATGTGAAGTGTGCTTTCCTAAATGGAGATATCACTGAAAATATTTGCATGCAGAAACCTGAATGGTTTGTTTCTAATCCATCTTTAGTGTGTAGGTTAAATAAATCATTGCATGGGCTCAAGCAAGCCCCCAGGGCTTGGTATGCCAAAATTGATGTCTTTCTGCTGTCATTGAGTTTTGTTTGATGCAAGTCTAATACGAATGTTTGTTTGAAGCTGATTCATGGTTCTTTGATGATTATTGTTTTATATGTGGATGACCTACTGATTACAGGAATTTCAAAGAAAGAGATTGCCACCTTGAAGAATGCAATGAACCATGCATTTTCCATGACAGATTTGGGATTGTTGAGCCAATACTTGGGTCTCGAAATTGCTCAATCCCAACATGGAATCAAATTACATCAGTCCAAGTATGATTCAGATTTTCTCATCAAGTTCAACATGAAATATTGCAAGCCAAGCAATACTCCATTCCTTTCCGGAGTTAAGCTTGAAGAAGCAGGTTCTTCTCCACATATTTCATTAAATTTGTAATTATTTAGTGGATCTAGAATTTAGAACTTCCGCTAGATTGAGTTCTTTCAAAATGAGGAAAGTCATGGCCTTTGAATCCTTACATAATTTCTATTAATATTATTTATAGTTTGTATTAAATTATTTTATGACATAATACCAACATTGTATTTGTTACTACAACAATTATAAATATTGTCATAGTAATTATTTTTGTCTTTGTTGAGTATGTTGTTTTACTTTTGGAAGTTGGCACTACTTATAATCAAAACGAGCAAATATTTTATGACTTTAAAGTCTAATTTTTACCCTTGTAATGATTAAAATAAATTATGAATTAAAATAGCAACATAATTTATTATTATTGTTTTTGGTAGTTGTAGTGTATTAAAAACTAAGTTGATGAATGTTTACTTTATGAATAATAGATTAAAGTGAGAAATTTCTTACCTATAAATTTATTTAATGATATTGATGTTAGTAAAGCCTCCCTTATTTATTAAAATTAATTATTTTAACAATCAAAGTCAATTATGAAGTAGAATAGCATTAGTGCAGTATAGTTTGATTTTTTTTCATATATAAGAGGAAAAGGGGAAAACCAACTGAACTAATTATTGCAAATGTTCATTATTTATTTATGAAGTTTTGAACAATGTGTTTAATTGAAAAGAGCATATTTATATTGAAAATATAGATATCTTACAATATTTATATTATCATTAAGATTTTATATCATCTATTAATTTATGTTAGGGCATGGAGGAATCGAACCACCATGTCTTGCTTGTAATGCAGGTGCTCTTCCATTGAGCTACCACCCTTTACAACATGATGGGAGAGGGACTATGTTAACACATAGATTACACCTTTCTAATCCTCTGTGACAAATCAAAACGATAAAAATCTTAGACTTTGATTCTTTCAAAATGATGAAATTCTTAGACTTTGATTCCTTACATAATTTCTATTAATATTATCTATACTTTGTATTAAATGGTAAGTTGATTAAGTTTATGTAATGAAATTAATGTTGTATATGTTACTATGATTAAGGGATTAAATTATAATTTGATATGGTTACTAATACATTGTTGGTGCTAAGATCCTTTACTAGTAGAAGGTTGGCACAATTTTAGAATGGACCATTTAAAAACTATTTAATGACATAATACAAATGTGTTTGTTACTATAAAATTCTCAACATAGCAAGTAATATTGTATGTCTTGAGTATCATGTTGTAATATATATTGTATGTGTTGAGTATCATGTTGTATGTTGCAAGTGACAAGAAAAAATATTATATATTAAGTCTTACGAGCTAAATTTATTATTTTAACGATCAAAATCAACTATACTTTAGAATAGAAATATAATTTATTTATATTACTGTTATTTTTATTTTCTAATAAAAGTTAAGTTGATCAATGATTATATCATGAAAAACAGATTGTAGAAGATTTTTTTACATGATATTATTAAAGTTATTTAATGACATTAATAATCAATGTTTATTGCTATTATTATCTTGGAATTTCATTTAATTAAAATTATGTTAAGTAATGTGTCTAGGTTGAGTTACCATAGTAAGTCTAAGTCTTTTTTGAGTATGATGTTTTATTTTTGGAAGTTGGCACCACTTGATAGTGGACAAAAGAAAATATTTTATGACTTCGAGTAAAATAGGTTTTATCTTAGTAATGATTAAAATAAATTATGAATTAGAATAGAGACATAATTTATTATTATTGTTGTTGGTGGTGGTGGTGTATTTACTGATATACTTTGATTATCATTAATATTTATATTTACGTATTAAAACAAAAGTCACCAATATTTGACTAGTGAATTATTAATAAGTTGTGTAAGAAATTTCTTACATAATATAAAGTTATTTAACAACATATTAATATTGTGTTGTGACAATTATTAACTTATGCACTATTGACATTAAATGTTAATACTTGGCTATTGATTTCGGGATTAAGCTATGTGAAAGCTTTTCAAACCATAATGGATTTTACATTGTTCCCCCGACGATCATGCATGGAGTGCCCACTTGAAATGTTGGTTTGAAAAACTCACTAACAACTTAATCCAAAAAATCATTCACAATGATGACAAACTATGAAAGCATGCACTTTGAAAATGTTACTACTTTGTCTTTGTTGAGTATAAGATATTGCACTAGCACAAAGTTCGCACCACTTTAAATTCTACATAAGAAAATATAATATTAATTAGAATGCAACAGAGTAGAACAATTAAATTTATATCAATTATAATAACAAATAATAGGGAAAAGTCACTTCAAACCTTATTGCAAGTGCCTTACATTTATTCACAGAGGAAGTCTAGAATATGTTTTAAGGTTCATTATTGAATATGATTATGCACATTTGATATAGTGACATGTTGAGTTTATGTAAAAAATAAATTGAAAATTTAAAAATTGAATGGTGTTGTCTAATTCACATAAAGTACCATCATATGAATTAACATAGAAGTTGAACCAAAATTTCCATATTAGTAAATAATATAAAATTCCTCAAAAAAAGGCTTGAAGAGAATATTTGATATACAACAAACATTGAAAAGTGCTTCTTCTTGTATATTAATAAATCGTTCAAAGAGAAAATTACATTCATGAATCATCTCCACCTAATCTCCTTATATTCAGTCAAGTAACTCAATTACAACTTGTACACCACATTTATTTATCGTGGTCTTCCTGCAATCTTCTTTCTTTTGCATCCATGCCCAAACTATGGTATTAACTGGAATATATCCAAGTCATGTGCTATCAAGGTTTGGTACCCAATATTGTTCTAAAATTTTCCCTTGTATTTCCTTGAACTAGGATTCCACCAATCGACCTTTACATGAAGAGTCTCATTTTCATCATTCTGGAAGATATATGAGGTGGTTTTTGTCATCCAAATCATCTCTCCTTCATCCTTAGTTCATGATCTAACTAGCAACGTCTTTCTTTTCTCAACTTCAATCGTAGGATTGAATCTTGGCTTTAGCTTGTTGCACTTGGGTCCAACATATACCGGTTCATCCGTCACATTATCAAAATCTCCATCCATAATACTTATATTACATGCAGTGCATTGCAGTCAGCATTAAATCTCACATGGATTAAATTGTGTTTATGATGCAATGTATTTGATGATAATGTCTAACATGAATTAAAGCTAACATGATGTTACTACTTAATGATTGATTTTATGGATTAAGTTATGTGAAATTTTTTCAGTCCACAATAAGTTTTTCATGGTTCCCATAACAAGCATGGGTGGAGTGTCTACTCAAAACGTTGGTCTGAAAAACGTTCACACGGTTTAATCCAAAAAAATCAATCACAATGATGACAACTGATAAAACCTACACACTCAAAATGTTAGTACTGTATTTATTGAGTATAAGTTAATATACTAGTACAAAGTTGGCACCACTTTAAAATCTACACGAGAAAATATAATTATGAATTTGAATGCAACATAGTAGTACAATTAAATTTATATCAACTATAATAATGAATAATATGGAAAACTCACTTCAAACCTTATTGAAAGTGTCTTACGTTTATCATACAAAGCAAGTCTATAAGATGTTTTAAGGTGCATTCGCATAAATTATCATCACATGAATTAACATTGAAGTTGAACCAAAATTTTCATATATGTAGCAAATAATATAAAATTCCTCAAAAGGTAGCTTGAAGAGAACATTTGATATACTACAAACATTGACAACTTTTTTCTTCATGTATATTAATTAATCATTCAAAAATAAAAATTACATTCATGAATCATCTCCACCTAATCTCCTTATATTTTCTCAAGCAGATCAAGTACAGCTTGAGGATGAAGATTTCCACAGTTAATCATAATGGCAAAGATAGTTTATGGAATTAAATTGTGTATTGAAACGTCCCTGCGTTTCAATTGGACACTCCACCAATCATCAGGGGAACAAAATGAAAAGCTCAAAGTGGTAATCAAGAGAATGAGCAAAAGCTAATAATAAATAAGGTCAGGGTTTTGTACATGCATTAATGAATATAATTATGCACATTTTATATAGTGAGATGTTGTGTTGATCTAAAAGATAATTTGGAAAGTTAAAATTTGAATGGTGTTATCTAATTCGCATAAAGTATCATCACATGAATTAACATTGAACTTGAAGTGAAATATTCATATATGCAGTAAATAATATAAAATTCCTCAAAAAGTAGCTTGAAGAGTATTTATTATACTACAAACATTTAAAAATGTTTCTTCATGTATACTAAAAGTCATTCAAAAAGCAAAATTACATTCATGAATCATCTCCATCTAATATCCTTATATTCGTTCAAGCAAATCAAGGACAACTTGTACACCACATTTATTTATCTTGGTCTTCCTGCAATCTTCTTTCTTTGGTAACCATGCCCAAAGTATGGTATTAATTGGAATAGATCCAAATTTTGTGTCATCAGGATTTGGTACCCAATATTGTTCTAAAAATTTTCCCTTGTATTTCCCCGAGCTACGTTGCCACCAATCAATATTTACATGAAGGGTCTCCTTGTCATCATCCTGGAAGACATCTGAGGTGGCTTTTTCCATCCAAATCATCTCTCCTTCATCCTCTTTTCCTGATCTAACAAGCAACATCTTTCCTTTCTCAACATCAATTCTAGGATCGAATGTTGGCTTTGGCTTGTTGCACTTGGGTCCAACATATATTGGTTCATCTGTCACATTATCAAAATACCCATCCATAATACTTGATATTGCATGGAGTGCATTACCATCAATGTTAACGTTTTGCCTCGTCTTGGGTCAAAAATTATCAGAAGAAGAATCACTTTCATCCAAGGGTGTATGGTCATTGTATATTCCATTTATTGCATCAAGAACTCTTTTCCAATACTCTAGTTTTTTATTCCATTCCTCTGTAACAATTGGTGAATTCTCATTTCCAATAGTCTCTTTCCACATTTTTATGTATGATGTTATTCCTTCCTTTAGTTCTTTTAAATAAACATCATTGTCTTTGGGAGGTAAGAAAGATGGCTTCCCTGTGGGCAATATATGTCGACCTTCATCATCTATATTCCACAACTCAACTGGTTTTGACCACTCAATGTCTTTGATGGATTCTTTATACCTCATAACAAGAACATCATTGAGTACAAGAAATTGGAAGTACTGGACATTAAGATGTCCAACTAGTGCATCTTTCCCCTCCTTGATGTACCCATTAAGAAAACTTTTGAAGTCATACACTTTGTCAATAAGTTTAGGTGGAAACACCTGTTTTTCTTCTATTGTGCGATATGTATCCGTTGTCTTAGGTAAATAATATATATCCTTACTTTTCAAGTTTGAAGACATTCTTTTGTAGGTTCCATCTATGTCTTCAAGGGTGTGCCTCGCATGCAAGAACCCAACCTCAATAGTGATCAAGACACCAAGTGCAGTTAATAATGATAGAAACATGAAAACATAAAAATTGTTATTATCACTAGCTACATTGTCCAACTGTAACAACAAATGTGGAAGATGAGGTTTAAACTCAAGATTTTGATGTTTTGAGCTTCCATTTAAAGATAGGAAATCATCCTTGTACACTCTACATTTTGAGTAAATAGAGTTTTGAAGTAATGCATTTGAAAGTGGGTTTCTTGAACTTTCACTGTCATAAAGCAAATCACCATACATATCAAGGTGTGGGTCTTCAAGGTCCCTCAAGCACTTTGCAAGAGATGTAATGGTAAATTGTGATCCCATGTGTACAAATGGTAGGGAGAAATGACCAAAACCTCCTGTGCTATGCCCATGTGTTAGCATACTTGTCAACGACAAACCCAAGTTTGTTCCTGCAACAGATTTTGATTTCACATGTAATCTTGGGATTGAAGTCTTTGTTTTGTCCATTTTATCATGGATAATGCTCAAGTATTCCTTTGGATACCGCTCTAACATAATTATGTGGGCATAGTAGCAATATCTTCCACACATAACAATCTTGTTATGTTTCTACAGTTTAGCTCATTCCTTTTCTTCCATCTCTTTTGTAGTCGATGTCTTCATCTGTGCTTTCAACATGATACATTCACTACATTTACTTAAGTTAGTTTTCTTTGAGAATGCCACATATAGAAAATGAGTATTCCAAATCTTGCTCATTGTTGGTTGTGATATTGATGGAAAATTGAGCTCTTGAAGAGCCTCATTGATATCTTTTAACAAAGAACTTTGGGTGTATGTTGATGGCAGCAATCTTAAAGGAGCAGATGTTCCATCTTCTTCAACTTGTCGTGTTTGGTTCGATGAAAAATCTGAATTATCCATTACAATTTTGTGCAATATTTCTATGGTTGTCATAGTATGTGCATGTGGTTTGCATTTGTTGGTGTTACCATGAATTGCTTTGACATGTCCTTGTTGGAAATTATGTTCGTAAGTATAGAAGGTGCTTTGAGGAATATTATGTATCTTGTACCAAGCTTTCTTACAAATAATATCTCCATTAAACCTTGTGTCCTTTACTTTCCTCACAGTAGGAGGTAGGCCATGGCCATGGATCTTTGACATGATTGTGTTAGAAATGAATGAATTTAAGACAAATTCCCTAATGCCATTTTTTTTAAGATTTTCATACCCCTTCTAACAGTTTCAATGGCTTTCCTATCCACATGTTGAAGACAATATTGTTTGCAACATTCATCCACTGCCAAAAGTAGGATTTCTTTCTATTCATCTCTCTATATTTGAAAGTTTTCCAACTTTTTTTGTAGCCACAACTCGTTTAATCCTTTTATATGGCCTCGTTACGTGTATAGCAATTGAGTCTGGATTTTTTTCATTATAAATATCACCATCCCATGTGTTTAAGGGACTTGTGTCCTCTATAAAATCCCATACCGCTATTTCCTTGGGTGCCTCCTTGAAATTTTCATTCACCCGTAAAATATCACCTTCATTGGCCACCAACTTATTTATTGGCCATCTAACTAAACAATGTATAGACTTATCCCCAATCCTACATCTTTCACAATTTCTATCTATGTCTTTCACAAAAACACTGAATTCTTTTTCACCTAACATTTCACCCTCAACCATGTCATTCTCACGGACATTAACTATGATGCACTTGGCAATGCACATGCTTGTTCCTGTGCATTCATGTGTAAAAGAAACACTTTTACATGTGAATGTAAGCCTATATTGGGAAGTATTTACTGGATAATCATGACAATGAGGTTCCAAATCTTATTCTGGCCAAATCTCATAAGATCCCAATGCACCCCCTAGTGTATTCTCAAATCATGTTAGATGTGGCAAAAGAGCATCATGTTTTAACACCTTCTCAATGTTAACCACTATGGATCCTTTATTTACCATCCTTCCATGCACCTTATTACCAATCTTTGTATTGAATATAAATCCTTCACCCACCTTCACTCCACATTGCGAAAGATCTACCTTGTCTCCAATAGAAAATGCAGAAGAGACATTTGCACCTATACAACAAATTACACAAACTTAGTATTTGCCAAAAAAAAAGCAATGTATTATCAAAAACACTTAACATGTGCTTCAAGATTTTGATTTACCTTTGTTATGCCTCAAATCTATGATCTTCCATGGATGTAAGTCCCCTTCATCAACATCTTCCATAATCAAATGTGGTTCAATGACATCAATTATCAAAACCATAACATATCCTACATTAAACCTTTCTCCACCATAATGAGTTGTGGTATCTGTAGATTCAACCCTTCCTAGTCCAATAGCTTGACCATTAATTAGGAGGTCAACATAGTCCCCTCTTGTCGGAAATCTAGTTGTAGTTAGCTTTCATTCTTAAAACATTGCAGGTTGAGTAAAGCTAATGTCTGTTAGACTTCATAAGGTATTGTTGAAGCCTGGAAATTTGTAGGCAACAACAGAAAGGGATTCTCCCCAGTCAACGTTCCCAACTAGCCCGTGACTGTTTGGTATGGTGAATCTGTCCGGTTTGCGGTCCGGCTACCGTAGCTCAAAGTAACAAAAACAAAAGGTTTTACCGGTTGCGGCCCGGTCCACCGTGTATATTTTTATATTTTTTGACTTAAGTATGATATGCATATGCCTAATTAACCATGCAGGGCGATAAGGATGCAAGGAGTATTCAAAATTTGATGCGCAGGTTCTTACCTCTCGTCTTAGGCTCACAAGCATCTAAATCACATGTGCAGTACTCCTTGCATCCTTATCGCCCTGCATGGTTAATTAGGCGTATGCATATCATACTTAAGTCAAAAAATACAAAAATATACACAGTGGACCGGGCCGCAACTGGTAAAACCTTTTGTTTTTGTTACTTTGACCTACGGTAGCCGGATCGCAAACCGGATGGATTCCCCATACCAAACAGTCACGGGCTAGTTGGGAACGTTGACTGGGGAGAATCCCTTTCTGTTGTTGCCTACGAATTTCCAGGCTTCAACAGTTCGGGCGCTAGAAGGAGGGCTGCCAGTGCATGGCTGGCCGTGGAAACTTATTTTTCCCAAGATTACCCCACCAGCAGAAGTTTTGAAGCTTGTAACCTGACCCAAGTACTTATAGGTTTCGGTTATACCTTTGAGGTAAGAAAGCCTGTTCTCACCCTGCGTTGCTCTTTACTCAGACTTTGTTCCTTTACCTGTGCTCATGGCTGGTGTAATTGTGAATCAGCCCAACCCATTTCCTGCTTGGAAAGCTAGAACCCCTTTGAACCTCACACCTCCATTGCATAACCTACCTCAAGCTTTTGATAAGCTGCTGCCTAAGTTTGATCCCGAGGAAAGGATTGCTGTAGATGACCACTTACAAAGTTTCTATTTGGCGATAGAAGGGTTAAGGGCTGGGGAGTACGAAGATGTTGTCTGTAGACTCTTTCCTCACACCCTTAAAGGAGCAACATCATCCTGGTATTTCGGCTTTCCTACAAACTCTATTCCTAATTGGGACACCTTCGAAAGGGTTTTCAGAAGTAAATACGCAGCCCAAAAAACACATGCCTCATTGATGAAAGGTCTTGGTTTGTTAAGAAAAGAGAAGAATGAGAAGGTACATAGTTTCACTCAAAGATTTTCAATATACCTAAAGAACTTTTCTGAAGCTGACAGACCCTCAGACAAAGTCTTAATTGAATATTATACCTCAGCCCTAGGACCTGAGCTGGCTATGTTTGCCAAGATGAAAGCAAAACCTACATTGGTAGAGACTTATGAAGAGGCAGAAAGGGTAGAGGCTGAAAGGGAAAGTGCAGAAGATTATCCTGATTTACCTGGAGAGAAAACTACAAATAGAAGAGCTTTATTGCTGTCTAAACCTAAAGAGGAGCAATCACATGATTTTGAGGGAATGCTGAAAATGATGCAGAAACTATCCAACCGAATCATAGATCTGGAAAAAGAAAGGGAAATGCGGAAAACTAACAAACCATACTATCCAAAAAAAGAGGATGGCAACCAATGGAAAATCCCTCCCCCAAATTTAGCCTCAATGAATATAACAGAAGTGGGAGGAGACAATTTCTGCACTTTTCACCAACAATCTCATTCGGAAAAGAAGTGCCCTCAATGGTTGAATTCGATGACATTGGTTATGAATAAGCTGCTAGATTCTAAATTGACCAAGGATAGTGGTAAAGAGGAAAAGAACAACTAGACTATGGAGAAACAATATAATGACACCATGTTTTCATGGGATGGTGTCTCGCTGTTTGACACTGAAGAGAGCGCTCTCAAAACTGAATGCACACCTACAGCAACAAAGGACATGGATTTAACAATTTTGAAGATCAAAAGATTGCAAAAGAATGTCAAGAGACAGGCAGATGTCAGTAATAAAGATAAACCACTAAAGTCACTACTTTCAACCAGGAAACAAAACCAATCATTGAGCCTGTCAAACCTGTGGAAGATGTTGAGGAAGAGAACGTTGGAAAAGCTAAGGAAGTTAAAGAGTAAATACCCACCGAAAACCAACCTGCGGAGGAAAAGGACAAATCAATTGGGGAAAGGAAAACTAGCACCCCACCTTTCCTTTTGACTCTGGAAATTTTGAACCATAAGGTCCATAATTGTCTGGTGGACTTTGGATCATAGGTGAATGTTATGCCTCTTGCAATATGCAAAAAACTTGATGGGCAGCTAGAACCTATTGATTGGGATGTCATTCAACTAGACAAGACTAGTGTCAAAGTGGTGGGGGAGATGAAGAATGTTTTGATTCGATTGTCTACAAATAAAAAGATGTGTCAGTACCTTGATATTATATTAGCAGACATACCTGGGGGCTATGGATTGATCTTGAATTGAGATTGGTCAGCCCGACTAGATGGTTACTTTGCTTCAGACTGGTCACACTTGTGGTTGCCTCAGAAGGGTAGCCCAAACCCGATTAAGATTTTAAGAGAGCCCTACATGAAGCACAATGTCACTGGGTTGGAAGAGGATAGTGAATCTGCTGATTATGTCCTTGGAAATTATCTAACTGAGCCTAAGCTAAGACATTACACCTCAAGAGAGGCCAGCTCGATGATTGACACTCAGCCTGAGCTCCTTCAACTTCCTCAGGCTGAAAGGGATGAATGTAGGATAGTAGACATGTGTTCAATTGCAAAAATAGAACAACTAGACCATGGTTAGATATCTCATGTCTATAATACATCCCAACCCTTAACTCGTTTGATTGAAGATTCTTAAGGGCGGGCACCTATTTCTTTTCTTGTCGCTTTGTACATAAATAAATTGAGGTTGTTTTTCTTTGATGCTTTGATGTTGTTTTCTTTTGATTAGTTGATTTGATGCTGTTTTCTTTACTGCTCTATTTTTGAATAAAGAGGCAAACTTTTGGTTACAGTGGAAACATCAAGGTTCTTTATTAACTGAAATCTTGAGCAAAATACTGCGCTCTAAAACATAGAGTGTCTTCTAGTAGCAGTGTCCCTAACTAGCCATGCATTCATTGAAGTCTTACTTAACCCCTGTAAATAAGTAAGAAGTAAAGAGGTATGGAATACTATTTCGAGGCTCCATCCATTTCACATCTTAAATATCCGAGGGGGTGACAGGGAAAGACCCACAGAAAGGAAGCAAGGTAAACAATATATCATATATAAATGATCCCATGCCATAATTTCAGAAAAGCTAAAAGCTATCAAGAGTCAAAACTCCTTAAAGAAACAAGACATATCAAAGCAAAGTATCAAAAGCATGAATTTTAAATTGCCGAAAGTTCCTCTCCTTCCGTGAGATGAAACACCAATTCTTCTCTCACACAAAAGGGCACTATGGGATAGAGGAGCCTGAATAAAATTCAGAAAGAAAGGAAAATGGAGGACTCACAAGAACTAAAGTCCTAATGGCACAAAAGTGCAATTGGCATGGGAATGAGGAACAAAAGGATAATGCTGTTTACTATCTATTACAATCCTGTGGTGTCCAAGCATGAAACTACCTAAGGACGGGCAAAATAAACCTCATTTATTAGGCCTCAAAAGAGTCATTCAGACTAGCAATATTTCTGATGTTACCATTTCCCAAAGAATGGACTACTTCTCAATGGTTTAAATGCTTAAGTTGGCCAGCCTAGGGATACAAACATATAGAAGATTTCAACCTTTATTCAGACGGTCTTGCACTGGGAAGGGGTTAATTCAGAAATCTGGGGTTCACCAGGTAGTCGCCAATTGTTGCAGCTGCAACAAATTCCAAAAATTCCAAAAAAATTTAGGACCCTCCTTTGCTTGGATTAGTTCGATTTTCTTATTGGGGTTGGTCTAATAATGATTTCTCAGATTGTTTTCTAAACGTTTGGGTTGATCTACCACCTGTTTAAGATTTTCTAACACTTGAAAAAATTCAATGATTGATCAAACTTCATCTTTTGCCTTTTAATTACGTTTTCATCATGACTGAATCGGAAGGTATTTGCTTTTCCTCCTGCCGTTGCGGATGGACAAGCAGTATTGGCTCTGACTTCCTTTCCGATTTGTTTGTTTTTGCATCGACTGTTTTTGAGTTTTACATCGGAACTTTGTATCATTTCTTTCTCCGCCATTGCAGAAGGAAAACGACTTCCTCCTCTGATCATTGTTTTAACGTTTCGGACCCCGCTTTATTAGTCTCGCCGATCCCGTAAGTCATAGGCTTCCGCCGTTGCGGCCGTGGATAACTTTATGTTTTTCGATCGTCTAATTCATTTAAAGCTCGCCGTTGTGGAGGGCTGCACTCTTTGTTACTCCACCGTTGCGGCTGCCAAAGGACTAACCTTTTCGAACCTTTAGTGTTGTCGTTTCCAATTCAAGCCCCGACGTTGCGGACGACAGGATGCTTTACGGTTCTGCCGTTGCGGATGAGAGAAGCGCTAACCTTGCCAATGCGTAGTCATTTTCCCGACTCAGATTTTACCCATTATGGATCATTTTACCCTTCGCGGCTCCACCGTTGCGGCTCCCGTTCCGCTATTGGCCCGATGATTAGTCTTCTGAGGTCCTGCCATATATGTCTCCATGGATGACTTAGCGCTTTGGCCGTCTGCCGTTGCAGAAAGAAGTTTGTTTTCAACCTCCGATCCAAAGTTGTCCGCTTTCCAATTCTTTTCTCTCCGTCGTCCGATCTTTTTGTGGTGGACTACATATACGGGGTCGGGATATGTTGTATTATCCTTTTGGACTGTTTCTGCTCCGTCTGTCATTATCACGTGTTGTCACGCTCACCCGGTCCCTCAATTTTGGTACACACAGTCCAGGTGTCGCCACCGCGGAGCTTGACAGGCCTCCACATCTCCGGTTACACGTCGTGGCCAGGTAGGTTCGTTGTTGCCCTTTCTCTGTTCCGTTGAACTTTTAATTGATGCTTTCCATGGTTAAGTTTTGTCGTGTCTGTTTACCTTCACCCTGTTAATTGCACACCTATATAGTTGGGAATATTATCATAGTGGTTCGTGGTAGGGCGTTTTCATCCCATACGATGTTTTTACTCCGCGGCCTGTCATTTTTGTTGTAACCCTGTGCTTAATGTTCGGGGGTTTGGTGCAGACGGCCGTTACACTGTCTGCACCAAGTGGCCCGGTATGATAAGGTTTGATAGGGGAGGTTTTAGGGCATCCTTGTGGTTTTGGGTGGTCACCTCCCCCGTTCGTTTTGCGCTGTCCATATCCCGCAGACTCAGCCGTAATTCGCTGCGTTTTTTCGCGCTGGTTTTGAACCTAAACCGGTGGGGGGGGTTTTCATTATATAGCAACGCGTAGCGTTTCGAGTGAACATTAGATTGCACAGGAAGTTTTGTTTGTAAGGTGCCGTTGAAAAGGATTGCATGGTTTTCCCCTTTTCCTTCCCGCGCAGCGCAATGATAATATCACCCGCAGAGAGCGGGAGTTTTCTTCACGTTAATGTAGATGTTTTCCCATCTGATTATATTGTTAGAATGGTTTGGTATTGGAAAGCAGTGGTAGCTTACACATTTCACTACATATAACTATTTTCCATCATGCTAGACATAGACTAAGTCACTGAACACTGCACGCTGTGTTTCAATGGTTCTGGTAGTTAGACCATTTCTGCTTATATATATGCATATATTTGCTTCATTGACTGATTGCTATCATGTTAAGCATAGAAGAAAGGACTTATTGCACATTGATGTATACTAGTTTGTCACTCAGCCAAAATGGCTTAATGTTTACAATGTTGTGTGTGGTAGGAAGATTTCGAATCCACAATGTCAAAGAGGCAAAATAAGAAGGCCTCGGTGGTCGAGGAAGAGCCTAAAGTAGAAACTGTCACCAAAACAGAATATATATATGAGGACACTAAGTGTATTACTGGTGTTGAACCTGAATACCAGTGGGGGGAAATATATAGACTGATCACACGCATAGAGGTTCCTGACATGGGCTTAGAATAAGAATCCATATATGCCAACATAGAAAGATCTTCACTGATGAAGATCACCACCAGACCAGAGTTGTTCCTGTGCTATGAAGTAATCGGTTGGATTCTGCCCCGGACAGATGTCACAACAATGATTCTAGAAAATGTTGAAAGACAAGGCTATGCTGCATATAGCCCTGGATATGTAGCATTGGCTTACCACCTGCCAGAAGCCCAAGTATTTTTATCTGATGATTGGCTGAACAACATTAGAATGGACCTGGTAGAGACTCTTAAAAAGATGTTGTTGCAGGGAAAACATTACAGATACAGACCGACGGGTGATTACGATACAACAAGATTAAGGGCCCCCTATAGGTTCATAGCTTTAATGCTGAACAAGATTTTTGGAAGAGCACATGGTAGGTTCTTCAAGTTAGAGTGGATACCCATCATTTTTCATGTTGCAACCCAGGGGACAATTTTCAACTGGGCTAGCCTTGTATCAAATAGTCTTTCAGCTTGCTTGGCCTCAGCTTTGGGAGGAGTGGCCCAAAAGAGTTCTGAATTCTATATGAGTTCCATACTTGTCGATTGCATATTGTGTAATCATCCTTTTCTCAGACTCAGGTGCATCTGGGATAGGGAAAGAATGCCTTTCTATGCTGCCTATAAACCGCTATGGGCATACAAATATCACAACCATTATCGAGAAGTATGTGAACAATTTATCATGCCCTTATACACACTCATTTTCCTGAAGGAGTGTGATTGTATGTCAGAGGAGGCACTGCAAGTAATAGAGGAGTATGCAGATTACTATTTGACTAAAAATGGCCTGTACTTCAGGATGTTTGGAGGTTCGAGAGCACCTTCCCTGCTGCCCAAATATGCAACTGATTACATTATTCACAAGGAGGCATTCAGACAAGTCTTCTTGGATGGCATAGGGAGCTTTTTGTTTGAGCATAAGAAGACCGCCTATCATCCTTTTCCCTTCAGGTTAGGAAGCTACAAGTTTACCAGAGTGAAAAAGGCTGATGAATTTGTAGAAGAGCTGGAAAAGTTCCATTTTGGAGAGATGCCATTCCGTAGAAATGATACTCACGGTAAAGTAGCTGAGCATTGCAAAGCAAACAACGTGCATTTTGAGTATGCCCACCATTGGGATCGGGAAGAATCCATCTTCCGAAATGCAGTAAACATGATAGCCTTGAGAAGAAGGTTCAAGAAGAAGATCATCACCAAAAGTGGGAAGGGAGATGAACAAGCAAAGACTGAGGAAGAAGCAAAGAGAAGAAATGAGGAAGCCCAGAGGTTGGCACAGGAAGCTGCGGGGTGGCTGCACATAGAAGAAGAAGAAAAAAGAAAAGTTGCAGAAGAGGCAGCTAGGAAGGCAGAAGAAGATGCAAAGAAAGAAGAAGAAGAAAATAAAAAGAAGCTGGATGAGGAGCTCCAAAAGCAAGAAGCTGAAAGGCTAAAGCTGACACAGACAGAGAAGTCAGCTTCTGAAATAGCTGCAGGGCAGACCCAGGATGTGGAGAACCCTAAGGTTCAGGACTGACAAGTACCTGTTGCCAGCACACCCATGGTCCCCACACTCAAGCTGGTCCCCTTTGTACAGAAGGTGGGTGAAGAAATCCCTGATTTCAACACTGTTTATTATGATAGGGCAACAAAGAGAATAGTGAAGAGAACAGAAAGGAAAATTGAAACGGGAGATCTACCAGGGAAAATGATATCAGATACGCCTGTTATGTTGGGAACAGACCAAGACCCAAGATTCACCATTAGAGCCGGAGCAGCACTGATTCAAGCTTCGGAGGATAATGTGGGTAGAATTATGACAGACTTGGAGCTATCTAAGAAATCCTCTGCTCAATTGAAAGATACTTTGAGGAAATAAAGAGAGGAAGGCAATAGGCTGAAGCGAAAGTATGAATATATGCAGAGGGAGATAAAGGCTTTTAAGGCTAAATTGCAGGCCCTTCAAGTAGAAAGACAGGTCAGAGAAACAACACAAGAATGCCTGGAGAAAGTGCAGAAAGAATATCAAGAACTGAAGACGGAAAATGAATGGCTGCAGGAAAAGGTAGAAGAGCTAGAAGAGTAGCAAAAGATTATCTTGGAGGCCAATGAGCTGCACACCCAAGAGCAGGGAAAGAAACATCAAGAGCAGATTGCTTCTCTAACAGCTTCTCTGGAGGAAGCAAGGGAGCAGCAGGTTAACCTCCAATCGTTCAAAAAGCATGTCTTGGCCCAAAAGGCTAAGATGATGTAGCTACAAACTACTATAGAAGGAGAGAGGTGTAAAGTGCTGCAGGTAGATAGCATATTGGAGGAAATCCTGGAGACCTCCTCTTACTTTGTGGATCGATCTCAGGACGTCCTTGAAGTCCCGACTGCCATAATGGCAAGGATGGAAAACAATGAAGAAACTCCTGTAGAACTACCATCAAAGGATAAACAGGCCCTCAAGCGGGATTATGACTTGCTGGAATTTGCTATAAATACCGCAGAGGATTTCAAAAAATCAGTTAAGAAGACGAAAGGACCATGCACCGAGTTTTTCAGAAGGTTTCTTATTACCTACAAGCGGTGCTAGATAGAGGCCGAGCAGAGGCTTGAGGCTTTCCTGGATCACAATGCCTTTGTGGAGCTGTTGCAGAAGAGATACCAGGAAGAGGAAGCTAAAGTACAACATATTAAAGCCCTGGATGATCAGATCTTGAGGAGCGAAGTAGATCATTCAGCTATTAGCGTGCAGCTTCTGGAGGATCGGCTTCAATTGAGTGCAGCCAGGATTGAGGCTATAAAGAACCAGGCTGCTAAGTTTGAGATAAATATTCAGTTTTTAGAGCCTTGTGCGTTTGAGGGCATTACCTCTGAAGCTTCGGCATGGAAGAAATTTCTAGATGCCCAAGTGGGACCCTCCTCGTAAAGGATTGGTCACTTTTTGTAATGTGTAACATTTTGTAAAAAAACATTTGAGAAAAGTCAAGCGTTGGGAAACGAAGAGTCGGGAAGCCCAAAGGTTACTTTGGGCAGCCCAACCGTCTCACCCTTTTGTATAAATGTAGAAATCTTAGAAGGGAAAAGGGGCTTTTTCCCAGTTAGACATGAAAAGCAATATTGTAAGAAGAACTATTTCTCTTTGCAATAAAGAAGTATTGTTTGCCTGTTGGAGAAAGATTGGTGGGACTTTCAAATGTTATGCTGTGGATGGCAGAAAGATGAACTATTGTGTTTTTCCAGCTTTTGTCCATGAACCGTGAGATCGTTCTAACTCTTAGAACCTATGTTCTTGTTTAAATGATTTCTGGTTTATTTTGTGGAATTACCACCATGAGTAATGTATGCTGTTCATAAAACAATTGGCTATCTGATTGTTGAAATATCTTTGATCGTCCATGCATTGTGGAAAGAAATATCAGCTAACTATAGTTTCTCTTTATGTTGCATGTACCATACACATTAATCATAAATAAGTTACAATCTGGCTCCCCGGGGTGTTGCAGCTGCAACCGTTCTCCCCAAATTTCTTAAATTTTGGGCCCCTCCCCATGATTTTGCATTGTTTTAATCATTGGATCCTTTGAGTTTTTGGTCTTGTTTTAATTTTAGACGATTGTAAAAGCTTAACTCTCGCCCAAGATTCAAATTTTGATTGCGTTTGGAATTTATGGTGAGTCGCAGATTCTAAGTTTGTTTTTGCTTGTTGATCGAACCAAGTGTTCTTCATTGTGGGTTGTCGTTGCGGAGGTATAACAGGTTTCTGTCCGTTGTTGAGTTTGAGAAGCTGTCCAAAACACTTAAGTCATTTTTATACATCAGGTGTCTTTTCAGAGGCTGATAGCCTTTTCCTGTCCGCCGTTGCGGCCCCCAAAGTGACTTAGCATTCGAAGCGTAAAGAGCTCCGACTGTCGATGCGTGTTGACCCTTTTCGTCGCAGACCCGTAGTTTTTCTCATTTGCCGTTGCGGCTAGGAAAGTCATTCAGCTTCCGATTTAAATGTCTTCGGACTTCTGTCTAAAGCCTTTTTCCGCCCGCATTTTTCTTGTCTGTAGGTTATGTCTCTTCCGCCGTTGCGGCTGGGAAATCCGTTTAGCCTCTGATGTTAATATCCGCCGACTTCCGATTAAAGCTTCTCCCACCCACGTTTCACGTGACTTTAGCCCTTGTATTTTCTGCTGTTGCGGCTAGGAAATCCTTTTCGCGTCCGATGTCAATGCCTTCTGACTCCCGATTCAGAACTTTCCCGCGCAAGGCTTAATCAAAATTCTTTTCAGACCAAGAGATGCACTTGGCCATTTCCTTGTGGAATAGTCGTTTCAATTGGTAGAATTTGATGCTTTTTTTTGTAACACGGTCCCAATGAATGATGCTTGTCGATTGATTGTAGGTGGGTTTGGGAGATCGGTCAAACTACCACATCATGGAGGAAGATGGACCGTTTGGTAGAGGCAGGGCCAAAACTAGCAGGATCGCAAGAAGGACAAGCGAAGGAAAAAGACAAAATGAATGGTGACAGAGGAGCAGCTCAGAAAGGTCTGGCAGTTACTCAGCCAATCACGAGCATGTGCAGAAAAGATAGAGGAATATGAAGCGTTGAGGAACTGAAAGGTCAGACGTTTGGGGGGGCAGCCCAAGCAGTCTGTAGTTGTAGTTTAAGTATTTGAAAGTAGAACTTAGACAGGACTTTTTCCTGGGAAGAACTTGTAAACCATTTGCTTGTAAGAGGAACTATTTCGTTTTACAATCAGAAACTGCAACTTTTTCCTGCTGGAGAAAGCGAAATGTGGAATGTATCAATGTGATTAAATGAACAATGTTGAAGGGGAACTATTTCGTTTTCAGCTGTGTTTCATTAACTGTGAGAGTGTTTAACTTCCTAAACCTATGTTCTTGTTGAATGCTTTTCAGTATATTTTGTGATGTTTTCCACTGTGAGTGATGAATGTTGTTCATAAAACAATTGGCTAACTGGTTGTTCAAAAATATGCAATTGTTCATGTGTCTTGAAAGAAGTGTCAGCTATCTATAACTTTTCATTATGCATGTACAAAAGATATTACTCACCAATGAATGATAATCCTGCTCCCTAGGGATTGATTAGGTAGGTAGTTTTAATTTCTTGTTGTATGTGATTTCGATGCTAGTGAGTCTAAGACGAGAGGTAAGAACCTGCACACCACGTTGTGACTACTCCTTGCATCTTATCGCCCTGCATGGTTAATTATGAACTTGCATTTCATAGCTTAAGTTAAAATACAAAAACTCGATGGACCGGGCCGCAACCGGTAAAGCCCTTTGTTTTGTACTTGACCTACGGTATCCAGACCACAAACTGGACGGATTCCCCACACCAAACAGTCACGGGCTAGTTGGGAACGTTGAATGGGGAGAATCCCTTACTGTTGTTTCCTGCAAATTTCTGGGCCTCAACAGTTTTGGCACTAGAAGGAGGGCCGCCAGTGTATGGATGGCCGAGGAAACCCATTTTCCTGAGATTATTCCACCGGTAACAGTTCTGAAAGCAGTGGATTTCATAATCCAATTCCGGAAGAAAGAGAACATCTATATTCTGTTGGCAACGAAATTGTTAATGATCTGAGAAGACACACCAGGGAATATGTAAAGAATATTGGAGGATTGCCAATCATCCCTGAATTTTCCAGAAGAGAGTATAAAAAGAAAGATCGTCCTGTAGTGGAAGACTCAGTGTTGGTTGGAGACTGGGAAGAACTTGTAGAAACAGCCTTACAGGAAGTTGTACTACCTTTGAACCAAGAAGGCCCAAATACCCCTCACAGTTCCCCTGCTCACACTCCTATTGGCTCACCTCCTCACTCTCCACCTAGACTCATGGCAGGATTAAATGCTAATCCACCACCTAACCCACCTAATCCACCACCTGCATGGAGAGCCAGATCACCATTAAACCGGACACCTCCATTACATGACCTACCTCAATCCTTTGACAAGATGTTGCCCAAGTTCGACCCAAATGAGAAAATATTAGTAGATGATCACCTACAAAGTTTTTACTTGGAAATTGAAGGATTAAGGGCTGGGGAGTATGAAGATGTAGTCTGAAGACTGTTCCTGCATACCCTTAAAGAAGCTGCAGCATCATGGTACTTTGGGTTTCTTGCTAACTCTATCCCTGATTGGGATACCTTCGAAAGAATTTTCAGAAGTAAGTATGCAACTCAGAAAACTCATGCAGCCCTCATGAAAGGGCTATGCGCCTTGAATAAGGAAAGAAAGGAAAAGGTGCACAGTTTCACACAAAGGTTTGCAGCCTATCTCAAGAATTTTTCTAAAACGGATAAACCTTCAGACAAAGTTCTGATTGAATATTATACTTCAGCTTTAGGCCCTGATTTGGCCATGTTTGCCAAAGGTAGGGCCAAGCCTACTTTGACAGAAACATATGAAGAAGCAGAAGTAGTGGAAGCTGAAAGAGAGAGCATTGAAGACTATCCAGAATAGTCAGGAGAGAAAGGTGCGGGAAGAAAAGCCTTATTGTTTACTAAGCCTAAGGAAGAAAAATCGCCAGATTATGAAAATATGGCAAAAATGATGCAGAAGCTTTCCAACAAAATCATAGACTTGGAGAAAGAGAAGGAAACACAAAATTTTTATAAGCCATATTATAAGAAAAGAGAGGATAAAAATTAGTCTCAACCTCCTCCTCACAATACTGCATCCATGAATTTAACGGAGGTAGGCATGGGCAATTTTTGTACTTTCCACCAACAGCCACATTCTGAAAAGAATTGTCGTCAATGGATAAACTCGATGACATTGGTCATGAACCAGCTGTTGGATTCTAGATTAACAAAAGATGTAGGAGAAGAGAGAAAAGAGAAGACTACGTCAACAAAGGATCAAGAAGAGGAAACCATGGCTTTGTGGGATTCAGTTTCATTATTTGATGCTGAAGAGGAAGAGAATCAGGGCTACAAGGACGTCATGGAAACCAATGTGGCAACAAGGAGCCAAGGGTCAATTAAAGAAAATAGTCTCATTCTACCAAAGATCAAAAGACTGCAAAGAAATGTAAAGAAATTTCAAAATAAATCCTTAGCTGATAAGACTCCAGAATTCACTATTACCAGCCAATATCCGAAGCAGAATAATAGGGGGGCTATGCTAGAGGAAGGAAAGATGAATGCTGATAAACCTCATCCCATTGAGTAGCCGATGGATTATGACATCATGGAGGATTTTAAAAAGGTAAAAGCGAATGTTCCACTATTCGAAATGTGTAAAGTGCCGCAGCAAAAAGAAAGACTGTTGAAAGCACTTGAAGCATCGGATGAGAAGCTGCCCACGGATAATCAACCTCAAGAAGAAGAAATTGGAGAAACCAGCGTTGGAGGTAAGTCTAAAAGCAAACATCCACCTTTCCTCCTCATGTTTGAAATTTTTAATCATAACGTGCACAATTGTCTGGTAGACTCAGGGGCGTCAGTTAATGTCATGCCCATATCAGTTTGTAAAAGATAAATGGGCAGCCTAAGCCATCCACGTGGAGGGTTGTTTAGTTGGATAGGACAGATGTACAGGTAATTGGTGATATGGAAGATGTCCTAGTCTATTTGGCATCCAATGACAAAGTATTCCAAGTTATTAACATCGTGGTGGCTGATATACCATATGCTTACGGTCTTGTCCTGAGTAGAGATTTGTCATCCAAATTAAATGGATATTTCACCTCAGATTGGTCACATCTGTGGTTGCCATACAAAGGGAGTCCGAACCAGATTAAGATTTTAAGGGAGCCTCACATGAGATACAATGTTACTCAACTGAATGAGAAGAATGAACCAGTGGATTATGTATTGGGAAACTATTTTATTGAGTTAGAACCAGGAAATTACCAAGCAGAAGAAGCTAACAACACATCCGACACTCAGCTTGATCTCCTTCGTTTCTCACAGGCTGATGAGATTGACCGTAAAATAGTAGACTTAGCAGTAGGAATAGATTCACATTCAGTAGTTAGTGATTTTTGGACTTTGTTTTTTGATGGCTCTAAGACATTAGAGGGGTCAGGGGCTGGCTGTGTCCTGATCGACCCCCAGAAGAGTAAACATTTTCTCTCATGTATATTAGAGTTTGATTGTACTAATAATACAGCTGAGTATGAAGCACTGGTGTAGGGACTAAAGAAAGCGATTGAATTAAAGGTAAGTAATCTAAAAGTTTTTGGGGATTCTGAAATTATTGTGAAACAAATCCGGAATCAAATACATTGTGTTTCCCCTCACTTGAAAGCTTACCAAAATGAGGTATGGGACCTGCTTAAATGTTTTAATGCATTCAACATTATTTCAATTCCAAGGATTAAAAACGTAGCAGCTGACCTGTTGGCCACATCAGCTTCTAGGCTTGTACCCACTAATAATCGATGTTCTGTCGAACTGCTTTTCAGGCCCTTAGTACCGGATATGATCACCAACTTGCAAGTGTTCGACGATGATCAACAAATAATAGAATGCTTGACAAATGACGAGGTCTTTAAAGAAGCCATTATAGATGATGAGGAACATCAGGTCGAGATGAAATATGACAATTTCATTCCTAAAGGTGTCAGAACGTTAGAAAAAATGTTTGATTTAAATGAAAAGTTTAGAAGACCAACCAATGTGAAGACCCACAGCTCATCTCTATAGTTCGAGCTGATAAATTTAGGGACTGAGATGAATCCCAAATTTGTGAATCTCGGCAAGTGTTGTTCACCAGCAGAAAGAGACAAATTCATCAGTCTATTTAAACAATATAAAGATGTTTTCACATGGACGTACGAATATTTGAAAACATACGACACCAGCATCATCAAGCATGTCGTCCCCATTAAAGCAGGCATCAAGACATATCAACAACCGTTAAGAAAAATGCATCCAAAATTGGAACCGCTGATTTAGAGTGAAGTGAAGAAATTATTGGATGCTAGAATTATTTTCAAAGTCAGACACTTTGAGTGGGTATCAAATCTGGTACCAGTAAGGAAAAAGTCTGGAGAAATCAGGCTCTGCGTGGATTTCAGGAACCTAATCCGTGCATCAGACAAAGATAACTATCCTGTTCCACCCATGGAGCAACTGCTACAAATGGTTTCAGGTTCTGAACTGTTTTCATTGTTAGACGGTTTCTCTGGCTACAATCAAGTATTAGTAGCCGAAGAAGACCGATTGAATACCACGTTCAGGACCAAATGGGGAACCTTTGCCTACAGGAGAATTCCCTTTGGGCTTATAAATGCTGGAGCAACATTTCAGAGGGCTATGGACATAGCTTTCCGCAGATTGATTGGTCGAAGTGCTGTAGTATACCTTGACGATATTACAATATTCTCGAAGAGAAGAGGAGAGCACGCGTTTCACTTAAGGCAAATTTTCGAATGCTGTCGAAAGTATGGCATCTCACTCAATCCTAAGAAGTGTGTATTCGCTGTCATGGAGGGCAAGTTGCTGAGTCACATAGTTTCGGAGAAAGGAATCTCTATAGATCTAGAAAGAATTAAGGCTATTGAACAAATCCCCTTACCCCATAATAAAAAGGGGATGAAATCATTTATGGGAACGATAAACTTTGTGTGAAGATTTGTGCCTGACTTTGCTCAGATTGTCAAGCCGTTGTAGGAGATGGTAAAGCAAAATGCGCTATTCAAGTGGACTGAAATTGAGAAGAGCGCATTCAGCAAAATCAAAAATGCTGTTGCACACGCACCCTCCCTGAAAATCCCAGATTTTGACAAAGATTTTATCTTGTATACCTTTGCATCCGATGATTCACTAGCAGCTGTGCTCACCCAAAAGGAAGATGGGGGGGATGAATTCCCAATATCCTTCATGAGTACTGGTCTACAGGGGGCCGAATTGAACTACCAGCTGTTGATAAACAAGCTTACACTGTATTCAAAGCAGTAAAGCAATTCAGGCCTTATATTTTAAAAAATAGAACCAAGGTGATCGTCCCCTACCCAGTTGTAAGGTCTCTTCTTATACAGAAAGAGTTAGGAGAAAGAAGAGGCAACTGGGTAACAACTCTTCAAGAGTATGACCTTGAATTTAAGCTAGCATATATAGTTAAAGGACAAGGGTTGTGCAAACAGATGACAGAAAATGGGAGCAATGAAGAACACGCTTGGGAAGATGAAGCCAAACTACATGTAATGGAGGTATGTCCTTTGTTTACAGCTCCCGATTCTTGGTATAGAGACCTTGTGCATTACCTGCAGGCAGGGATTTTTCCAGAACATTAGAGTTCCAAGCAAAGAAGGGTGTTGCGTCTTAAGTCATCCTCCTATCAACTTGTTGAAGGAGTATTATTAAGAAAGAATTATGATGGGGTTCTGCTCAAATGCTTAGAAAAGGAATATGCGAAGAAAGTAATGTCAGAATTGTATGACGGTCCTGCTAGGGGACATTATTCAGGAGATACTACAGCCCACAAAATACTCAGAGCCGGTTACTATTGGCCTACGCTCTTCAAATATGCACACACACATGTCAGAAAGTGTGATATTTGCCAAAGGTGTAGCGGGAGACAACCTAAAGCAGCAGCACCCCTAAATCCTGTGATGATCACAGAGCCATTTGAGCAATGGGGGATGGATATTATTGGAGAAATAAAACCAAATTCCTCTCTGCAGCACAAGTACATTCTGACTGTGACTGATTATTTCACTTGCTGGGTCAAAGCTATCCCACTGTGCAAGATAAATGAAGACGAATTCATCAGCTTCCTGCAAGATCATATCATGACCAGGTTTGGAGTTCCAGTTTCGTTAGGCTTTGATAATGCTAAGTACTTTTCATCAATTAAATTGACTGCTTTTGCTCATGATAAAGGGATAAAATTGCATTATTCTGCTAATTACTATCCACAAGGAAATGGCCTGGCTAAATCCTCTAACAAAAATCTAATTAGAATTTTAAAGAAGACTGTGATAGAAAACCAGAGGAGTTGGCACTCAGCATTACCAAATGCCCTTTGGGTCGATAGAGTCACCCCCAAGTCTGCGATTGGAGTGTCTCCATATACCCTTGTCTATGGTAAAGAAGCCATCCTTCCTCCCAATATCATGCTACCATCTTCCATACTAGCTCAAGAGTCTAGAGGGTCGGATGATGAAGTCTTGCAGATAAGAATATATAATCTCCTGAAAGCAGAAGAGGCTAGATCTAAAGCCAGAGAACGCTTTAAGCAACAGCAAGAGTTAGTTAAGAGATGGTTCAACAAACATAAAGCCAGAACAAAAGAATTTGAGGTATGAGACTTAGTCCTCAAATGGGATCACCCCCATGATGAGAAAGGAAAGCACACTAAATTCCAGCAGTTGTGGGTAGGCCTTTTTCAGATTGCAGCAAAGCTTGGCCCTTCTAATTATAAGTTGCAAGATCTACAGGGGTGGGAAGAGAACTTACCAGTGAATGGTTTGGTCCTCAAGCCTTATTTTTCCTGAGTTTGTTTGAATTCTTCTGTATTGTATATAAATAATCTGTTTGGCTGTCTTTTGAAGTCATGTTTTTGAGTTTGCTTTAGTTTGTTTTTCTTGATTCTAATAAAGGGAATGAAACTGCGGTCGCATGGATAACATCAAAATGTTTGGGAATGATAGACATTTTTTGAGTCTTTGACTGTGTGTTGCTAAAAGAACTTCTTCCAGTTTAGCAGTTTTCTCGAATAAGCTCTGTGTGCATTGAAGTCCTGCTTAACCCCTGTGAAATAAACCAGATTCGAAGAGTCTGGAGTATTATGTTGAGACTCCATCCACGTCACACTTAAAATGTTCTAAGGGGTGATAGCAGAGGACCCATGGAAAGGATCAAGGTGAACAATATATTAAATATAAATGATCCCATGCCAGGAAACGAATGCCAAAAGGAAAATAAGAGTCAAAAAACTCCTATGAAAGCATCATACATCAAATGCAGGTGCTGAATCATAAGTACTAAATTGCCGGAAGATCCTCTCCGTCTGTGAGCTGAAACTTGAAGTACACCACTCACACAAAAGGACACTATGGGATAGAGGATCCTGAATTGAAATTCAGTAAGACAGGCATGCAGGAGGACTCACATATAAAAGGGACAAAAGTCCAGAAGCACAAAAGTGCTAAAGTGGCATGGGAATGAGGAACAAACGAATATTTCTATTTACCATATGCTACAACCCTGTGGTGTCCAAGCTATCTGCTACCCGAAGACAAAAATAATAATGAAACTCATCCTCTGGCCTCAACAGAGTTATCTGGACTTGAAAATCTTGGTTTCCACTCTCCCAAATTGGAATATCATCAATGATTAAAGGTACACACTTCCTGCATTTGAGAAATCCAAAGAGCTGGAAGAATTCAATAGGATGCGTTTGTTGTTAAACAGTCTGTCACTCAAAGATTAATCACCCAGAGATCTAGGTTCACCAGGTAATCGCCAATTGTTGCAGCTACAACCGTTCTCCCCAAATTTCTTAAATTTTGGGCCCCTCCTCATGATTTTGCATTGTTTTAATTGTTGGATCCTTTGAGTTTTTGGTCTTGTTTTAATTTTAGATGATTGTAAAAGCTTAAATCTCACCCAAGATTCGAATTTTGATTGCATTTGGAATTTATGGTGAGTCGCAGATTCTAAGTTTGTTTTTTCTTGTTGATCAAACCAAGTGTTCTTCATTGTGGGTCGTCGTTGCGGAGGTATAACAGGTTTCTGTTCGTTGTTGAGTTTGAGAAGCTGTCCAAAACACTTAAGTCATTTTTATACATTAGGCATCTTTTCGGAGGCTGATATCCTTTTCCCGTTCGCCGTTGCGGTCCCCAAAGCGGCTTAGCATCCGAAGCGTAAAGAGCTCCGACTGCCGATGCGTGTTGACCCTTTTCGTCGCAGACCCGTAGTTTTTCTCATTCACCGTTGCGGCTGGGAAAGTCATTCAGCTTCCGATTTAAATGTCTTCCGACTTCCGACTAAAGCCTTTTCCCGCCTGCGTTTCGCTTGTCCGTAGCTTATGTCTCTTCCGCCGTTGCGGCTGGGAAAGCCGTTTAGCCTCCGATGTTAATATCCGTTGACTTCCAATTAAATCTTCTCCCGCCCATGTTTCACATGAATTTAGCCCTTGTCTTTTCCGCCGTTGCGGCTAGGAAATCCTTTTTGCGTCCGATGTCAAAGCCTTCTGACTGCCGATTCAGAACTTTCCCGCGCAAGGCTTAATCAAAATTCTTTTCAGACCAAGAGATGCACCTAGCCATTTCCTTGTGGAATAGTCGTTTCAATTGGTAGAATTTGATGATTTGTTTTGTAATGCAGTCCCAATGAATGATGCTTGTCGATTGATTGCAGGTGGGTTCAGGAGATTGGTCAAACTACCGCGTCGTGGAGGAAGACGGATCGTTTGGTAGAGGCAGGGACGAAACTAGCAGGATCGCAAGAAGGACAAGCGAAGGAAAAAGAAAAAATGAATGGTGACAGAGGAGCAGCTCTGAAAGGTCTGGCAATTACTTAGCCAATCACGAGCATGCGCAGAAAAGATAGAGGAATATGAAGCATTGAGGAACTGAAAGGTCAGACGTTTGGGGGGGCAGCCCAAGCAGTTTGCAGTTGTAGTTTAAATATTTGAAAGTAGAACGTAGACAAGACTTTTTCCCAGGAAGAACTTGTAAACCATTTTCTTATAAGAGGAACTATTTCGTTTTACAATCAGAAACTGCAACTTTTGCCTGCTGGAGAAAGCAAAATGTGGAATGTATCAATGTGATTAAATGAACAATGTTGAAGGGGAACTATTTCATTTTCAGCTGTGTTTCATTAACTGCGAGAGTGTTTAACTTCCTGAACCTATGTTCTTGTTGAATGCTTTTCAGTATATTTTGTGATGTTTTCCACTATGAGTGATGAATGTTGTTCATAAAACAATTGGCTAACTGGTTGTTCAAAAATATGCAATTGTTCATGTGTCTTGAAAGAAGTGTCAGCTATCTGTAACTTTTCATTATGCATGTACAAAAGATATTACTCACCAATGAATGATAATCCTGCTCCCTAGGGATAGATTAGGTAGGTAGTTTTAATTTCTTGTTGTATGTGATTTCGATGCTAGTGAGTCTAAGACGAGAGGTAAGAACCTGCTCATGACATTGTGACTGCTCCTTGCATCTTATCGCCCTGCATGGTTAATTAGGCACTTGCATTTCATAGCTTAAGTTAAAATACAAAAACTCGGTGGACCGGGCCGCAATCGGTAAAGCCCTTTGTTTTGTACTTGACCTACGGTAGCCGGACCACAAACCGGACAGATTCCCCACACCAAATCGTCACAGGCTAGTTGAAAACGTTGACTGGGGAGAATCCCTTACTGTTGTTGCCTGCGAATTTCCGGGCCTCAACACGGGGATAGATAGATAGTTTATTTGTTTCACTACTGTACATGTGATTTAGATGCTTGTGAGCCTAAGACGAGAGGTAAGAACCTGCACATCACATTGTGAATACTCCTTGCATCCTTATCCCCTTGCATGGTTAATTAGGCATATGCATATCATACTTAAGTCAAAAAATACAAAAATATACACGGTGGACTGGGCCGCAACCGGTAAAACCTTTTGTTTTTGTTACTTTGACCTATGGTAGCCGGACCACAAACCGGACAGATTCCCCATACCAAACAGTCACGAGATAGTTGGGAACATTGACTGGGGAGAATCCCTTTCTGTTGTTGCCTACGAATTTCCAGGCTTCAACAGGTATTTTTCCATCTTGCACAACCACATTGTCATCAATCACAATGCACCATGATGAAAATCTAGTTGTAATTAGTTTTCCTTCTTAAAACATTACAGATTGAGTAAAGCTAATGTCTATTAGCTTTCATAAGGTAGTTTTCCATCTAACACAGCCACATTGCTATTAAATACATTACACCATGATGGAAATCTAGCTGGAGATAGCTTTCCTTCTAACAACATGGCACTATAAGGGAAAGCTTATGTGTGTTAGCTCATTACACCATGATGGAAATCTAGCTAGAGTTAGCTTTCTTTTTAACAACATGGCACGATAAGATAAAAGCTAATACTAATGTGAAAGCTAAGATAGTTTTCCATGTAACACAACCGCATTGTCATCAAACACATTGCGCTGTGTGGGAAATCTACCTGAAGTTAGCTTTCATCCTTAAATCATTGCATTGTGAGTGAAATCTAATCTGTGTAAGATTTCATAGTGTAGTTTTCCATCTAGCACAGCCACATTGTCATCAATCACAATGCACCATGATGGAAATCTAGCTGGAGTTAGCTTCATTCTTAAAAAATTGCACAGTGAGTAAAAGCTAATGTGCGTTATCTTACATAAGGTAGCTTTCCATTTAACACTAACACATTGTCATCAAATACATTATACCATGATGGAAATTTAGCTGGAGTTAACTTTCCTTCTAACGTGGCACTGTGAGTGAAATATTATGTGTTAGCTCATTACACCATTATGAAAATCTAGTTGGAGATAACTTTTTTTAACAACACGGCACGATGAGTGAAAGCTAATGTGTGTTAAATTTCATAAGGTAGTTTTCCATCTAACACAACCACATTGTCAAATTGCACCGTGATGGAAATCTAGCTAGAGTTAGCTTTCAACCTTAAATCATTGCACAGTGAGTGAAATCTAATGTGTGCTAGATTTCATAATGTAGTTTTCAATTTAGCACATAAAATGTCATCAATCAAAATGCACGATGTTGGAAATCTAGCTAGAGTTAGATTTCGTTCTTAAAACGTTGCATGGTGAGTAATAGCTAATCTGTGTTAGCTTTCGTAAAGTATTTTTCTATCTAACATGACCACATTGCCATTAAATACATTACACCATGATGCAAATCTAGTTGGAGTTAGCTTTCCTTCTAACAACACGACACGATGAGTGAAATCCAATGTGTGTTAGCTTTTATAAGGTAGTTTTCCATCTAACACAACCACATCATCATCGATCACATTGTACCGTGACGAAAATCTAGCTGAAGTTAGCTTTCGTCTTTAAATCATTGCACTGTGAGTGAAATATAATGTGTGTTAGCTCTCATAATGTAGTTTCACATCTAGCACAACCACATTGTCATCAATCACAATGCACCATGATATAAATCTAGCCAGAGTTAGTTGTCATTCTTAAAACATTGCACGGTCAATAAAGCTAATGCTTGTTAGCTTTCATAAGGTAGTTTTCCATCTAACAGAGCCACATTGTTATCAAATACATTACACCATGATGAAAATCTAGTTGGAGTTAGCTTTCCTTCTAACAACATAGCACTATAAGGGAAAGCTTTGTTAGCTCATTACACCATGATGAAAATCCAACTGGAGTTAGCTTTTTTTTTAACAACATGGCACTATGAGTGAAAGCTAATGTGTGTTAGCTTTCATAAAGTAGTTTTCCATGTAACACAACCACATTGTCATCAAGCACATTGCACCGTGTTGGAAATCTAACTGGAGTTGGCTTTCATTCTTAAATCATTGCACGGTGAGTGAAATCTAATGTGTAAGCCTTCATAGTGTATTTTTCCATCTAACACAACCACATTGTCATTAATCACAATGCACCATGATGAAAATCTAGCTAGAGTTAGCTTTCATTCTTAAAACATTGCATGGTGTTTAAAGCTAATTTTTGTTAGCCTTCATAAAGTAGTTTTTCATTTAACACAATGACATTGTCATCAAATACATTACACCATGATGGAAATCTAGCTGGAATTAGTTTTCCTTCTAACAACATGGCACTATAAGGGAAATTTGATGTGTGTTAGCTCATCACACCTTGATAGAAATCTAGCTGGAGTTAACTTTTCTTTTAACAACATGGCACGATGAGTGAAAGCTAATGTGTGTTTGTTTTCATAAGGTAGTTTCCATGTAACACAATGAAATTGTCATCAATCACATTGTAGCATGTTGAAAATCTAGTTGAAGTAAGATTTCAACCTTAAATCGTTGCACAGTGAGTGAAATCTAATGTGTGTAAGCTTTCATAGTGTAGTTTTCCATCGATCATAGCCACATTGTCATCAATCACAATGCACAATGATGAAAATCTAGCTGGAGTTAGTTTTCGTTCTTAAAACATTGCACGGTGAGTAAAAGCTAATGTGTGTTACCTTTCATAAGGTAGATTTCCATCTAACACCACCACATTATCATCAAATACATTACACCATGATGGAAATCTAGCTGGAGTTAGCTTTCCTTCTAACATGGCACTATGAGTGAAAGCTTATGTGTGTTAGCTCATTACACCATTATGAAAATCTAGTTGGAGTTAGCTTTCTTTTTAACATGGCACGTTGAGTGAAAGCTAATGTGTGTTAGCTTTCATAAGGTAGTTTTCCATCTAACACAACCATATTGTCACATTGCATCATGATGGAAATCTAACTGGAGTTATCTTTCAACCTTAAATCGTTGCACGGTGAGTGAAATCTAATGTGTGTTACCTTTCATAATGCAGTTTACCATTTTGCACAACCATATTGTCAACAATTAAAATGCACCATGTTGGAAATCTAGCTAGAGTTAGCTTTCATTCTTAAAGCGTTGCACGATGAGTAAAAATTAATGTGTGTTAGTTTTCGTAAGGTAGTTTTCTATCTAACACAGCCACATTGTCATCAAATACATTACACCATGATGAAAATCTAGCTGGAGTTAGTTTTTCCTTCTAACTACATGGCACAACAAGTGAAATTCAATGTGCGTTAGCTTTGATAAGGTAGTTTTCCATCTAACACAACCACATTGTCATCAATCACATTGAACCATGATGGAAATCTAGCTGGTGTTAGCTTTTGTCCTTAAATTATTGCACGATGAGTGAAATCTAATGTGTGTTAGCTTTCATAATGTAGTTTTCCATCTAACACAATCACATTGTCATCAATCACAATGCCCCATGATGAAAATCTAGCTAGAGTCAGCTTTCGTTCTTAAAAAATTGCATGGTAAGTAAAGCTAATGTCTATTAGCTTTCATAAGGTACTTTTCCATCTAACACAGCCACATTGTTATCAAATACATTACACCATTATGGAAATCTAGTTGGAGTTAGTTTTTCTTCTAACAACTTGGCACTATAAGGAAAATCTTATGTGTGTTAGCTCATTAAACAATGATGTAAATCTTGTTGGAGTTATAGCTTTCATTTTAACAACATGGAACGGTGAGTGAAAGCTAATGTGTGTTAGTTTTCATAAAATAGTTTTCATGTAACACAACCACATTGCACCGTGTTGGAAATATAGCTGGAGTTAGCTTTCATCCTTAAATCATTGCACTGTGAGTGAAATCTAATGTGTGTAAGCTTTCATAGCGTAGTTTTTCATCTAGCACAACCACATTGTCATCAATCACAATGCCCCATGATGGAAATCTAGTTGGAGTTAGCTTTCATTCTTAAAACATTGCACAGTGAGTAAAGCTAATGTCTATTAGCTTTCATAAGGTAGTTTTCCATCTAACACAGCCACATTGCTATCAAATACATTACACCATGATGGAAATCTAGTTGGAGTTAGCTTTCCTTCTAACAACATGGCACTATAAGGGAAATCTTATGTGTGTTAGCTCATTACACCACGATGGAAATCTAGCTGGAGTTAGTTTTCATTTTAACATGGCATGGTGAGTGAAAGCTAATGTGTGTTAGCTTTCATAAGTTAGTTTTCCATGCAACACAACTACATTGTCATCAATCACATTGCACAGTGTTAGAAATCTAGTTGGAGTTATATTTCATTCTTAAATTGTTGCACAATGAGTGAAATCTAATGTTTGTAACATTTCATACTGTAGTTTTTCATCTAGCACAACCACATTGTCATCAATCACAATGCACCATGATGGAAATCTAGTTGGAGTTAGCTTTCGTTCTTAAAACATTGCACGGTGAGTAAAACTAATGTATGTTAGCTTTCATAAGGTAGTTTTCCATCTAACACAGTCACATTGTCATCAAATACATTACACCATGATGGAAATATAGCTGGAGTTAGCTTTCCTTCTAACAACATGGCACTATAAGGGAAAGCTTATGTGTGTTAGTTGATTACACCATGATGAAAATCTAGCTAGAGTTAGCTTTAATTTTAACAACATGGCATGATGAATGAAAGCTAATGTGTGTTAGCTTTCATAAGGTAGTTTTCCATCTAACATAACCACATTGTCATCAATAACATCATACCGCGATGAAAATATAACTGGAGTTAGCTTCCATCCTTAAATTGTTGCATGATGAGTGAACTCTAATTTGTGTAAGCTTTCATAATGTAATTTTTCATCTAGCACAACCACATCATTATCAATCACAATGCACCATGATGGAAATCTAGCTGGAGTTAGTTTTCCATCTTAAACAGTGCACGGTTAGTAAAAGCTAATGTGTGTTAGCTTTCATAAGGTATTTTCCATCTAACACAACCACATTGTCATCAAATACATTACACCATGATAGAAATCTAGCTGGAGTCAGTTTTCCTTCTAACATGACACTATGAGTGAAATCTTATGTGTGTTAGCTCATTACACCATTATGAAAATCTAACATATCCTACGCTCCTAAAAGAAATGGGTTTGAATTTTGATTGCAGACCCTAACACCCATAGGGAAGAATAAGTCGTTCCAAGGTCTTGTTAAGAGTTCGAATCAATAGGAGAGGAACAAATCAATGAAAATATGAATTTAGATTCTTCTTTTTTTCGCATAGGAATGGTTAAAAATATTTGTTAAAATTGCAATTTTGGATAAATGAAATTGTTTTTTTAATATAGTAATGGATTGAGCACCATGGAATATTATTACTACAATTGATTGTGCAATGTTAACATATGATATCGACAATTTCATCAATCCAACATAATTATTGTTAAATTTCAACACAAAATAGAGTTTTCTTCCTGTAGTAACCAAAAAAAGACAAGTTCATCACACATTTAGAGTACAACCAAATAAAATAAATTGACAAGACAGAGCCAGAAGACTCTAAGAAGCAAAATAACTAGAGGGAGATTTAATTTGCTCAATTTTTTTTTCAAGCAAAAAAAACTTATACTTTTACTATTCAATTAAGAATCAAGAAGTATATATCCAAACAGTCTTAGTGTAACTGAAGCAATAATAATAAATATCAACTAGACCATGTGGTTAGCTTGAATTTCTGTAAAAATTGTATGCATGCAAAATACTCGGAAATGACTATTAATTTTGCAGGTTAGATGAGTTTTAGTACCAGTAATAAAATTCAATACATGAACATATAAAGAACTGAGGTAAAATTCAAACTGTAATAAAACGTAACAACATAGCTTTCATTTCTTTCAACTTTAATGCTCTGTTGGTCACTGCGTTAACTTAACGCTCTGCTGGTCACTGCGTTAAAGTTGATCATTGAAATGTTTCATCAACTATCATGTACAGAAAAATAATAAATAACACGTGCAGTAAACTAAATCTCAAGTAAACTACAGAAGATAAAGAATCTTAATCATTGTTGGATCCGCCTTATACTCAGTTAGTTTTGATTTTGATCTTGTCACTGAAAGGACAAGTCAAACTAGTTGAACCATATACGTACCTTGAGAGAGAGGGAGTAAACAAACCTTAGTTTCTTCAATCAATTTAGCAGTGCAGTCAAGGAGAATCACACAGATGCACTCAAAGTGAAAGATGTGCAGTCAAGCACTCTACCAACAGATTCATGGTGAACAAATTCCTGAAAAAGTTAGGGTGGACCAAATAGAAAGACTCAGCCTATGCAGAGAATAGATCGCAGTAAATCCCATGCAGAATAACACAGAGGTAAAATCTGCAGAATGCCATGGAGAAGGAAAAATGCAGCCCAGATGGAGTAATCCAGGCAGATCGGTGAAGACCAGGCAGAGTGATCCCGAGAATACAATCCGTGAGAAAAAAAAACAACAATCAAAATCCAATCCCGTGAAGGTAAGCTGTAAGCCAGGCCATGAAGGAAAAAACCAGCAATAAAAAATCCAAGCCCATAAAGAAATTCGTGAGCTAGGCCATGAAGGAATAGCAGCAATAAAAAATCCAAGACCGTGAAGACAACCATGAGCCAAGCCATGAAGGAATAGCAGCAATAAAAAATCCAAGCCCGTGGAGAAACCCATGAGCCAGGCCGTGAAGGAAAAAACCAGCAATAAAAAATACAAGCCTGTGAAGACAGTCGTGAAGGAAAAACCAGCAATCAAAAATCCAAGCCCGTGAAGACAACTGTGAGCCAAGCTGTGAAGGAATAGCAGCAATAAAAAATCCAAGACCATGAAGACAGCCATGAGCCAGGCTGTGAAGGAATAGCAGCAATAAAAAATCCAAGCCCGTGGAGAAAGCTGTGGTGAGATCCCAAAGTCACGTGTAATGAAACTAAAAATAATCTCTTCCTTAAATAGGTTAGGGTAAATAAAAAATCACTTAGGATAGAATTAACAGAGGTCCACACAAAAAAAATATAATCATAAAAATAAAAATTAGGTTGTCCAAAACCGTCCCAACAAAATTCAAAAAGATTTTAATATAATAAAAAGTAAATTGTCAAAAAGTCTATTAATAAAATCATGAGATTTTATTAATAAGGCTAAAATAATTATTTAATGAAATTGTAATAAAATGAAAGTCCAAAAGTCCAACATAAATTCCAAAATCATAAGTGGGTCATTATAATAAAAAAAACATAAGGTAACCATAAAAATAAATGGTTCAATGATCTTTAATAAATCATCAAGTAAATATACTCCATAAAGTAGGAGTCATCATAGTCAAAGGTGCACACAAGTAATAGTGCTAAGACTAGTAAGAATAGGACCAAGATTCAACAACCACAAAGGTGGACAATCAATCAAATAGGATCAATAAGACCAAATACTTTTCTCTCTCTCAAGGTACATAGTTTTATATATTTTGTCATCACTGTATAAGGGGGAAGATCCAAACGGATGGTACAATCCTTTTGTCCTTGACACTGCTCCTAAAGGTTAGGTACTAGGGACATCATCAAGGGGTGGCCAGTCCCTTGAGAATCAACCTAGAAATAACCGATTAGGAGAGGGGACATCAGTATCTTCCATTCTTAATGAATGGCTTTCAGCCTTAGGCTGAGTTTCAGTCTCACACTAAATCAAGTTGATCAATCCCTGGACCCTAACCGGGTCCTCCATTCTCTCATAGAATGGTTCATAGTACTAAGCCGACTTTCAGTCTCACACTGAAAATTGATCAACTACTTGCAGTACCTACTTGGACATCGTGTCCCTGGTCCTATACCAGAATATATCTCTGCCTCCACCTACAGGCTCTACTTGGACATCACATCCTTGGTCCCAGACCAAAATACCCTAGAGGCATATAAGGGCCCTAGCCACATGCTAGGGGATTTTCCATGGCATGAACCTGCTTGGTCCTAGACCAAGAACCCTAGGAGACTATTGGGGGCCCTAGGGTACCTTCTAGGGTCTTACTCTGTCCTAGTTAACTGACTAGGAAACCATTCTCTAAGAATGGATCTCGCAGTTGCACTAACTTTAACAATGAATTCCTAGAGAACATTGATTCTTGAATATGAGGAAAAGACACAAGTTTCTTCACACAAGTTTGTTTAAAACAAAAATATAGAATATATTTCAACACCAAAACAAGAGCACAATTCATGCTCATCTGTAACCCTCTTAAGTGAAGTTCAAAATTCTAGTTTAGAAAAAGAGTTCAGACTTAAAGCCAATTAGTCTTGAGAGCCCTATAATAGATGGAAAATGCAACAAAACTTGTGAAGCTGAGTAATACTCTGTTCATTGCACTTGTTGTGAGAAGTCTATGTCACTTTCCTTTTTTATTTACTGTGTGCAAACTGTATATGTTTATTGTCGAATATGCATCTGATAAATGAAATTTTGTATTGAATGGGGCAATGGAATTCCTGTATTGAATTCCATTGAATGGGGCAATGGAATTCCTGATTTGTGAATTTCAATTAAGTGTCATAGATAACCAAATTCGAATTGAGATTTTTACCATTTGAAACTCTCAAGAAGCTCCACTGAGGATTGAGAAAGAATTGGAGCATGACTATTGATTATTACTCAAATGTACAGTGGACTATTGATTACTAAAAGAGGTGCAAACGATAACTTTGAGCCATCTTTAACACATTCTGCCACTGGTGTTATGTTTGAACAAAGTCTAAATGCAACCTCCTCTCAAGTTGTATAAAATCAAGTATTTCTTTTGAATATTGCACACAATATTGAATGTGAGTTATTGTTTTCTTGTCGATCATGATAGTGGTGTCGATAATAGAAAATAGTAGATTGTTTAGTAACTATCCAAGGTCATTTAATTTTTCTATTGAAAAACTGAACTCACTCAAAAGAAGCGCTTTTTGCAACTCCACCCTTTTACAAACAAGACTTGACAAATGGAATTTTGACTCAGAAAGTAGGTGTTGGGTTCAACCGAAAATGCACATAATTGCAATGACTTATAGGAAATAAGCACAAATGAACACATAGTTTGCAAGTTACAAAATGATATTTACAAAATAAATGCCTTACCTCTGTAATCTTGAGTGATGACTGCTCAATTGTGGTATGGGTGATAGTGTCTTACAACTGATATGAAAATGTAGTTCTAAATGGAGTGCTTCCTACCTTAAAAAATAATATGAATGACTTCCTAGAGAGAAGAGAGCATTATTGATTTTACTGACTGGTCGTGAATATTTATCTTGAGGAGAATCATATTCTGAATGGTGAGGAATGCACTTCTCTCAAGAAGCAGGGTGGTCTTTGAAATTAGAAAAATGCATACTAGTAATTTAAATGACCTTAAGTGGTATGCATTACGGACTGCAATTTTCTTCAATTAATAGGGTCAAGCCTCAATTTGTCAATTAAAAAATTTAAGGCTTGATATCAAAATTTCTGATATCGTCATATTCTAGTTCTCATACGACCTTCACACAATCTTTACTATCAAAACCCATCATTTTTTTTCATTTTTATTTTTTAATGAAATCCTTATAATCTAGTGTTAAATACCATTTCCAGGAGAGGTTAATACAACTCTTGATTACTGTTAGAATGTTTTTATGATTGTTGTACTCTAGCTAGCGTGACCTTTTCATGCATATTCCTTTGGATCGGTCTTTCTCCAAATGTCTACACAGCAACACACAAAGTTTGGAAGAAGGATTCACACTGGAATGTGTTTCTTCTTACAGTTCACAACACAAGTCATAACTTCTCAAAGTGTCATCAACAGTATAAGTAGAAAAACTACGCAGCTCCACAGAGTTTGCAATGCTCATCAATAGTCTAGGTAGACAAATTGCACAGCTCCACAAAGTTTGCAATGCTCACCTCCACACACTAGTTTGTTAATAGTCCTACATGACCAAGGGCACTCTCCACCAACAAGGCGTAATTAGCACGTTCAATGCATAGAGATGTTTAACACTACAATATGAAGTAATACACCACTAGTATTTATGCAACTCACTTAAAGGTTCAACACATACACTTAATGCAGCTCCTCATGCAACGTTCTCCAACATAAATGGATGGAAAGCATTTATTTCTTGAACATACAACTAATATCCAGGTTTGGTACCAGCGGCCTTCCTCAAAAATTCCAAAGTCTACTCATTTCCAAGATTTACCAACCTATTTGAAACAATATGAGCCACCTTGGGTAATGTAATGAGAGTGCCTACAAGCCATTTTGAGAACCATTTGAGGTCTGATGTTTCTAGTGCAGTATCTTTAATAACTGAGCCAAGAGTTGAAGATAACAAAGAGAGATTTTAAAAGGTCGTCAGAGAGGGAAAGCAATATTCATAATGATGAAAACAATATTTTTAATTTTTCTTCTTATCTTGAAGAAATAAGGATACAATCACCAGATTCAGGCATTATTTTAGAGCAGGCCATGAGTGAAAAGCAGTTTGGTTAGAAAAGGCAAAGCATGGAAAAATAAATTAGAGGTTCTCAATTAGTGCTTGAAAGTGAGTTCCTAGATTGTAGAAAAACAGTGACAGATAACACTGTCAGCAATTTTGAATCTTTTAAACATGGAAGCACTGAAGAGAGCATTCAGGTTTCAAACTATAAAGAAAATTTGAAGGGTGAAAAAGATTTTGAAAATATTCATGAAAATTGTGTTCCTATTGTCAAAGATCATGTGCTTTCTACATTTGTGACTAAAGACAATGAATTTAGGGTAGTTCCAAACACTTTTTGTATCAGAATTCCATTCTGAAGAAGAAAAGAAATCTCTTGAATAAACATAATTCAGGGTTATCAACTCTACGAGAGAGATCAGATAATCAAATAAAGATAAATATTTGCACGAAAGAAGAAAATGTTCTTGAAGTATTATTTGGAGTAGATCATCGAAAGAAAAGGAAATAGATCAAGGCAAGGGAACATGAAGTTAACTTTGATGAACATTTGCATTCGGTAAAAAGGGCAAGAACTAAAGCTGAAGATGAAACCAAGAAAATTGTAGAAGGCTCGAATAGAGGAGGCATAGCAAGTGCCAATCACATTAATGGAGAAAATAGGGCATCGGATAATGGTTGTGTGTTAAATGAATGCCATTTGAAAACTAATAATATCTTAAGTTCTAACAGTCTTGAAACTAAAGGTGATTTGCCACATGGGCAGATGTCTTCAATTTTCATGGAAAGGCCTATGTGTTTTCCACCAAAGGCTGATAAATATCGTTTGAGAAGTAGCCTATAGAGTGATGAAGCTGCCCTGCCTCTCTCTAATCTCTTGCAATACTCTACTGACCCCAAAAAACCCTAACATCGAAAAGATCGACTACAATCAACTGTTGTGTTCATTGTTACCCCTCATATTGCAAATCATCCATGTTTGCAAATATAGTTCTACTAAAATTAAAGTGAATGTTGTTCATAGCCAATTTGTTATTGATTTGGATTCTTATCCCTGAAACACAATGCTGAAACAAAACATGCTAAAAGATAATGCCTGCAGTGCACCAACTGGAGCTCTAATGGAAAGGGTTGATCATTCCTCATATTGGGACTTGTGAATGAGATAAATGCCACTTAATTGTAGTAAAATATATGATAAAAGAAAAAAACAAATGGTTCATTGAATAAATGTGTCTAAGGACATCTAGACATGTAATCAAATAGAAAGGGCATAAACATGAAAACATAAAATGATGGACCATTGAATCACAAATTAATTCATACTAGGAATTGGTGAAAGCATACTACAGAAGACTAATTAACAATTAAGAAATTATTGCAAACATGGTTTAAAATAAAGAAACAAATGACATGATGATGGGGACAGCTAAAAATAATAATTATGAAAATGCTTGCTTAAGGAATTCAGATTGACTATTGCCTATAAAGTATCCCAGAATCAATAGACATGTTATCAAGGTGATCTAATAGTCATTATTAATTTTATTCAAAACTTTAAAACCGATTCTAAAGTCAGAAGACAACACATAATATAAATAACTAATATATATTATGGGTAGTCAAACTATTTTACAAACATGATATACCCAAAAGAAAAAAGAACATTTGAGATTCATCATAACTATTCAAAATATTAAGAATTTACACCTGAAAAGAAAAACACATTTCACAACTCTCACACATGTCGTTACCATACCTATTCCTGGGTCCAATCCCATTTCACGTAGAATTGTCACTCCAGCAGTTTTAGCTCTTTCATTTGCATCTGACATGTTCTTATCGACATAGCTTGGTGTGACAAGATGCTTATTTAACTGCAAAAAATGCAATATATCACTTTACCAATCCATGCTCTTTGTAAAGCACGTGACATAGTAGACTGGTTAATATGAAATGAAAATGGCATAATGCTTTTTCCAAATCACTAGACTACTTTACCTGAATTATATATAACTATTCACACCCCCTATACATTAGCATTTATTCTAGTAAAAAAGAAAAAGATAATAAGTCAATATTGGGTTATCTTGCTTCATTGAACTATCAGGTCTATTGAAAATATTTTTCCACATAGGAAGTTCACAGGCTTACTGCCAAGGCATATGCAATGAGATCAGCACCAAAAGTTTCATTGGAGTCCAACTAAGAGAATTGTACAGTATATACAAGAGACTTGATTATGGTTTGACTCTTTGAGTACAGAACAACAAATACTTTCCTGCATATAGAGGTTCATTATCACTTTATTCAAGAGTTGTTTAAAGGAAATGAGGTGAAGGTGGATTTGTACAACTTAGGAGCAGACTGAAGATTTCTTCATCAAAGTACTAGGTCCAAATAACTTGTTGAAATTTGGAGATGAGCACTTGTATCCAATATGACCATGAAAGGAGAGTAATATTACTATCTATAACATACATATTGTATATGTACTTTATCAAATTAGAATTAGAACTTAGAATAATAATAGTAAAAATGTTACATGTAATAAATCGCATTAATCAAGTCTTAATTAAACTATGGTAGTTTGGTTATTGGTATTCATCTTGAGATAACATTATAAACAAGTCTTACTTTGTATAAGGATATATAAATTTTACTCTCACCTCTGCAACTATTTGTATTTGTTGCTTACCTAAATTTATTTTATGTGGGGAAAAAGTGATTTCTGCTCTAAAGGAGGAGACAGGCAAAGAGGGTGTAGATTCTGAGCAAGGAGAAACTCTATATAGTAGGAGAATAACAAGGTTGTGTTTTCATCCTAGAGAGGTAGGGAGGAGGTCAAAGATCAAAGACAAGATGTACATGCAAATGTAGGTGGGAAATTGGAATTGAGGAGAGGAAGCTCGAAGATTCCCTAAGCAATAAGCAACATGGTATCCATTATGGAAAAAAAAAGGTTTCCTAGTTTTAGAGGTGTTGGAAACATGGAATCTCTTATCCATCATAACATATACAATAGAATCTAGATTGTCCATGGGAAAAATGAGAAGGTTTATCTAGTGAAGTCGTTCCTTGTGAAACTTCGAATCATCGCACATGATTATTATAGGGAGTTCCCCACAAATTATTTCTGTAATTCACAGGAATGAATTAAAAAAGGAGTTAAGTTATTATGTGATGGCATTGGATTTATATATGAGTTAGGTTGTCGTGTAGTGATATTGATTTATAGATTAGATATACAACTTGAAGCAGGAAAGGAGACAAAGTGTCCACACACGTATCTGAAACTAAAGGATTTTTTTTTAAAAATGGGCAAAACTATAACATTACGTGATTGTACATATGCTTCATGGAGGGAATTTCCTAAGTACAGAGAGAATATGAAGGTGATCCCCCTGACATTATACAAAGAGTTAGTAAATTGAGCATTACAAATTGAGAGTGAAGACTGCTCGAGGTCACTGACAGGGACTGATGAGGAACCCTCAAAATTGACCACTGAAGGAAAATGTGGGAAAATCAATGAATGAACATTAAGAAAAGGAAATTGTGCACAAATTGCAAATGTGAACGACGTATAGAATCTAAGCTGCCAAACAAGCAATTTCGTCACATACTTAACACAAATAATCATGTCACTCATGAATGCAAAAGTTCTAGTTGCACCACCTTTGGAAAAAAGTGTCTACAGGATTTAAATGATTGAAGAGAAGACTAGAAATATTTAAAAGAATACAAATAAGGACAATATATTTATTCAACATTGTAGCCTATTTGCATCTGTACATGTGAATGAAATGGAGATCTAAAGTTTGATAGACTTGTTACCACCTAAGTTGTACTTAGTGGTTTTTTTATCAAGTGAGCCTGATGAACCAGACAGGGTTAACTTGTTTGGACTTCAGAATACCTTTGGAAGTACTTCTGGGAAGTGCTTGTTGTACTATATCACATGTTCATACCCCATGGGGGAATTGTAATAAATTTTCTAGCATGATAGTGTCTGTAAAAGAATCGGTCTCTTAGACTTTATTTGTCAATCCGATCAGCCTAGGGTGTTTTTTCCCTTGGTTATTATTGGTTGTTGAATAAACGACTGATAATTTCTGAGTTTTTCACTCCATACCTCCAAAGTTGGGGTGGTCAGCTTGGCATTTGGGCCTATTGAGGTTATTAGAGTCTATGTGTCAATGTATAAACATGCTAGACATCATGGTCGAGTCATATGAACATGTCTAAGTCCCCCTAGGTTTTTTCAATTTTTCAATTTTTTTAATTTTCTCAGTGTTTTTTATTAAAATTTAATTTTTCCAAAACTTAGGCTATTTTTTAATAGTTTAATTGGAAAAATTGATTTTGTAATAAAAGTGGGCCAAATAATCTGTTTCAGTCATGTAGGTGCTCATTTTCAAGCTAAGAGCACCATGTAAACCCATGGACCCACTATTTCCTAGTTTTGAGTGATTTTCCATCACTCAAGTCAGAAAGCCCCAAAAATCAATTATTGATTATTTTAATTAATAAATTGATGAATAATGGAGCAAATCCAAAATCATAGATCAGTGGATTCTCAGCCGATTTGATTGAAATCAGTTAGATCTGAAGCAGATTGACTGGATCTGACAAATCCTTGACTGAAGGAGGTGATCAAATCAGATCCAGAGTTGATCTTCAGCATCCTTTATGGGGAATTTCATCCTCTCTCTCTCCTTAACACGTTTTGGCTCATCTAGATGAGTTTTGGTTGATGCTTCAGTCAATAGGTTGAGGTGGTAGTCAAATCAGCTCTCCGATTGATAATTGCACTCAATGAGACTCAGATCTGGCTCAGCTAGACACAGATCAGGCATTGATGGACTCTCCATTAGCATATTTGGTCTATCTCCTTGGGATTTGTGCCCCCCCTGGGCTGAATCTCCTTGTTTTTGTATAGATCCAACCATAAGCCTCCTCTTCCAAGAGTTAGAACTGGGATTGAGGTGCTGCTGCTATTGTACTATTGTTATTGTTCATTTGAAATAAAGAGAAGCTTTGGAGGCAAGACGGTGTTGTTCCATTGTATGTGTGGATGATGATTGCCATTATTTTACCGAGGTAACCTGTATCTGTATTCATTTTTTGCTAATTGCTTGTAGATTCGTTGTTAAGATTGATAACAGGATTATTATAATATTGATAGGAAAGGTGCTCTTCAATAAGTTTATTGACCATCTCCTTCCTTTGATGCATGTTTAGATATCTAGATTCAACATGTCCTATAAGCTTATATGCATGTTATTTTGAATCTCTGTGTATGTACTAATCGGATCTCACAATTTTCTTGGCAAGTTCTTTGATTTCAGCTGAGCTGTAGGTTCCTACATTGAAGAGGATGCTGATCTAGTTTTCTTCTTCACTCTCTTCAAAACCTTCCAAAGGCATAGTCCCTTGACATTGCACCTAAAAGCTCCACTGTGGATCTTCAAGGAAACCGGCATTTCTCTCCTCCTCTTCCTCCCTCAAAATCAACATTTTTACCCGGTTACTTTGTTCATAGATTTGATTTTGATTAGATATATCATCTTAAAAGTAATTCCAACATATATATATCTTATCAAAGCCCATAGTCTAGATCTTGCAGTTAAAAAGTTTCATAAGCATTCTAGATCTAGCTTTAGGGAAATCGTCCTTTTTGCATGGAAATTTGAAGAAAACTTGTAGCCTGCATGCATTAGATTTATATTTTCTGTTATAAAAGATAAATCCAGCATTCAGTGCATATTTCATTGGCTGCACAAACAGCAAGCCAAGATCCCAAGGAAAGCTTGCTTTCCTTGGTTCCTTTTTCACCTGTTTAGCTAGTTTTAAGTTCATCTTTTTTGAGTTAAGGTAGGCTGATCCAAAGGTACTCTTAAATTTATTTTGAGCATATGTTATTATAACATTCTCATTGGTTTTTAGCAGGTGTAACAGAAAATAAATGAAGCTGCTGTTCGGAAGTGTCCTCAGGAGCGTTCAAATCCCTCCAGGGGTCTCCCATTTGACTAAAACCTTTGATTTTCGCACCTTGTAAGCTCTTGATTTCAATCCATATAAGGATCAAGAGGAATTATATCAGTTCTATGATATTGTAACCGCTATTAATAAAATTATTTTTTGAATAGGCTCTTTCGAGCCCATTCCCCATCCCCCCTTGGGGGATTTGCGTCGGTGTCCTTTTTGTTGCTTTTTGCTCATTTATTTTTTCAAACTAGCATTGATATAATCTGCATGGTAGTATAATTTATTTTATTATTAATTTCATATTCCATACTTTATATTTCAAAGTAATCTTAATACTTACCCCACCACTTCCCAATTGACCTGAACGGGGAAAGAGATTCGTGGTAGGACTAATTAGAAAACTAGAATTGTGTATCTGTTTTCTTTTGATCATTTGTTTTTCAACTATTATAAAATTAACCCCTCCTCGATTCCCCGATTGAGATCCACTTGGATCGAAAGAGGTTCCTAGAGGGTTTTCTTTTAAACAAGAACACCCAGTTTAAAACTTACTAAAATTGACACACTAGTACAAGTGATCAATTTGCCACGGCCAAAACGTGGCAATTTCCACGGAGAAGCGTGGAAATTGCCACGTCTATGTATTTTTTTTCCCGTGGCAACAATTCCGTCGCAATAGCGACGACCCGTTAATTGCGTGGCAAGAGTGACGATGTTCTATTTTGCTGTGTGCATATTTCCATGGGTAGGCCGTCTCTATAGCGACGGGAAGACATCTCAATTGTGACGGAAAGACGTCGCAATTGCGACGACCGTTCCTAAAATGAAAAAGACAAACCCTAATTATAGCGACGGGGATGCTATACCTGCGATGGTAAGACGTCACTATATCGACGGGAAGACGTCGCAAAGTTCCACGGCAAGCCGTCGCTATAGTGACGCTCTCTATAGTTTAAAAAAAAATATATATGGGCATTTTAGGCACCAAAAAATAGTTAGTTGAATATGGCGATTTCGTGTATCTTTAGTGTATATGACTAAACAGCTTGCCAAACAAGCTATAACATCAACCAGATTCTTCTGTGTAAAAAATATATGATGTAGAAGGCCATTATTTTATTCTCTTCAAAAACACATTTGTTGCACAATCCCATAATCTATATCAATAGTCTTCACAAAAACCAACAGCATCACTATCCCAGATCCTGGTAAAGAACAGCAAGTGTCCAAATCAAGCACATAGTTTCTACCTAAAACTTGCTATGTGATAAAAAACTGAAGCTTTGATAAGTTAAGGGTTCAACAAGCTTTATATTAAAAACAATCCCCAGCCTTTCAGGGATAGCTTTAACAAGGCTAACTACGCTGTTCAATGTACGACCCAGAAATTCCAGAGGTGCCAAGAAGTGAAACCTACCAATCAAGTGTTTGAAACTTGAGTTTATGAAATTGCATACATTAGCAATAATACAATGAAATAAATAAATAATAGAACTCAAGTTTTTCTGACAAGGTTAATGAAGCATTTCAATAAACATTTGCATCTAATTTGGTCCTAACATTGGCAAGAAGTATGCTCCACAAAATTTTAGTTTCTACCCTCAACCTCTAGGGAAGTTCCTCTGGAAAGGAATACATAATACACACCTTTCCCCATTCTGCGTCAAGCCCACTACATCGCATATTTATATAAATCATTTGACGGCCCAACTCCGTTTCAACTTTCTTTCTCAAGTAAGTTTCTTCTTGGCCAAATGCTTCCAAGTAATTGCTGTAATGTTTATATGCAGCTCGTAAAGCATCTTGAATTTCCTCTGGCAAGGGTCTCACATTCTGCACAAGCCATCTAGCTACAATGAGACACCATAAAAATACATAATAACATAAGAGAGGAACTCATTCCTGTTGAGACTGTATCCCTGTCAGGATGACAGCCATTACAAGATTTGAAACTTGTTTAGCATGAAAGTTAAATTAAAATTAAGTAACATTCACTCAGGCCAAGTTCATGTACTGAACCTTCAATCTTTAAGTCTATCTCGAAATTTGTCCATGTCTTTTGTAAAGGCCTCTATATATTCTAGCATAATTTTGTTTTACCCCATCTGCCTAGTTTATATTTGAGTGTTAAAGCCTTGATACTCAGCTAAGAAAACAAAATGCACATTCAGAAACGCGAGTTATACTTAATAAGTATCTCAAGAATCTGAAAAATAAAAAACGAACCTCGCCTATTTGCCCACTTATTTCATCTAGCTCCATTCTCAAGGATTCCAAAACTCCACAAAAATGCTCCACTGCCTCAGCTGCATGCCATGCACTTGCTAAAGCTTCCTGTCCAGCCTTATCATCGGTATCCTTTGACAATGCATTCATAACATCAGCCTGTCAAGTAAATGAGAGTTAGAAGAAATCAAGAACATCTAGAAGAATTTATGGACATATGTGTATCTGAGTTGATGAGTTTGAGATCCATAGATGGTGGTGTTCTACCTTGCAAAAAGCCTACTCTCTTTTGGAACGGATTTGGCCATTAAAATGACATGGAAGCCAAGGAGGAAGTACTTGAAGATGAAGTACAAAGGACTTAGAAGCATTTGCTTTGTTTTTGGATTATTATGGATAGTCACAAAGAAGACAAATTAAGTATTGATGAAGTCTAAATTTTTTCCTATAACTGAGGAATTTCGGTGGCCTAAGGTCATGCACCTTTCTGACAGAACATTGTTCTTATAAAGAGTAATTTGGTGGGTAGCTTCCAGGTGTTAACATGTACAAAAATAATAACAATAGAAGAGAGATTAATTATGTTCACTTCTTGACCTAGTTTGAGACTCACTAAATCAACCAACAATCACGACTTCTTCTGTCCTTGTTATCATACCTACCTAGCACAGAATGGGATGGTATTGAAGCTTCCAAAGCATCATGAGATATTGTAGTAGAGATTTGTATTTTCCATCCAGATCTGCTAATAAAAATGTTAAAAGGGCAAAATTTGTGACAACAAAGTGTCATTTCCCACACAACATTTAGGCATATTTACACTTAGTTACCTTATTTTCATTAGTAGCCTTATCTTTTAACATTGGAGAAGTTGTTATATTGAGGTATGGCCTTGCATATATAACACTTGTGCATAGAGTATGTTTCAATTGATGGTATGGAGATTGTTTCCACACAAAATATAAAACATTTTGGGTGCCTACACTTTTTGGAAAACAAGAGGAACAAGCCCACTTTGAGCTAGGGTTTCGGGTAAATCTGGTTTACCTAATGTGGCCATGTTCAGTAGCCACATCAACCCCCTGCATCATATGTAGATGCCATTTTTAGAAATAAACCAGATACAGATTTCAAAAAATCTATAGCTCAAACACATTGTAGGCTGTAGCATATTTTCTCAATAGCTTGCGTAGATTGTACCTCATGGAAAGCACCCCACCACCATCCAAAAGAACTGCTAAAAAATCTGCAAGAAAATCATAAGCATTTAACAAACCTAACAAGCATTAAAAAGTGTGAATTGCATTTTTCAATATACTGAAGTGCACTTTTTCAACATGCTCACCCATCTCTGAGTGGAGCACTAAAATGCAGTGACTTGTCCCGCAGCTGAAATCCTTTCTTAACATGCTTCCATTTTCCTGTAAGACATGCGATTTTGTACAAATAAGTCTCACAACTAAAATTGCAAGTTACGGTGGTACATTCAGTTCCAAAAAACTAAAGGAAATCTATATAATTTCAACACAAATACTGAGATGCTCAAAGAGACAGAACTTGTTGCTCAAATCCAACCTTCAAGTTTCAAATCACTTGATACTTGGGCTTTCCCTGGGGACTCAAGCCCTCCAATACCCAAACTAGATCCTTTTAAGAGAAATTGCCTGGAGAAAAGGAATCTATTGGTCCTTCTTCGGCCTTGCCTCAAGTCCAGTGGTTCCTTCTTCACTGGCACTATTCAGTGAAAATGAAAGTTCAGATAAAATATAAATTAAAAAGGAATCAACTAATATCTAGAATAGAAATACACTGCAGCAGAAAATAAGCATACACTATAGTTTGGCATGTTCCTTTCATTATTCAAATTGCAAGATGTAAGTGAATCAATGCCCATCTAAAATCCAGAGGCAAACAGACATGCACTTGCAAAACAGAATTGAACTTGAGCAAATTAGACTTAACTTGCACAAAGTACTATTAATTTCAAACTTAATGACAAAGACAATTCAATTTGTATTCATGTTAGACAATGCAACTCAAACAAAATACCCAAACAAAAATGTCACCCCATAAGTAATTAGTGTATAAACTATTATACCTAACAGCACTCATTTGCAAAGGCTGCAAGGGTTTCTAGCTAGCGTGTTGAAGGTGAAGGTAGATGCATGTTCAAGGGTGATTTCAACAGCCATTATTGAGCAAACAATGGCATGCATAATGAGGCAAGGAAGCTTCATTTATAGTGAGCAGGGCCGTACAGTACAGCAGCAGCATGAGTCTGGGCTACTATATGTTACCAACTTTTCTGTACCATAGTTGGGTTACCTGAGGAGCCGCCAATTGACAGACTTGTTCAAAGTCTGACT
>LPNX010079381.1:839085-852471 GCA_001517045.1 Pseudotsuga menziesii | reverse complement strand
ATCATTACATAACTGTAATTTTGCGACAGTATTTGATATCATAATCATAATGCACGTATGTCCAACTTAATTATTGTAATTAGACGTCTCTAAATCCAACAGTAACTACTTTCACTGGTTTCGAAGTAATAAATATCATGGGAGGAATTGATTCGTACCTAGCATTACTAGGTATAGAATGGGCCTATGAAAATTACTATGTGATCAATTTGAAGAATGCAAACTATGATCTTTGAATTTGATGGTATGAAGGTTACACAACCTTTGGAACTGCTTCAAGGACCAAGGTATACTGAACCGGTACATGAGAATATGGAAAGGGATGTTCTAGATAACATTTATTTTCTGGAAGTAGGAATAAGGGAGGACTACACGAATCCTACAGCATATGGATCTGTGATTTGGAGAAGCATTCTCTCGTTTGATAGTGGTTCAGAAGGAGCACTGGATGATTGGAATAACAACCGACATGAGCTATCCTCCCAGCATTGTGCAATGATAAAGTCATTTCCATGGATTGACATAAAAATTCAAGATCCTCCAGTATGTGATGGAGGAAACGGTTTTCATGGGTTTCTCCAGAAAATGAATACCTATGTTGCGAAATATTACCAAATGGACATTCTAGATACAACACTTTGAAGTACTCCCACAAGATGGCGGGCCACACATAAATATGATATACCTAATTGGAATGCAACCAAGATAGCTCTAATGCTCCATTTCACACCTTCCAAGTATTGCAATCAAGTTTTGCAAACATATATGGGCGAGAAAAATCCATTCATTCACATAAATCAATCAGAAAAATAATGGAATGCAGATTGATTGCATCCATAATTTTGGGTGTTCTAATTCTTCCACAAATTGAGACCAATCCTAAAATCTTTGTACCTGCATGAAGGAACATGGCCACAAACCAGTTGTTGGAGGAAACTCAACACAAAATTTTCCAATATTTTTCCTTCTTAGCAACATGTGATCCTATTACAGATTCTATGACAATGATACAAGAAAATTTGTTCACTGATAAGTTGTGGAATGTAGGAAGCAACTCATGTACATTTACCCACTCAATCAAAATTACCTAACAAATTTGTCTTTATCCCAGAGATAGAATCCTCTATCTATTATGCAAGGGTTGAAAAAGAGAATCCATACCCTGATGATCTTGAACACTTGCGCCACTTAACCTTCAATGAATTGGAGGGATCTTGAGAGGTACAAAAACAAAAATTAGAAGAGACTAAGGGTTTGTATACATAAGAGAAGAATCAATATTGGTACATAAGAGAAACCAAAAATGGCATACATATAGGATTATTGGGAGAAATTGGTGGTGTTAGAAATCGTATCACTTCTGAAAGATAATGAAGATTTATTCTTGCATAGTTTTACAAAGATTAAAGGAATATACTCAATCTGGGGGAATGAATATTGTGTTGAAACCTGATACCAATCTTGTGAAGCATCAATTGTATTGATTAAACCCTCGAGTTAAAAAATAATTAAGAAGTAAATTGATCGGATGCTACACGTCGACTTAATTTTCCCTGTGGATGAATCTGACTGGATTATCCCAATCGTAATATAGAGTAAGAAAGACACTGAGAATACTAGAGTTTTTGTCTACTGTCAATGTTTCAATTCTTCATGTGTTCATGAATAATTCTTGATTCCATTTAGTGATGAGGTCTTGGATCAAGTATCCAAGAATGGTTTCTACTCTTTTATAGATGGATTCTCATGATATCACCAGGTACAGATCGTAGGAGAAGATAAGAAGAAGAAAAATTTCACAACTGAGTTGGGATGTTTTCGTTATAATGTCATGGATTTTGGGCTGAAGAATGCACCTATAGTGTTTTCAAGGATTGTGATATCAAATTTCAAAGAATTCCTTCATGATATTTTGGAGGTGTACTTGGATGAATGGATAATTTACAACATAATAAAATACCATGTGACAATACTCTAATCAATGTGAGACTATTGTAACCAAATATATATATCCTTGAATTTTCATAAATGAATTTTCTATATCACTTTTGGAAACTTATTGGGTCATATTGTTTGTCACAACAAAGTCTTGGTAGATCCTACAAATATCTCTATCATTGTGAATCTTCCATCCCAACTTCTGTGAAGTAGTTACAATCCACTTTGGGCCATACATGATACTAAAGATGATTTATATGCAACTACGCCTCTATTACAGATCATGTAGAACAATTGTTGAGGAAGGATGGAGCATTTGATTGGACCAAGGGTTGTGAAAGATATTTTACAATATTTAAGGAAGAAACGATCAACACCTCAATTCTTACATTTTCAGAATGGGTGAAAGAATACCATCTACATGTTGATGCATTAGGAATTTCCCTTATAAATGTGTTATCTCAACCACGTGAAGGCACTTTGCTAGCAGGAAACTATCTCAAACCAAGTGCAACTATACGACCACAAAAATAGAAGGGTTGGTGAAATTTTTTTTTGCAGAAGTTATGCCACTACATGATCAAAGGACAATTTTTTTTACAAATCATTCATCTCTCAAGTACCTAGTGAATAAACATGTATTAGAAGGGTGTATTTGTAGATGGTTTCTCTTATTTCAAGAATTATGTTTCAAAGTAATTGCCAAGATGGGAAAGTATAATCATGGATATGATCATATTTCAATATTAAAAATAGGTGAATATGAAGAAATAATTGATGATCTGTTACTTGATATAGATTTGTTCAGAATTGAATCCATTTCAGATCGCTTGGAAGAGATTTCCTTGTTTCTAACAATGGGAAAAGTGTCAGATGACTATAGTAAGACTTGTGTAATATCAATTGATTGTAGGGAAACTATACAAGATTGGGACCAACAGAGTTCTACATCGTTGCATCCCAGATCATGAATGACTAGAAATATCATTCGAATGTCATGGAGGTGTTGCAATAGCGCATGTTGGAAAAAAGAAATTAGAAGGGAAATTTTGTAGGCAGGATTATGGTGGTCAATTGTGTTTAAGGATGTTAAAGCTTATGCCAAAGAATGAAATATCTTCTAGTGAGTTAGGAATCCTTCCCAATGATATGAGTTACCAGTTCATCCAATATGTTCCCTTCATCAATTCGAAAAATGGGCGGTTGATTTTATTTGTCCCTTCAATCTTCCTACAAAAAACTTGAAATCCCAATACATCATTACATCAACAAAATAATACTTCAAGAAGTGGGTTGAAGTAGTACCAAAAAGGATTTCTCTATAGAAACAATACCCTGATTATTTAATGAGAACATCATTTCTCGCTTTGAGTTCCCTATAATCCTCACAGGTGATCACAATATGCACTTCACAAATAACACCATCTTAGGCTTGACAAAGGAATTTATGATACAACAGCATAAAAACAATTCTTATCACCCATAAGCAAATGGCATGGTTAAATATTTTAAAAAAATTATTATGTTGTACAAACCAAGATGATTGGGACAAAAGAGTTCCCCCAATATTATAAGTGTACATCACCACTACAAAGAAAATACACAACCATACCCATTCCAACTGGTGTATGGAAGACAGGAAGTAGTCCGTGATGAATTTGTCATTCCCATCCTATACATTGCACGTTGAACCCACGTGACAGAAGAAGATTCAATTGCTAAAAGTCTCACCAAATTAATGGAACTAGAAGTGAACCACTTTTTAGTCAATTATCATGTAATAGTGGAAAACATAAGACATAATTCTTGCATGACCTCCACATCAAGAGGAAACACTTTACAAAAGGTGACCAAGTTCTATAATATGATAGCAAGTTCTTGAAGCATCCTTGAAATATTTAGATGCATTGGTTTGTACCATTTATTGTCGTGGAAGTAAAATATTTTGGCTTTGTCCAGCTTGTGCAACTCGATGGTTGCATCCTCAAATAAGGATGGGTGAATGGAACACACCTTAAGCTCAATATTTATGCTCAATAATCCAACAATCTAACTCTTCTGTTATAGGGAGTGCATAGGGAGTGAGTTAGAGTAGTAGTTAGTCTTGCAATTTTGGTTTTTATTTGTTGCATTAGCTTCATTGATTTGAAATTTGCACAAGTTGTATGTGTTGTGTGTGCCATTTTTCAAGTTTTGGGTTAGCTAGATCAGACCATTATAGTTGGAGAACCTTTTACCCATATCTAATCATTACCATATCAAATCTATTCGTTATCATGCTCAATTGTGGTAATCACCCTACATTGTTAAAAATACAAAGCATGTTACGCTAGAGCAGTATGCCATCCCAAAATTTGTATTTCCTACTAGAATCATGCAATAGTCATGAGGAAATTATATCACCATCCTAGAATGGTCGACTATGACTTTTGAGATGGATATATCTATCCCAATATGAGCCAAAAATGTTATTCAGACTATGTCCATTTTGAAAATAGAAATATAGTACCCATCTGGAAACAATCATTTGAGCTGATGCATAACTCAATTTTCATGAGCTTGAAGGCCTCAATACAAATTTTCACACAAAATATTGATCAGCTAGTAACATTGTATGTTTGTGCAAACTACCTAAAGCATTGGATCTAATATATTCAGTCTATGGAAACTACTAAAAGAATGTAAGTTGTGAATGATGTGCTTGCATAGTCTACACAATTTTTTCAGAAGAGATAACCTCATATCCACATTTTTTCTATCAATTCAAAAAATAGATAGAAAACATTCCTAGTGCATCCTCATTTATGGCTCAATCGCAAGAGTCTGGTCTCTTGTTGAAAAAATCGATGATTTTGATAGCTTACCTAGTTGAAATTCCAAGTTTAACAAGAAGAGTTGGGTATAGAGAGAAGAAGGAAACATTTTAAACGATGGATATATTGAAGGTGGAAGATGTAAAATTCAATGAAGGATAGGATCATCAGACTTGCAAAATTTAAATGAAGAATTATAAAAGAGGTAGAAGAATGAATTTTGTAACTCATATCAATAATTCATGAAGAATAACAACACTCATGAGAATAATAAATGGCATTAGAGGAAATTTGGGGTCTAAAATGCGCCTTATAAGAAAAAGTGCCAACAATAAATTTGTGAGTTGGAATTCAAGAACCAATAGAATTTCAATAAAATGAGTCAACCATAATGGTTGAATTGACATATTTGTCATAAAATAAAACTACTTCTTTTGTTCATATTTTCGACATATCTCCCTATATTTTTACTCAAATTTCAAGAGGGAGAGCTCGTTGGATGTGGAATTTAATTCTGCATCCAACGAGTACCCACACTGCATACTTTTGATAGACCGCGCTACTCCAAAAACAAGAAATACCTAAAAAAATGTGATGATGATATTATCGTCACATTTTTTCAATTATTTCTTGTTTTTGGGGTAGCGGGGTTTGTCAAAAGTGTACATTGGGGGTAATCGTTGGATGCAGAATTAAATTTTGCATCCAATGAGCTCTCCCTCTCATAATTTGAGTAAAAACATAGTGAGATATGTTGAAAATACAAACACAAAAAGTAGTTTTTTTCATTCTTCCTCCAATATTAATAACTATTTTTTTTTTATTTTAACTATTATTTTATTATTTTCCTTAGGAGGCCCATTTTAGACCTCAAAATATTACCTAATGAATAATAATCATAATCCATTAATCACTATTAATCCACACATGTTCAATAAATAATGTGTAATACAATGGTGGTACATATAGGAGAATTTAAATTCCTAAAGAGGAAATTGAAACTACCAACCCAGATTGACTGAGGATCTAACTCAATGTGGGAAAATCACCACTAGAGCTCACTAATACAACTATGGATCACCGAAAGAGATCACAACTAGTTAGTTGAAGAGGGTAGGTGAACAAAGGAACCCTACTTCCCTTGAATCATGGAAACTAGTGCTAGAGACACTGGGAGTGATCTAACTGATGGGGATCAAATAACAACTAGACATAAATAAATACCTATTGAAGTCAACTATTGGACACTGTAGGTGGAACTTCAAGTGGGTTCCTAATTTATAGTTATTGATCAATGGAACACCAAAATTCGTGCAGATAGGTGCAATAAGTGGTAGGTTTCCATTATATGTGTCTCCCATGCACTAGAAGTAATGAATACCTCCTAAGCTAGGGAAATACCTCCAAGAGGATGCAGAAGGTCTCCATCTTTTCTAGCATTGTGAGGAGATGACCATGTGATCGAGTAGGGAGAAAGAGGAGGCCCAGGACCATGGAGAGCGAATGCTTGAGCTCCATAATCTGATATAGCCTCCAAAATATCCAATGATTCACAAAATTTAATATCAACAACTCATTAGAAGAAACTGACATTGAATCCCTGGTAGTAAATTTGTAAGAGACTTGAGGTGCTTGATTTTTCACACCAAAAATGATGAGATTACTTACAAGCATAACTAAGAAGCCTTGAAACTCTAAATTTGAACCAAATAAGGTGAGAGTAGCTCCAAGAATGTGGAGCAAAATTCCCAAGTGTGCCACTGAGATGGCATATTCATAATTTTCTCCTTCTTCAACAAAACTCTAAGTATTGGTCTATGTGATTAAGTAAGAATTCGCTTGAAGCAATAGATATTTGAGGGTGAATGGATTACTCTTAAAATATGATATTTCATCCATAAAATACAAAATATCACTTCTCTACACACCAACATCATGAGTGTAGAGAGAAGAATTGAATTTCTCTTCAGCTCCTTGAGTAGTGACTGGAAAACTTTGCACAAAATTTAGGGTAGACGAACCACTGGAGAATGACTCAGTGGGATGGTAAAAGTTTTGTTATTCAATAATGGAGATTTAAATATCCTCTTCTAGAGCATCTGCATGAAAACATGAGACATTAAATTTCTCAAAAACTTCAATAGCAGCAGTAGAAGGAGTCTCATCAAGGATACTTTCACAAATTCAAATTGAATGAGTTGAAGATTATGCTATTTCTTAATCTTGAACAACTTCATATTCAGGAGAAGTAATGGATGCTGGAGGAGATTGTAAGGAGATGTTAGATGTTCCCTCCCAATTCTCAGTGTTAATTTATTCAGTCTGCTGGCCAAATGATCTGTCCAATCTGGACCATATTTCACTTGGGAATTCAACATCATCAATGAGATAGCGCATCCTTGAAGGAATGGCTATAAACATGGATCCATATGCTCTATCATAGTTATTGAGCCAAATAGAATTCTCATCATCAGAATCTGACATTGACATAGCTCCAATAGACACATCAAAGAGCTCATGGCTCTTGAGATATGCAACCATCTTCAATTTCCACTCAACATAATTGAATTTTGATAGAGGCATAATTGATATCGAATTCATATTGAAGTTGTACAATAGAGGTATTTGCAATTTTCTTCTTTAAATTCAGGAACAACTTTGAATCCAAGAAGTTGTACATGTAAATCAAATCATGTATTGTTGGCGAAAACCCACCAACAAAGCCTTGTTGACAGGGGTTCCCACTCTGTCAATGCCCAACCAACACGATCTACCTGAGCACCATCCCAGACAGGTTTTACCCTACCCAGCAACAACCATAGAGTGGATGAAGTCTCACCCAAGATGTTTGAGGGGGAGTTGTCGGAACCACATTTCCGGAAGTAAGGAGGAGGATCGGGGCATCAATGATTTATCAACATAACTATCAGATCTAGTAGATCCATTTATCAAATATCACAACATTCATCAAAGATCTATTATTATAATCGCAGTTCTAACAGATTGCATCATTCAACCATTCATTGTAGCAGTATGACATTCTTCATTCATAAAACAGAACCATCGCAGTAAATAAATACAGGAAAATACATCACAACATATGAAAGGGAAAAAAGAAAAATAGTGATTCAAATCAATATCTTTCGTATCATGTTACTTTCATCATAATAGATCCAAAACAACAGTCATATTTCTCCATATCAAGAGAAAAATCAATCCATAGAGTCGCTTACAAATCACAAAAGATTCAATCTCTCACTACAGTCTCATATCATACACATCTCTCTTCTATATTCCCATCATCTCTTTTCAATTGCAATTTTAATCTATATATAGGCTTGCACCTTTAAATTCAAGGTCCACTTCTAACTAACTTCCTAACTGACTTAACCACTAATGACTTATATCCATAAAATGTGGTTAATCAATACAAAAATATGCATAAAATATTCAAAAGCAGTTTGTTTTCCGCCTGTTGCACTATCTTTGGCTTGCACGGTGTCACGTGAGCATGCACAGCATCCGTAGCACTATGCAACTCACTTACCCCAAAACCCCCGCCAACAGGCCCCCAACACATTTTTGTCGCTCATCCTTAAGCCATGTCAGCTGGCCATGGTGTCTTCATCAATCCTAAAGAGCAGAAACCATCACATATGCATCAGTGTGTGACTGTTTCCATATTTACCATCTTGGATTTTGTCGGCAACTAATTCCTTCAATGTTAACGATAGTGGATTTAAGCAAACTTCTAGACTTATGTAACCGGCAATGCCATCGTGCTCCATCTTCGATGAATACTACATTATTCTCCTTTTGTTGTCACCCTTCACAAAGTGTCTGTCAACCCAATCTGGAGCCCTGCCATCTGACCACTTGGTCCTTCCTTACAGTCAAGTGCTACCTGCATTGTCTCAGTTGGTCCTCCCGAGCTCATCTAGCGCTGCCTGAAGGACCCAGTTCTCTGTTCCTGTAGACTTAGTCAAATGAAGCAGGAATTATTTTACCATCCGGATTCCTAATGGGTGTCATATTTGGCACCTCAGACTGACTGGGAGAAACATAGCCAAGGATGACTTCTCCAGAGACTTCTATCTCAGCCAAAATATTCCACATACTCACAACTTGTTCATAATTTTCCGCTGATACAACATTCCCACTCATAGGATTCCATCTATCCAGGGATGTCTGCACATTGCCCCTTCGACCACCACTGCCTTACGCAGTGGAGCTTCCTTCAAAAACCCAACCCAACTCTGCTACAAGTTTTCTCAGGGAAGCATGTTCTAATGGGGTTCATACAACTATGAGTTCTCAACTTATAACACCAACTTCGACTTAGATGTCATCATGACTCACTTGGTTACATCATTATGATTGGATCCTTCATGTGTGTGCTAAATACGCCATCGATTCTACCACCCTACCTTTCAAATATGCTATCATTAACTATGATCTCAACCATGCTATCGTTTCCTTCTTTGACAGTCATTATTGAGTATTTATGTGACATCCGGTCACCGTCACGGAGTCTCTCGTACACTGCGAGCTACTCTTTCTATCCTAGGGACTGCCTATCACGCAACCCCATCCCTTTTACATGCCGCAACCCTATATTCTTATCATAGCCTCCTACGGACGCACCATCTTTTCCTGTCATATAACCTTGGTTCGGTGGATGAAATTGTCACAACCCTCTTTCCATAGCCCAGCCTCTTGCTGACGTGCAACCTTTTATCGGTCGCAGCCACTTGTTTTGGTGGACCACCTTGTCGCAGCCCTCTTTGTGCAGCGCAACCTCTTGCTGAAGCACAACCTTTTGTCTGTCGCACCTCCTTGTTCCGGCATACCACCTTGTCACCTTTTTGAATAGTCAAGCCTATACACATACTTAAGGTAACACTATAAATTCCAAGCGCCCATTTGGTGAAAGCACAACCTCTTGTTGATGTGCAAACTTTTGTCTATCGCCCCCCCTTGTTTTGGCACAAATGTTTTCTATGGATAACTGGCTATTCTCTGCTTAATCATCTACCCTTTAACCTAATACGCCCCCCACTCGTGGGCCCACTGTTTCTTTTTCATTGCGTAGTGCTTCAAGCAGTGCGTCCTTCCACCCCTATCCTATAGGGCTTCAAGTGGATATCATTTACAAGCTTCGACAACACCGCTACATCTAACTACTGCAACTAAACTTCAACCCCATAAGTAATTCAATGAGCAATATACATGCCTAACTAGTGCATTTGTAACTTTCCCGGATGCTTTATGAACTTGCTGTCATATAAGAACACAAAATATCATTGGGAAAATTGTCTTTTTCTAATGTGGCGATCATGCCACACTTTCTGTCGATCCTTCTTGAAATACTACTGGAAGCCCACGATGAAGCGGTCCTCTTCTAGTTGAAGCAACTACAGTTCTTGCTCCTCCAAGTGCCTCTTCATCACCCATGCCAGTTGCTACAGCGATGCACAGACTAGGAGCAATGTACTCCATAGGCATAACCGCCTCTTTGAATGGCATCTACCCTGTTAGTATTTTTTAAGTGGTGCAATATGCCCAGAGTACCGTAGGGATCTTTAAATCCCAGTCATCCCATTGAGTGTTAAATACCTTTCTCAGCGCGGTTTCTAAGATTTTTTTGAAAGCTTCTACAGTTCCATTTTCATGTGGATGATATGGGGTGCTTTTCTTATGCTACACCTGCAACTCCTCTGTCAGTGCTTTTACTATGTGGTTGATAAAGTGGCTACCACAGTCGCTCATCAATATCCTAGGGCATCCGTGTTAGATTTTTATCATTCAAGCTAGAATTATCTTAGGATATTTAACTGAGAGAATAACAAGCACAACAATCAAACATAAGACAAAATGAACACAATTTTTTTCCTCGGGGAAACCATAAAGGAAAAAACACCGCAACTTCCTCAGAGATAGAATCAACACCAAAAGAAAAACCCCAAAAAAGTAAGATGATCTCCTGAAAGCAGTAGTCTCTCTCTCTCTTTTCCCAACAACTTCTTCTCTCTCATTTATGCACTACAACTGAGTGTGAATGAATGTATAATAAATAGAGAGGCTCACTCTTTATTTATACTAATTCCTAATTTGACAATAACTCACTAGGACCAAATTCTCTAGGAGAGTCTAATAACCCTAGGGCCCCACAACTGTGGGGAATTTAACCCTTGATAAATAGGAGGGTTACCCACAATTACTTGACATGACTTGTTTACATTATTGAATATCCCGATAGGCACATCAGGGCATGACATGACTCCAATACATTACAAACACTTCCCGGAATAAACATCGTGGTACAATACATAAGATATACAGGTGAATACATTCCGAAGTTACAAATACATCAACACTCCCTCTTAACTAGGAAGGTATTCTCTTGACACAATTTATCAGCACAAGTCTTCTTCTTGGTATCATCTAGATCATCATCGAGTCCTCGTCATCTTCATCTTCAATTCATCTTGATCTGGATCTGGATCATCACTCGATCTAGATCATCATCAGTGGATCTGGATCATCATTGTTGGATCATCCTCACTGGATCTAGATCATCACTGCTGGATCATCATCACTGGATCTAGATCATCAGTTGATCAAGATCATCACTGCTGGATCATCATCACTAGATATGGATCATCAATTGATCTGGATCATCACTGGGTCATCATCACTGGTGCTATCTCTTGATTCTTCTCGTCACAAGAAGTTCTACAGAGTCAACCCTTTTTCATGCTGGTTGTAGGCCTAGCCTCCATGTAGGTATTCTTCAGCGCTTATATCTGACCCTAAGTCAGAATGGCCCGCCCAGCACTTACATCTGACCATGAGAGGAACACATCCAACACCATGTCAGAAAGCCATGCCCAGCACTCATGTCTTACCATGTGGGAACACATCCCACAACCCTATCAGAAAGGCCCAACACTCACATCTGATCATGGGAGGAACACATCCAAGAACCATACTTGAAAGGCTTAGCACTCACATTTGACCATGGGAGGAACACATCCAAGAACCATTTTGGAAAGGCTCAACACTTATATCTGACCATGGGAGGAACACATCCAAGAACCATATCAGAAAGGCTCAGCACTTATATCTGACCATGGGAGGAACACATCTAAGAACCATATCATAAGGGCTCAACACTTATATCAAACCATGTGGGGAACACATCCCGTATCCATGCTAGAAGGGCTCAGCACTTATATCTGATCATGTGGGAACACATCCCACGGTCTCCTTAGAATGGATCTGCACTTACATATGATCATGTGAGAACACATCCCATAGTCACATCAAAATGGCCCTACACCTACATCTGATCATGTGAGAACACATCCCATAGTCACATTAGAATGGCCCTCAGCTCTAGGCCGAGTATTCCAGGTAACTGACTAGGTGCCTCCATTTAGAGAATGGCATTCAATGCTTATATCTGATCATGTGGGAACACATCCCACAGTCACCTCGGAATGGATCAGCACTCATATCTAACATGGAAGGAACCAATCTTCTCACCATGATAGAATCGATCAGCCCTTACATCTGACCATGGAAGGAACCAATCCTCTCACCATGTCAGAATGGCTCACAGACTCATCACTTCCCTTTGGAGGGAACCTCGATCTGGAGAACACCAAGATTCTCCTTGAAGTATTCAAAATTCACTCTGGCCAATGGATTCATCAACATATCAGCTATCTATTCGTCCGTCGCAACATATTGGAGCTTCACTGCTCCTCTCTACACCATATCCCTGATATAGTGATATTTGATCTCGATATGCTTCAACTTGTCATGGAACACCAGGTTCTCTGACAACTTCACACAACTCTGGTTGTTGCAATATATACAAGTAACATCCAACTGGAGATAAAATAAATCAAATAGTAGCTTCCTTAGCCATACTTCCTCACAACTAGTTGCACAAGCTGCAACATACTCTGCTTCAGCTGTACTCAGTGCCACATAGGACTGCTTCCTACTAAACCAAGAGATCACACCTAATCCCATATTGAAGCAACACCCTGAAGTACTCTTCCTATCGATGGCACTACCTACCCAATTTGAATCAACATAACCTTTTAGGTTAATCATCTGATTCACCTCATGCTTGAGCCCATAATCAACTGTATCTTTTAGGTACATCAGAATATGCTTTTCCGCAATCAAGTGAACATGTCTCGAATCTGTTAGGAACTAGCTCAAGGTGTTCACAGTAAAGCAAATATCTGGTCTCGTATTCGTTAGGAACATCAAGGACCCAATCATTTGATGATACATCGTAGCATCAATCGCTTCTGATGAAGCATCACTCAATAAACACATATTTCAAGAAATCTAGAAAAATTCTATTACAAGGACTTCTATGACATTGAATTTTTTTGTAAACATTTTATTTATTTCATTTAATTTGTAAAAATTATGCATTAGAGAAATATTACATTAAAATTGGAAAAACTAATCCTAGAAAGAATGTTTTTATTGATCACAAATTTTATTTACTCCAAGTGTTTTTAATATACAATCATAAAAAATGAAATGTTGTATCATTTATAACTAGTTCGGTATGCCATAAATTAGGAGGAGTATATGAAAATCTGTG
>LPNX010079381.1:820279-833059 GCA_001517045.1 Pseudotsuga menziesii | reverse complement strand
GCCATTTTATAGTTGACATTTGAGTCCTTGACAACAATCTCCAGAGCTTGGCGTACATCCTTACAAGACCAAATTTCTACTAAGATAATCATAGTAAAAGATGATCCTTAAGGAATGATTCATCTTTCAAAGCCAATGTATCCAACACAACAAAGTCAGTGTATAACATTGGTTGAAACTGAGAAGGAAAAGAGTGCAAAAGTGTTGACAAGAGGCTAGGACCCCCATAATGACAACCGAATTCAAAACTGTTCTCAATTTTTTGTATATCTGTCGATGCATCAATTATTCTATCAAGGACCACACAGGCTTGTGGAGAAAGGGACTCTATTTTTGTATTTCATGATCCTTTTACATATTTACACCCTTCCATTGTCTTACAGAAGTTGGCAAATATGATATTAGTAATTCCATAATGCTCAAGAATATTGGATATTGTAAGAATCTTATCATTCAGATTCTTATCATGACTTTTGCAATATGTTACCATTGCCTCCAAAATTGTTCTTTTGGTTTCCAATTGTGAACAATAACCTTTCATTTTTATGGCATTGGTTGGATGGTTCATTGGAATAGAAAACCAGACAGTTCCATCCAATAGTTTATCTGCTACAGAACACATTTCTTCAGCGGTTAGTCCCTGAAGGGGACAGAAAGAACTTGATACCAAACTGTTTAGACTATTTGTATTATAGTTTGGATCCTTAGGTTGGTTTGGAGAACACATTAATGTCCCTAGTTTGTAACAATTAAAAACAACTTCCCATTTATCCCAAGTAGTATCATCAAGATATAACAAGACTTTTTTTTCAGCAAAGTTTGTTAGTGGACAATCGAAGAAAGAGCACAACATTTCATCATCAACCTGTTAAAAAATAACAAATATAAATTAGTAAGAATGTGATATCAAAAATAAAATAGCCATGAATTTAGTTATAACAATATAAACTAAGTGCAAAAAAAAAAAATTGCATACCTTGTCTTCAGCCGTCTTAGAATTCCCACATTTTTGTTTCTTTAATTTATTTGTGGCAATTAGGAATTGTCTTGCAGATCGTACAGAATCAATTAATGGAGTTTTGAAGAACACTGTGTTTGCAGAATTTAACTGGAAGCAAATATGAATCACCACACTGGGAGAAACTAATGGATCTAAGAATCGAGCATTACGTTCTTTGTACTTCTGTTTTACCTCCCGAGATAGACTGTATTTAGGATTTGATAATATTTCTTTTGCTGCTTGAATGGTGTGTTGCCCATCAACTATCCAAAAATTGATGTTCTTGGCATTTATATCCATTCATTCATGATTTTCACAGGGTTTCCAATTGGATCAGACTCTTTTGTGTCAAATGGAATCAGAAGAGCATCAGGCAATGATGCTTGAAATTTCTGTAGGAATGATTTTATTAATACTCAAACATTTAAATCATCCCGTGATCTCAATTTATATAACTTGGGTGCTTCTATACAACTTCGAACATCCACCTTCATGCTAAAAGAGATTGAAAATAAATAACTGTCCTTAAAATTTTCATGGATTTCATCGCATTGGTTAGCAAGATTCTCTATCTGAGAGTCTTCTTTTTGGGATTTTACAAACTCTGTAGTAGGCATCAACTCACTTTCTTTAATGCTCTATTCTAGCTCAGCTAAATATACCCTTCTCAAAGCAAGCAATTGAGCCTCGAGTTTATCATCTATTATTTTATCAAGTAGTTTACCTCTTCGTTGCAAATAAAGAAACACAGATGATGTTTTCTTACATCTCACATAGCGATATTTCATAACTTTGGTAATACGTTGTACAAGATCATCACAACTCTTTAGACCAAATTCATTGAAGCTCTCAAAACTGTCCAACTCAAACTGTGACTTTTTTATTGACTCTGGAAATTCTGTATTAGTATCAATCAAATCTGGTCTAAATTTTGTGTACTCAACTTGGCAAGAAAATAATTTCACTTCATTTTCTTCAGTTACCTCCATTTGAAAATCGATCTAACTATGATTGAGAGCATAGAAACTAACAATTATCCCTAGCCTTTGTATATCATTTCCATCCATGGATCCAAATAGATACATATATGGAAACATATTCATGGGACTTTCAATCTCAACATACCAATCTTCGACATACTCATATGCAGTAGATGTTTTGAACTTTTTAATCATTTCAAAATTAGAACCCATTGTTGAATTTATAATCTGAGTTGAATGATGCTTTTGATTTTTGAATGCTGATTGTGGCATTTTACTTGCTTTGGAGACGACAGCTTCTAAAAACAATAATAAGCAATTATTACTATAAATAAAATGAAATCAAAATCACAAATATTACCATATAGTCTTCTAGTCTAACCATTTAGAAATGAGAGAATAATATTTAAAACCACCATACCACATGGGAGAGACATTGTTTGTGTGTCACTTGCAATTCGTTTTTTCTTCAAATTATTCCTTGGAATTGTCATTGCACCAGAGTCCATAGCTTCTAAAAAAAATAATAAATAATTGTGACTATAAGTTTAAATTGTTTTAAAAATACATGAAATAATGAGCATTATCAAACAATATTCTATTACATGTCTTTTATTCACATGCACAAGAATAATAAGGGTCATGTGTTATGGAAACATATTAAATACTTAAAGATAAATAAAAATCCATTGCATCTAGCACAAGTAGAGACTCATTAAAAATAAAAGTTTTCCTTCTCAAAAATGCTAGAAGGAAATGCTTATGCTAGAAAGAAAGCTAGCAGTCGCTAGCTTTCCTTGATCTTTTGCCATGTGCTTATTTCAAAATAGAGCACATGGCACAAGCTCAAGGTATAAGCTAGAAACCACCAATCACCATGGACAAGATTTTTCTATTGTAAAGCTAGCGACTGCTAGCTTTCTTTCTAGCATAGGTATGTGTTATTATCCTATAAGTAAATGCTTATGCTAGAAAGAAAGCTAGCAGTCGCTAGCTTTCCTTGATCTTGTGCCATGTGCTTATTTGAAAATAGAGTACATGGCACAAGTTCAAGGCTTTCCTTGATCTTGTTCCATGTGATTATTTGAAAATAGAGTACATGGCACAAGTTCAAGGTATAAGCTAGCAACCACCAATCACCATGCCTAGGGTTTTTCTATTGGAAAGCTAGTGACTGCTAGCTTTCCTTCTACCATAAGCATGTGTGACATGCTAGAAAAAAATGTTTATGCTAGAATGAAAAGTAGCATTCGTTCAAAATAGAGTACATGGCACAAGCTCAAGGTAAAAGCTAGCAACCACCAATCACATGGACAGGGTTTTTCTATTGGAAAGCTAGTGACTGTTAGCTTTCCTTCTAGCATAAGCATGTGTGTTTATGATAGAAGGAAAGCTAGCAGTCGCTAGATTTCCTTGATCTTTCGCCATGTGCTTATTTCAAAATAGAGCACATGTTATACACCTGAATGGCACCTCTCCGTCTGAGTGCTGACATCCCTCAGGTTGGCACACAAAAGGACACTTATGGATTTAGGTTTGCCTGTATTCACTATACCTTGGTTTATGATGAAGTACATTCCCTATATACTCAGCTGATTACTTTGCCATTTTTCCATTTTGAGTTGTATTCGCAACTCTCTCTATTGACAACTCGCGCATCATTCGCGAGTCTCCTCTTCAGCAAGTTGCGAATCTTTGTATTTGCGGGTTTCTCTTATATAGAGTCGTGAATCATTCGCGGGTCGCTCTACTACAGACCCGCGAATGGTTTCCTCAAAATTAAAATATAAAATATCGAGTTAATGGGAGATTAGTTTTAGTCATTTAACTTAATCCCATTAACTGCTATAACCTCCCTAACCTTCGAGAACTGCCTCATTTCATCCATATAAATACAGGCCTTGGGGAGGGGGTTAGATAGTCATACTTGGAGAGCAAAGTTATGCTGGTGGATTGTCTACAGAAATCTTCGGAACAGAGAAACTCAGAGTCCTTTGGTGACAGAGGAGTCCTTGTTCAGACATTGGGTTGTAACCTAAACTCTTTCTATTATTGTTAATAAAGATACTACTTCTTCCATATGTGTTTCATATCTTGTAGATTGGTAAATGTTTACATTTCAATATGATATATGATTTGCCTAACATGCATCGATATATATGAATCATCTTGTATCTGGAAGAGTGTTTATTAACAGGTGAAGGAGGAACTATCCTGGAGACTTTGGAAGTGGATCAAAGAGGGAGAAGATAGCAAGGATCAGCCTTTGTTTAATACAAGTAAGTCCTTCTACTTTCCTATTTCCTATTATGTGCTTTTAGAGTCAAACTGTCTGCAAGTAATGAGTATGTTGGTAACCCCCCAGACCTAGGTTATTAGGTGAATTATCCTGTACAACAGAACTGGCGACTCCGCTGGGGAATCCTAGTCTGCTTTAGGTCTTTTTCTATTTTCCTGACCAGTGTTTGCTTGAAGTCTACTTGTGATTTTTATCCTGCTTCTTAATTACTTCAGCATTTGAAAGTCTTGGGTTTTTTCTCTGTTTTCGAGAAATTTTTATACCCATTTGCGGATTGTCCTTCTGGACAGTCACGAATTTTGATTTGCATTCGCGGGTTGTTCCACTCAACAGTCGCGGATCATTCGCGACTTGCACTGCTAGACAGTCGTGAGTACTCCTGGAAACTGGGATTTCTGTGTGAAAGTTTGCTTGTTCTTTTTCCTGTTACAAGTCATGTTTTCTGAGAAGATTTTCTTTAAGAGTGCTGTAGAGTCGTTTGAATGTCTCAGGTGATCACATCTTAGTGCTTTTGAAATCTCTTGAGTCCCTTTTTACTTGTTTTATTTACTGTTTGCATCTTGAAGTTTTTTGGCCTGTTTGGGTTGTTGGTGAGAGTACCTGAGTCTAGATCAGTGATCAGGGTCTTAGACTCTGTCTTTCCAGTCTGCTTTCTGTCAGTTATTGGTTTGCACTTGCCTGTTTAAAGTTTGCATTGATTTTGTGTCAATGTTTGCACCCAAGCTAGGGTCCTAGCCTACTTTTCTTGTTGGTATTTTGGTCCCGTTTGCCTATTTACTTCAGTTTGTAGTTTTTATACAGTCCATAAGTATCAAGTTTACTCAAGCAGTGCATTGTAGATGCATAGTATTTTTTTTGAGCATTTTTTAAAGTGAAAAACAAAACATAGTTAATCTTTTGCATTGTAATTTTTGCGTAAAGTAGTGTTTGTTTCAGTTTAAAAAATATTATCTCAGAAAAATACAAAAACATAGGCTAGTTTCTCTTATTAAGTGCTGTTAATTCATCAATACATATCTGAAAAAATGAAAAGAAGTTTATTTTATAGTGTTAGTTTTCTTTAAATGCACTTTTACTTTCATTTATTTTCTGCTGAGTCAAAACACCATACAGTCCATCACTTCCACTTCCTTTGAGTAAAAAACATCCCCTAAAATTAACGCATAAATTTAAAATTTATTAGTAAGTTTTTATTTTTAGGGCCTTTCACCTACTAGCTTAGGTTAGATTTGTGGGCTAGGGAGTGTAAACTTCCCACAAATTATAAACTCAGACGTAGTGGACTATTCATTAGGTAAATCCTTGGTTCTACCGCTGTATCTGGGAAGCTCCTCTCAAACGGGAGTTAAGCACTAGGCCGCGTGGAGGCTTGGACAGAGGGGATAACCCCCCGAATCCTTGTCAAAACGTAACCCAAAACTTTTACGCATCTGGGGATTCTATCCTAGACAAAGTTTCGGGCTCAGCTACCCTTCCCATGCGTACGAGTTCGGCTTGCGACTGTCCCCCCAGACAGCTGGTATTGTCAAGGTAGCCTTAGTCTCTTGTCTTTTTAGGGCTCATACCCAGGTAAACCGAAAGGTTATTTCTGGTTCACCTTGAACGGACTTGGAAGGTAACCCTTGTGGAAAGTGTAGGAGGGCGGTTGGGTGATTCCTCTGCTTGTGCCTAAGAACCCCTCAAGGACGCCAAGTAACTGTTCATCAGCTTTCTTCTGGAAAGTATATCTTTATAGCCTGTTTTGATTGCTTGAGACTCTAGGATTTTTTTTTTTAGTGTATGCTCTGTGGATCTGCTTGTGTTTAGTCGGCCTTAGGGTGTGATTTTTTAAAGTCTTAATTCTGGAGGACCAACTGCTTAGAAGGTCAAGAAGGTTGAGAAACCTTCCTCCTCTCACACCACTGGAACCTCCACCTTTACCCCAAAGGCGGAGATTAAGCACAGGTGGTTCTTTTGAACCAGTAGGAGTAAGTGAGGTTCTTGGTGAACCGGAATTAATAGCTAACCGCTTTGACTTTGACACAGTCGAGGTAGAGGAATTGCAAGCTGACGAGTTTGCAAGAAATTATAATACCCCCTTGACTGACTTGAATGATCCAGTCATCGTGCAGGTTAGGCCTTTTAGTTCACGAGTGCTAGGTGTACCTGTAGGTAGAGCTATGTCTTCTAAGGGAGAAAGTTCATTTGTTTTCACCTCAACCCTTCCGGTTGAAGGGGTACTACCTCCCCCGGTTAGTACCCCTAGATCTAGTTTACCTTCCACACCCTTAACTACAGCAAGCCGGGTGGTCCAACCACCGGTTTACTCGAACATAGGAAGTATGTCTGGTGATATGGCTACTGGGATTCCCAGTATGCCTACAATTCCTTCTTCCTTCCCTTACACTACCCACAGTGGTCCGGTGGGATCCTCGGCCTTTGTCCAAGGATTCCCTTGGAATGGGGGGCACATACCCCCATCCAGTCCATATGTAGGTCCACCTCCTTCATATGTAGGAGTGCAGTTTGGGAGCAACACCTCTTATGGGCAAAGCTTTCAAACCCCAATTTCGGTCCCATACATGAGCTCTCCCTTCTCTTTGTTTAGTGGAGGGATACCTGCTCCAGTCTTTCAGACCCCAACTTCTATGGGGACGGCCCGAACCACTTACACTGCACCTCCCACCCAAAATCCGGTGGCTTACGGATGGAATCCGTTCCAAAGCAACCTTCCCACTTCACAACCGGTGTCTGGGGGAAACCCCACTTTTACTTATGGGCGATCAGGGGAAAGTCCCTCTAATCCCCAAGCTAGTACATCTAATACGCTGGCTAGGCCAAAGCTTCCTTTTCTGGAAACTTTGAACTTGCCAGAATTATCAAAATTGATGAACGATCCGGTGAGGCATGACCCCTTGTGGCCACGTGTTCCCACCAAACTACCCTCGAACATCCCTAAGTTCAAAGGTAAGGCTGGTGAAGATCCTGGGGCACATGCCACCACCTTCCATCTATGGTGTTCTTCCAACTCATTGAATGAAGATTCAGTGAGATTGAGGCTGTTCCAGAGGACCTTGATAGGCACTGCAGCAAAATGGTACATTGAGCTGCCTTCTGTTGCTTTTAGCAGTTTCTGGGACTTGGATACCGCTTTCCTTAGCCACTTTCAGCTTCCAGTCTGTTACGATTTTGGAACGGACTTGTTGTCCACATTTAGACAAAACAAGGCAACCCACATCTCGGATCATATCCAAGAGTGGAGGAGGTGAAAGAGCCTTATCAAAGCTACCATCCCTCTTGAGTTTCTATTAGAATGGATCCTTAAATCTCTATTGCCCTATATATCTAAGGATGTTTCCACATCAGGAGTGACTAGTGAGGAAGAAGCCATACTCAGGGCCCAGCAGTTGGACTTGATTTATTCACAGTCTGGGATTTTATATGAAATCATATTTGAGGCACCAAGGCCTTCACATGAGGCCGAGAAACCCAAGCCTGGACCCCATGTCGATGGTGTGGTTGGGTCCGTAAACTCTCCCACTATAGAGTCTTTGACAAAACAACTTCACCAATTGTCTGTCAAACAGTCTACGGCGGAGGTAGAAAAGGCTGCCCCCTCCCCCCAAAGTGCAAATTTTTTTGCACAAACCTCTTCGAAGGGCAATCAACAGCCCGGCGGGAAGAAGAAGAAAGGTAAAAAGGGAGAGGGAAACCAAAATCAAAACAAGCCAAAGCCCGCAAACAATGCTGATGGGGGAAAAAAGGAAAAGAAGAAAGTCAAGTTCCCTTGTAAGTTGTGCCAAGGGTACCACCTTACTCATCGTTGTCCCCTCATGGAACAAGCTCACAAGCTGTTACAAGCTCAACCGCCGGCTGTCCTGAAGGATCCGTTTCCCCAAGGGCAAAATTCTGCTTCAGCTTCTACCATAGCAGGGGGCAATCAAACTGCTCCTGACCCTAATTATATCAACATGGTTAGATCCTCGACTTTGTTACAAACCAGGAACAAGAACTATGAGAAAGAGACCGATGATAAGGGTAAAGCTGTATTTGAATCTTCCAACCCTCTCACTATAGAAGAAACCTGCAGAAATAATGCCAAAGATACCCAAAGGTGTCTTTAAGAAGACTTTGCATAACCCAAATGCCAGAGCCGCTTATAACTACTCAGTGGTTGAAGACTTGTCTCAGACTCCTTGTGCAATGTCAGCTTTGGAGGTGCTACAGAGCTGTCCTGCTTAGCGGGATGCCCTCTTAGCAGCTTTAGGTAGCATGGACTCTTCAAGTCTCTTAGCGAAATTTCATCTCTCTGATGTTAAAATTCGCCTCCCTTATCATGTAGCTCTATCGATAGATGTTGTCCATGGTGGTAAGACCATTGGACGAGCGGTTGTTGATGAGGGAGCCTCTACTTGTGTTATGTCCCTGGCCTATTGGAAAGCTCTCGGATCCCCAGAGATGGTCCCATCAACCACTTTACTTACTGCTTTTTATGGAAGGTCTTTCCGTCCACATGGTATCCTACCAGCTTTTGAGATTAAGTTGGCTGGCAAAGCAGTCTCTGTTGAAGTCGAAGTGATTGATGCTCCATTGGACTACAATTTGCTTCTGGGTAGGAATTGGACTTATGCAATGTCTACTGTTGCATTTGCTGTCTTTCGTGTCGTGGTTTTTCCACATGACGGAAAAGTGGTCACTATTGACCAACTTGATTTTACCCGTAAAGGCCGCATAGAGTATAAAGATTCCACTGTGCCATTGGTTTATCAGGAAAAACCTGCTGCACAGAGCTTGGGGGATGGAATGTATGCATCATTGATGGGCACATTCGATATTCCAGCTCCTGTACTTTATATCGCTTCTACTACTGTAGGGAAGTCCATTGATTCGGTGGTCGATAGGACTGATCCTTGGGTCCTCCCAACCCCTCAGGAACCGAAACTGCCCTTATTTGTAGTGGAAGTGGCATATCAGTCTATTACCCAAACCACTGTAGATCCCATTCCAGATCCTCTTACAGTCTCGGATGATCTGGAAGAAGTTTTTATGCCTGCATGGGCGAAAACTCTTTACATTCCATAGATTGCTTAGACACTGTTTTACCCTCTGATGAAGCTATTCTGGAAGCTATGTGTTCACGTGATAAGATATGTGAGGATCTTCATCACCGATCTTATTTCCTTCCAGAGCTAAGCAAGATAGAAAACCAAGAGTTTCATGTGAGACTGTCGGATGATGTTGATACACCTGTCAACCCTTTACCTAGGGAAGGAGTGTTTGCCGAGGGGAATATGGAAAACATTTCCGCTACTATACCGATAAACATCTCTGTAAAACCAGATGTCATGGAAAATATCTATATAGGTGCAAGCTGCTCTCCGGAGGATATTGCCATTTATACTGCCCTTTTCAAGGAATTCCATGATATCTTTTCCTGGTCATATGAGGAGATGCCATGCATTCATCCATCTATTGTTCAACATGAGATCCCAACCTATCCTGATGCTAAGCCAGTTCCGAAAAAATTACGCCCTGTGAACCTGCGTAAAGCGGCGGCTGTGAAGGCATAGGTTGAAAAGCTGTTGAAAGCAGGTATTATATATCCCGTTTCTTTGACTGAGTGGGTGTCCAACCCAGTTCCTGTTGATAAAAAGCAAGGGAATATTTACGTTTGTACGGACTTTCGAGACCTTAACAAAGCCTATCCCAAGGACAACTACCCTACATCGTTTATTGACCAGATCATAGATGCATGTGCGGGTAGTGAGGTATTCTCGTTTATGGATGGTTTCTCTGGCTACAATCAAATCCAAATCAAACCGGAAGACCAGCATAAAACTACTTTTATTTTCCCTTGGGGTACATTCGCTTATAGAAAAATGCCCTTTGGATTGAAAAATGCAGGGGCAACCTTTCAATGAGCCATGAAATTTGCTTTTCACGACATAAAATCCATTGTCGAGCCCTACCTTGATGATTTTCCTGCTCATTCTCGCAAGAGGATCCAACATCCAGATCATTTACGGTTGATTTTTGAGAGATGCAGATACTATAAAATTTGCTTGAATCCCCACAAGTGTGTTTTCTGCGTCGAATCAGGTAGATTGCTGGGATTCATTGTCTCTAGTAGGGGCATACAGGTGGATCCGTTAAAAGTCGAGGCCATTGTAAATCTGCCTCCTCCTCGTTCACTTAGGCAACTCCAGAGTCTACAAGGAAAGTCTAACTTCCTTCGACGTTTTATCGTTAATTATGCCAAGATCACAAAAGGTTTCATGCACCTGCTTAAACAAGACACCCCATTTGTATGGGATGAAATTGCACAACTCGCATTCGAGGCATTAAAGAAAGCCTTGTTGTCGGCTCCTTTATTACGCCCACCGGATTACTCTAGGGATTTTTTATTATATCTGGCCACGTCGGATTCTACCATTGGGGTAGTGCTATTTCAGGAGGATGACAAGCTCGTTGAGCATGTTGTCTATTATCTTATCTGTGCTCTGGTTAGGCCTGAGCTTAAGTACTCTCACGTCGAGAAGTTAGCCTTAGCGGCTGTTTATGCTGTATAGAGGTTACGGCACTACATCTTACTGAGGACCACTACTGTAATGGCGGATGTAAACCCTTTCCAATATGTTTTATCTCGACGAATTGTTGGGGGGAAATTCAATAAGTGGATAGTCATTCTCCAAGAGTTTGACTTGGTTTTCCAATCCGCTAAATCCAAAAAGTCCTTAGTTTTTGCCGAGCTTATAGTAGAATTCCCTACGGAAGAAGATGTAGTGGTTCAAGATGACTCATTCCCAGATGAGCACATCTTCCTTATATCCACCTCTGATCCTTGGTACGAATATTTTCTTATATATCTCTAGACTTTGAATTATCCTACTGCTTACTCTAGGGAATACCAACGCAAGTTACGTCTTCATGCTAAAAACTACCTCATTATAGGAGATACATTGTATCGACGAGGGGTAGATTCTGTCTTGCGGCGCTGCCTTACTCATGAGGAAGCGGAGATTGTCCTAAATGATTCCCATAGCGGAGCGTGTGGGGGTCATTTATCTGGGTTAGCAACGGCCCAGAAGATATTACGTGTCGGGTATTTCTGGCCCACCATCTTTAAAGATTGTGTGGAAGCTGTGAAACGCTGTCATCCATGTCAGCTTTACACCAGAAAAATGTGGTCACATCCTGCTCCCTTGTTTCCCGTCATCTCAGTAGGCCCCTTCATGAAGTGGGGGATCGATTATATGACATGCAACCCAACCTCAGCTGGGGGGCATAAATACATCATTGTCGCTGTCGACTATTTCACAAAATGGGCAGAGGAAATGCCTACTCTCAAAGACAATGGGGAAACGGCAGCTTACTTCGTGTTTAATCAAATTATTGCTAGGTTTGGTATTCCCAAAGTGACTGTCACTGACCATGGCAGTCATTTCCAAAATCACATGATGACAGAGCTGACCACCATGCTCGGATTTCGACAAGAACATTCTTCTCCTTATTATCCGCAAGCAAATGGTCAGGTTGAGGCTGTAAACAAAAATTTAAAAACTATCCTTAAACGTACTATTGATGCAACCCGTTCAAATTGTCACATCATGTTATATCCTGCTCTTTGGGCTTATCGAACCAATGTCAAAACTGCTATGGGTTTTTCCCCCTTCCAACTCATTCACGGGGTGGAAGCTATTACACCGATTGAATGCGAAATACCATCCTTGCAGATAGCTATTCATGTGCTACCTGACACAACTGAGCTTGAAGAACGATTGCTCCATTTAGAACACCTTGATGAGCAATGTAGAGATGCGTTGATTGCAAATCAAGCTCATAAGAATAGGGTTAAATCTCAATATGATAAAATGGTCAAACCTCGGGTTTTCTCTAAGGGGGAACTTGTCTTGCTCTAGGACCAAGATAAGGAGCCTCTAGGGGCAGGAAAATTCAAGGCTATGTGGTTGCGACCCTATGTTGTGTCTAAATTTTTGAGTAAAGGCGCATATGAATTAGTAGATTATGATGGGAATAAGCTACCTGAGCCTAGAAATGGGCTCTACCTGAAGAAGTACTATGCCTAGGATTAGCACTTTTTCTGGTATATTAATGTATGTATTTTTATGTACATTAGGTTGTCAATTTAATTTTTTATACTATTTATTGGTTGTTGCAGATGTCTTCTGAGATGTATGTAGGTTTTGCTAATGGTGCCAGCCGTCACACTTGTAACCTGGCTTCAGCAGCATGGGTTATCTACTCCCCCTAGGGATAGCTTGTTGCCGCGGGTGGTGCTTGTCTAGGTCCTGCTTCCAATAATGTTGTTGAGTATAGGGTTGTAATTGAGCTCCTATGGGATGCCTTGTCATGAGGCATCACCCAGCTTGAAGTCCGTTTGGATTCTCAGTTGGTTGTTTCCCAGCTCAATCAAGCTTACCAGGTGCGTAATCCTACATTTTTACGTCAGTTCATGCAAATACGTTTACTGGAAAGACATTTTGAAGTTATTAATTTTAATC
>LPNX010079381.1:793716-806770 GCA_001517045.1 Pseudotsuga menziesii | reverse complement strand
AATGTGACTCTGTGCACTATCAAACAACTTTTGGTTGAATGGTCGATGGAGCCCGCACATCGTTATGTAACATTGGTTGAATGGTCGATGGAGCCCGCACATCGTTACGTAACATTGGTTGAATGGTCGATGGAGCTCACACGGTTGATGAGTCAATAGCTCGATGCTTGAAGTCGTTGCACACAACACATGTGGCAACAACAACAACTCATCGTTCAAATCTCTAGAGAAGAGCAAGCTCAAATAGATGCAATGAATCGTCCGGGAGATGTAATTTCTAGAAGAATGGATGTTTAAGATGGAAGAGTCATTTAATGGAGGATGCATTCATCTCCAAGAAATTGTGAAAGACCCACCTCAAAGTACTACCCCAACATAAATGTCTCGAAAAATCGAGGAAGTCACCATGCAACATGAAGGGACTTCATGGAGACATATACCATCAGTCATCCAGAACAAGTAGTGAACCAATAGGGATACTTTTGAAACTTCTATAAACAATCACAAACTATTTTTTGACTTCATCTCTTTGACACTTACCTAAAACACAATACACATCCTAAAATAAACCCAAAAGCACATTTAAAAGATAACATTACTATGATGAATAGAATTTAATAATATTTCACAAATAGAAATACTATGATAAATATTAATAATTATAAATATAATTTTTAAATTAGACAAATTTTCATTTACATTTACAATATATTGAGAGGGGTTATTGAAGATTTTCAATGTCTCGGGAAAATTTGACTAGGGCACTCACCATGGTACTAACCATCAGTTAGATGATTGACCATGTTCAACCATGGTAAACGATGTTCAACCATGAGCAACCATGGTTAACCACATTTAAGAATTAGCCACATCGTCAGTAGCATGGTGAACCACTTAGTCACCCATTATCAACAATGGTCAACCATATCATCAGCCATGGGAAACAACACGATGAACCATGGTGACGCATGAATATTTACATGCTCAACCATGGTTAACCATGGCCAATTGTGGTTAAGTGTGCTCAATTGTGGTCAACCATGATGAACCGTGCTCAACTGTCATGGTTCAACATGGTTAACAATGGTTGACATGACCATGGTCAACAAAGGTTAACATGATCATGCTTTATCATGGTTGACCATGACTCAGAGCATGGTCATGTTTGACCTTTCCAACCATGGTTGACCATGGTTTTACATAGGTTAACTATGGTTGACCCAAAACACATGCATGGCTAACCAATATTATGGTTGACCATGTCTATCATCATGGTCGAGCATTCTAAATCATGATAATGGCCATGATTGTATATGATTGATTCACTTAAATATTGGTTGATTGTATGTGCCTCTACTTTAGACTCAAAATAAATGAACTTCATCCAATTTGTAATTTCGGCTATCAGAATTTCTTATGAAATGATAATTCCATATCATGTGTATCCATAACTTAGGATAAAATCAATGAACCGCATCTAAACATTTATCTCTAATACCAAGAATAAGGAGCAGTTTAATGATTTCAACCAATAAGATATTCCTACTTGCTATATTAGCTAGGAATATGTACCATCTATCATTGAATGAATAAGTTAAGGCATCCTACACTAGATTTGACAACCCGCACATAGTGATGACAAATTCTTTGTATTAAGTAAGAAATCATGGTAGGGCTAGACTTGCCTTATATGCCAAGATGGAAAGAAGAAGGTTAAAACTTGATTGTCCAGGAATACTTGAAACCCTTAGATCACTGCATTGGATATTATGGTAGCCTCAAGAAGTTGTTGGGAAGTAGATAGCATGGAGAAAAACCTTGGTTAGATAGTCCATGCATGCCATGTCACTTTTCTAGTGGGATGCACGTGTTGAGATGTTTTTACATACCCTTAATAGCTTGCAAAATTTGAGGTACAAAAAAACCTTGGGTAGATTTTGTGTCCTTAAAGTAGATTACCATAATTATCATCCATAATTTTTATGGTAAGTTAATTACTTTAGTGTTGCTTTACAAAATTTGAGGTAGAAAAAGACTTTGGGTAAATGTTGTGTCCCTAAAGTAGATTACCATAATTATCATCCATAATGTTAATGGTAAGTTAATTACTTTAGTCTTTCTTTTGATTGCACTTTGTTTTACTTTTGATTGCACTTTATTTTAAATCAACAAGTATGAACGTTCTTTTCTAATTATATTTTTCCATTTAAATGTTTTGTATTTTCTTTGATAACAACATCAAAATACTATTTTTATAGATAATTAAAAAAACATAAATTAAATAACTCATTGATGCTATTTATAATACACATTTTCATTTAAAATATTAGATTACTTTTTACTTTGAAATAGTTAAATACAAAGATTACATAAAAATTATGCCCCTTATACAAAATTAGCTCAATTAATATATCCCACATTCTTTGTACTAAACTTTACAAATTTGCATGTTCCTTGAGCAGGAATTATGATTCTAATGATATATATAATATAAAGTTTGTAAAAATATGTGATTCCTATCAGCGGGAAATAAATTGGTGCATATATGTGATATTTGTAAAACAATGTGTTTCTTATCAACGGGAAAGAAATTGGCGCATATATGTGATATGTATATATAAACAACTAAAAGTTCAAAAGATTCAATGAGACAGTTAAAACATTTTCTTATCTCAATTGGGCATAAAAAGGAATACCAATTTTATTTTTTATTTTATAAATAACCACAATAAAATAAATATGATATAATCCTCGCAGTCTTCCCTTGTTAGTTGAAAAAATATTGGGCGAGCCTTATTTACTGGACAGACTCGTATTTAAGATGAGTCTGTCATGTGTCATCCCATCTATGGCATGAGGCATGGCCATCCATGAGTTAATGATTTGGGATTTTCTGATGTATGCTCCCCGACCAATTCCCGGCAATCAATCATCCAGGTACTTTCAACCTGACGTACTGGCACCGATGCAGCAGCATTATATCAATGAGATGGTAATGGGGGGGAATTTGAATTTGAATTTTCAATGTCTCCCTGTTTCATTTTTAATTTGAAATTTGAATATGTCCCGCTCCATTATACCTTGAAGGTGGACATATATCTCGTAATGTTTTTAATTTGCAAAACATTCTAAATATGGTTGAAGACTGTTACATTGAAGGTGCTGTCGACGTCGTATGCTGCAATGGAAAATCGCTCTACCAGGTAAACCAAAATCATGAATAACGTTGTGACTGATTTTCTGTTTCATAGTTCGAGGATGGATAATTTTTTGTTGGTTGCAGAACTGCGAATTACATGCCATCCCTAAAAATAATGGGGCATTTACCGCTCAGAAGAGATCCTCTCCTTCCGATAACTGGGGCTTCTTCTTTTTGCAATGCAGGATGACAGGAAACGGATTAATGTATCTGGATAGGCCATGAGGACCTTACTCCACAGTAGTGTTTTCTAACACTTACATGGATGACATTATCTTTCCAGAAGGATGGGAAGAAGTGTGAAACTAGACTTACATGTACATGTCAAACTCATCTCCCATCCAATCGCCCATGCTTTAATGATCGCTGGCTCTTCATTTGCACTTTGTTTTGTAACTTAATATCTGAAATAGAGTATTATATGCAGATTGCAGGTGGTTGTTTTCTTCTCTCGTAGAAGAAGAAGATATAGGCATTAAGGAGAAAATTATTTCCCTATTAGCTTCCTTATGCTAAGAATCTGCATCATTGTTCCCTCATGAGAGGAAGGATCTACAAGAAATCACCGACCTCATCACATCCTCCACTATTCATAATGTAAGTATTCACATATCTCTGTGCTGTAATTTGTCTTTTGCACATTATCATTTTATTGGTAAAGCAATTTCTTGGTGGCTCTCCTTTTTTTTAGGTAAGACCATCATCCTCTGTAGAAGAAAAAAGGCCACATTTAGAATTGGCGGTACATACATTCAGTAAACAGAGGAAGGACCGATTCCCATACTATAGTTAAAGAATTTGGGTACCTTATTTGCATAAGTATAGATAAGTTGGGACAATGTTGTTTTCAAATCTATGGACTTGGGCAAATTTTTATGAGTGTATGAAGATGGGTGCTCTTGTGGTTTGAGTTCTGGATTAAACCTCATTATTTCTCATTAATGTCAAAGGAAGATGCACTGGTTTGGGAAGATGATTGAATATATATTCTTCTTCAATTTCAAAATGATGGCTACAGGAAATATGGAAGAGGGCGTTTTCCGAGTTGGCTAGGGCCCTTGGGTGGGGTGACTTTCACTTCACATCCATTATTGTCCTTTGAGGAGGACGTATTCACCGCTAGAAGGGAGCAAGAGTATCAGAATTCGGAGAGGGCACATCATTCAAGTCTCTATTATCTAAGTCATGACCTTGGTTGAAGATCTGCACTATTTCAAATATATATGTCATGCTAAGAGGGTACGTTCAACTATGCCAAAGACAACCATTAAATTACAGTTATATCACTGCTCTTTTGCTTGCAAATCGACTGATAAAGAGAGTTCGGTGCATTCTATTATCACCACCATTTTTTAACTTATACAATATCAATCCAAATCGAGCCATAAAGGAGGATTGCGCAGTTGAAAGAAGGATCTGGGAGTCTACAATCGCCTACAGGCCAGACTATATAAACAAATCATAGTGCAAACTGAGCTTTTAAGACTGTCATAATAGTCCATAATTAACTCTATTATTTGCTTGATATGTAATCTTTGTTTTGATGATTGAGTTCAATAAAATATTCTTAGGATGCTAATTTTTTTTTTTTTTGTGTGTAAACTATTTGACAAAAATCCAAACCCAGAAATACACTAAATACATCAGCAGTCATTAAAGATTTATATCAACGATATATGAATGTACTCAGTAATATTTGTACAGTAATCATCAAGGTGTTTGATGAATGCATTAAGTCAGAATCCATAAGTAGTGAAAGAAAATTTTAGCCAATATCAAGCAAGGAACATTACAAAAGATATATTTCAAGGTTAGATATTTATGATTGGTCTAGTTTTTTGGTCTTTTCCTCTTCCTGTTATCTTATGGTAAAATAGACCAATGAACACATGACAAAGTTATTTCTATTTGTGTTCAAAGTTCCTCTTGCTCTACTTTTGTTGTGTTAGACTTAAAGGTCTTCCCTAAATCATATTTGTTAGATTTATCCACTTGGTATATGTTTCCAGTTTGGAAGTGCAAGGCTATACTTGAGATCCTGTTTTCAGTTGTCTGGAAACTTCAAGCTAGTATACTTCAACCCAAATCTAGAAATGGAGAACTAGTATTAACTAAAACCAAACACCTTAGTATACTTGCACTGAGGTTTCAGGTTTGAAGTTAGATGGTGCGCTGAGGTAGGAAATTATCACACTTTCATACTCTTTATCTCCATTTCCTAAGTACCAAACCTACAAAATATACTTTTTGCATTTGCCATCAAAGATGCAAGTACAAGGCCTTCCCTACCCAAATGTTGAGTTAAGCTGTCCAGATTAATCTTTCCTAGTCAAGGTTCTACACCTAGCTTGACGAGATTCAAACCAGATTCAGTTAATTTTTTTAGGCCTTTATGGCCATAAACCACTGCACCTAACTGGACTAAAATTTTAACAGCTACACTTATTGCCTCATGGATTGGGGTTTGAACAAAATCAAAGGATTCAAGGTCCTAGATACCCAAAGAAAGAAGTTTTAGAAGGGGAATGCCTAGACGAACTTGCAGGATCTCTGAATCTCTATCGGATGCCATAGAATTAAACTTTCTTCCATGTAAATACAGAAGCATATCCCCGGTTGGGTGAGACCTGCATGACCAGATCATTGAGCAACTACACTCTGGCTGATTTGGCCCACCCTCAGCACATTAGTACCAGTTTTGGGTTCAAACCTACTCTCTTTTTCCATGCCAGAGTCCACAACAAATATGACCCCAAGAATGGTTAGACAAGTCTCTGCCACATTTGTCACAAAAATAACTTTCCTTAAACCTGTAGGTGCATCTTCAAATACATGACTCTATTCTTCCATTGAAAGCTTTCCATGCAAAGAAAGTGTCAATGCTGAAGGTTTCTAAAATTGTTCTCGAGCCCATTTTATTTCTACTTGGGAAGTTAAAAATGTAAGAATGGCTCCCTGTTCTTCTCTGGCATGAATCTCAGCAACAACGTTTATCACTTGAGTGACATATGAAGAAACACTCAGTTGGGCATGCTTCATGATAGAGTTTTGTGAAGCTTCTAAATCATCCCTGGCAATGTACTTAGTATCTACAGGAATACGACATGATCAAATCCTCCGAGTGTGATAGCATCCATCGTTAATCCCTCTGCCATCGAGGACTTCGACGAATACGACATCATGTCACGATGGAGGATTTGATCCTACGGAAACCATTAGCCCAAGGCCTGTTAGATGGCTGGCACACTACTTAATGATATGCCTGAATTGTTTACTAATGAATCCACAAAGATATATTCTACAACAACATTGATATGTTCTGTGTATTAACCCATACTGGGTTCATCAGTTTCCTTGACTTTACTAGTTTGTTTTTGCTTGAAAACTATCACTATAAATCTATTCTTAATGTCATCTTGGGAGCTGGGAATTTGCCCCCTCCACTGAATTTGTATCAAATTATTTCAATGTTGGACACTTTCAGTGTTATTATTTATTTTTTACAATGAATCTGCTCAATTTTTAGTCTGTTTTCTCAATTTCTCATATGCTACTATTGCTTAATTGCAAAGTTGACCGTTGTTTTTCTTATGAGTACTTCAATTTTTCAAGAGTTTATAACTTTAAACGTGTGGAAATGCCTGGTGCCGAAGGCCATGGATTTTGAGCCTAAGTCGATGGATTCAAATCATTCTTGATTATTAAGATCTTTATTAAGAGTTAGTAGATGACCATGTGCCTTTCAATGCAGTACATTTAATCAAAGGTTGATTGATCAGATCGGGCAAGGTGGGCCTAGCTCATTCTCCCATAAGATCGGGTAAGGAAATATCTACCAGTTCAGAACCCAGCTCTGTACTTCAGCGATGATGAGGAATAACAGATATATTCTATATACTGATCCCCTATAATACTCCCCTATAATACTCCCCTATAATACTCGAGGAAGAAAAGACCCATTCATGTTTCATTTTGTATATCACTTTTAAACCTCTTTAACTACTTCGGGGAAAAACATAACTTAAATATGAAAGCATTTTCATGCAATTTTGTCAACTTATATTTTAAAAGTATGGGGACTGAATAAATATATTTTATTCTTTATCTTTATTTTTTATCATTGGAAGTAAGAGGTAAGGAAGCAGGGTGTTCGAAGGGAATAAAATATAAGGACCATATAAAGAGAAATAAGAAGGAATTAAGTAGGGTGTAAAGGTTTCGGGTAAAGGTCTTCTACAACTGTAGGGTGTGAAACTAGTGAGGATGCTTACTTTTATGCTGCTAATTATGGTTTTGTATCAACCAATGAGACTACCATTGCTAGTGCTTTTGCCTTTCCTGCTCCTGCCAGTGCTAGTTCGCGGGCTATGCCCCTTCTCCTCGTCAGATTATGTAATAAGGGCCAAGAGGGTGTCGTTCGATCCAACCAATTACAACCAATTGAATAGGTCTCGATATCGATCTAGCTCAATAATTGGAAGGTCTGTAGCCTCCCCGCTGGATCATTCAGGGTCAACTTCAATTTTATCTTCCCAATGATATCAACGATTTGTGTGGAGGCCAACCATCTATAAATAGGTTGTATGCTATAGTTTTGTCTTGGGAAGTAGATATTAGGCATGTTAGTTTATCATGAATGCTAAGTCCAAATATTCAAAACTACAAAATAACTTATCCATAAGGTCGGTGGAAACTATCCTAGTTTACAAACACAGACAATTGAAAATGGAAGAAAAAGAGTTTTAATTACTAAAAGGAGAAATAAAAAACATCACATGTGGGCCAGAAAAATAAAAAGTTATATTAAGAAAAACAAGGCACAAATACGATAATCTTGAAATGTAAGCATAATTCAGAACTTTTTCAAAGAACTTCAAACAATATTTGTCATTACCGTAAGACTCTATTCGAGTATGGCCCATTTCAAACTCATTGACATGGAAGTTCACACTTGCAACTTTAGGTTTGTTGTGTGCCGTTACAAACTTGTCTGAACTCAGGTGCACAAGATTGTGAATAATAGTTTTTGCTTAAGAATTTCTGAATCCATTAGTTTCTGCTGAAGAATGCTTGAATCCGTTAGCTTTTGCTGAAGAATGCTTGAGTCCATTATCTTCTTCTTTCTTTGTGTTTGTAAGAGGTGCGCCTGGAACAAGAGTATCATCTTTTCCCCTCCCTTTCTTTAATTTTTAAGATTGACATTTGTCGTCTGTACTAGACTTGCTTTCCTCGATTGACAAACAAGCTCCCATTTTGTTTGAGGTTTTTTATAGCTATACTTATGGCACAAATGTTGTGGCTTCTTCAAATACCATACAAAACCAATTCCTTCTTATTTCTCTCCAAATTTATCGATTGTAGAATAATTTCAAATCAAAACCATCAATTTTAGGGTACCTGCATGTGATTAGATAACAATGATTAGTGTTTGTAATGTGCAATATCTGTCATCGTTCCCTGAAAGTAAAATGGCATCCAACTGATTAACTTTATAAATTAACTCTATAATTGCAAAGACCCAAACAAAATAAGATGTTGAGAGACCACACCAAGACCTGTGATTTTGCAGTTTTATTGGAAATAAACAATAGAAAATATATCAAATACTCATTTTCAAAATTAGAAAATAACCCACAATAAGACAAAACTAGGCATTAGTTTTTATCTAGTAGTTCCTTGGAGCCTGCTAGGCTTCACATTTGTTTGGAAGTTCTATGAAACAGGGACAAAAGCATTGAATCGAGAAAAACACAACTTACCTTAAGAGTAGTCAGTCCCTATTGTTTAGATGAAGAAAAAAAATCTTTGTATCAACCCTAACTTGGACACCAAGAAAAATCCCCATTATAGGATCATATATCGTTGACATGGTGAAGATTCCATTTGTAAAGTCTGTGTGGTGGTGGAACATTGAAGGAATGGTTAAATTTTTAATGAAAGTGTTAGAACTAATTAAGATGCCATTTAAGGTGTAATACCAAAATAATAATACTAATAATAAAATTTCATTTTATAAATACTTATGCGAATTTAATGGACCGTTACGATGCCCTTGACCATCGCATAACATGCATCTGCATAGAAAATATCTATTCTACATGTTACATATGGTCATCATTTTGAAAACTATGGTTCACAGAGCTAATAAAAAATTCTTATATCCCCTAAATTACAAGATTTAGATGTATTAAATTATTATTTTAAGTATGATATTGATAGAAATAACATTTTTATATGCTAGATATATTAGGAAACTATTCCCTTTTGAAAATCATCAAAGGGTTTCTTTATGCATAGGTTGTAAGTTTGAGACTGCTGGACAATAAAAATAATAATTTGCCATATATATTAAAAAAATGAACTTAGGCGAATTCATGCCCACTGAGGGCTTCCTATTTGATTTCAACTTAAAGATTGTACTTGAGATATACCATTCTGATGTCGATGTTGCCTTGTGTTTTTTGATGAATGTCCTTATCTTTTAGTGCAACTTGAATAGAACAAATAAATACCTTTATAGGGGAAACCAAGAATGTGATGGGTCACTATGAAAGTACAAGCTCCTAGATAGGAATACAACCAATTCACAAAGCATCTTGTGATATGATTCCAACTTGTTAATTTTTTTATGTATAATAAGCCAACATATTTGAAATCTATGCATTCCTTCCTCTCTAGTCTTCAATTTGATTGGTCATTCTTCTATTGAAGTGTGAGAGGGCTACCTAGATATCCTCTTAATGTCATTCATTTCTCCATTGAGTTCTTTGTAGGTTTGAGGTCTCATATATGCAACAACAAAAGTGACTATGAATTTCCATTTTTTTCCAAAACCAACAATTTAGGATACGATGCAAACTAAAACAACTCCTACCCCTAATGCAAAACAATTCTCATGACCAAAATAAGAAGAGTTAATCAACACTCAAACTAGATTTGATCCACAAAACCAAATTATAACTAGAGCCAATCCATAGAGCTAGAAGAAGCAACACATTGCACCTATAACCTACCTCATTAGAGATATTAGTGCCCAACCACACCCAAAAACCCCCACTTTGTCGACTTTTATATATTGCTTGCTAAGAGCCAAAACTACAACTAATTTCAAAAATGAAAATAACATCTTCAAAACTCTAATTTATCTCACTTTGTCGACTTTCACATATTGCTTGCTAAGAGCCAAAACTACAACTAATTTCAAATTTGAAAATAACATCTTCAAAACTCTAATTTATTGCTGCAAGGTTGATAAACCTCACCTCTTGCTTGAACAAATGAGTAGGTATTTAATGTCAAGATCTTTAATGCCCATCCTTTCACCTTAATGTTACGTTGAATCTTGTCTCCCAAATTCACTTCCTGTTAGAATAATCAACCCATAGTATTTACCCACTTAGACATCATTTCATTTATTTTGTCTTATTTTCCTAGTCCATGAGTCCCACCATGTGCAAGTTGCTAATTGCCTATACATAGAGGTAAAACTTGCCATTATTGACTCATGGAGCACTTGGGAAATCCTTGGGAATCAAATCTGCTTTATTCCTGGCCTCCTAGGCGCCCTTCTACTTTTTTTTCTTTATTGCCTGCTTTTTCAGTGTTTTAAGGCACATAGGAAAGCAAGACTAGGTGAGGTGAATCAGCTTTGTTGCCTCTTCCTCCTCCACTCTTTCCTCCATGAAAAAGCATGTATGAGCTGCCATTTGACCACTCTTTATCTTTCCCATGCGCCCTTGCTAATTCATGGGGCCCTTGATAGATTTGGGATCAGCTTTTTACACCTATGGGGGATTTGCCTATTTTGGGTAAGCCTGCTTTATGCTAGATTTGGATGCTTCCTTATGCATTCAATTTGCTCATGTATTCTATATATTCAGCATCCTATGATATTACAGGGTTGGCTATTGTACACTCAGTTAATATAATTTTGTGTTACAGCTCCATATTCAGTCTCCATTGTTGATAATTTTGCATGATCAATTGTTAATTGTTGTGGGTGAAATTAATCTACTGCAGGCCTGAATTTATACACTTCCATTATGTTTTAGTATTCTATACTTATAATCTTCACGAGAGATGAGATATAAGAGGTACTGTATCTTATTTATACCCATCATTCTAACATCTAACGAAACAACTTTATTTTCTTTCAAATGTACTAAAATATTAAGGCTTATGAGGACTCAAGATATAATTCTATATTTTTTTCCTCTAGACAAAAATCTTGAAGATACAATTGATTTTGCAAATGTTGAATTATCATTGTAGAGTCATCCATTACAATAAGATTATTGAATTATCATTCTATACCATAATATATATATATATATATATTAAAGCTAAATAATTTCAAAAAATAAAAAAACATTCCCTCCACAACCACTAAAATTTTAACCCTACTATGTTTCACACTTCTCATGCCTACTTGGAATGGATTTACCTAAGCGCGTTAGTTCAGATCCCTTCTTATTTTACAGACTGACTGCCTATCGGCCTATATATTGGAGAGCTCATCGAACATAGAGAAATGGGCATATTGAACAGTGAACATAGGCAGAGGAATGGGTATGCCTTATTTCACTCATTTTAGGATCTACTGCTAAGAATATGAGAAATAACATCGATTCTATGACAAAACGAGTTGGGGGTGCCTTTGTGAGGAGTTTTGATTCTGTGACAAATCGATGTCTTTATGGGAAGTGTTGGAGTCTACAATAAATAGATGTATGGGTAGGGAGTGCCCTTGCAAACATGTATGAGCTTTAAGATGAGCTTCAAATTCCTTCAAATAAGATGTATGTGCTCACTTCTACACCTACCAAATGTCTTCAAAGAAATCTGCAAGGAACAAAGGATTCATCCTTTCATGGCAAGGAATCTGCAAGGAACAAAGAAATCTGCAAGGAACAAAGGCACACTAGTTTTGTCCTATGTGTGTCATGCTAAAAGGAAATGCATTTGATAGAAGTAAAGGTAGCATTCGTTAAAAATAGAGTACATGGAACAAGCTCAAGGTATAAGCTAACAACCACAAATCACCATGGACAGGGTTTTTGTATTGGAAAGCTAGCGACTGTTAGCTTTCCTTCTTGCATAAGCATGTGTGTTTATCATAGAAGGAAATGCTTATGCTACAAGGAAAGATAGCAGTCGCTAGCTTTCCTTGATCTGTTGCTATGTTCTTAATTCAAAATAGAGCACATGGCACAAGCTCAAAGTATAAGCTAGCAACCACCAATCACCATGGACAGGATTTTTCTATTGGAAAGATAGCGACTGCTAGCTTTCCTTCTAGCATAAGTATGTGTTATTATCCTAGAAGGAAATGCTTATGCTAGGAGGAAAGCTAGCAGTCGCTAGCTTTCCTTGATCTTGTGCCATGTGCTTATTTCAAAATAGAGCACATGGCGCAAGCAGAAGGTATAATCTAGCAACCACCAATCACCATGGACAGTGTTATCAATTGGAAAGCTAACAACTGCTAGCTTTCCTTCATGGCTAGAGTTTTTCTTTTAGAAAGCTAGCAATTTTTATCTTTCCTTATAGCATAAGCACATGTGTGCTTATGCTAGAATGAAATGCTTATGCTAGAAAGAAAGCTAGCAGTCGCTAGCTTTCCTTTATCTTGTGCCATTTGCTTCTTTCAAAATAGAGCACATGGCACAAGCTCAAGGTATAAGCTAGCAACCATCGATCACCATGCCCAGGGTTTTTCTAATGGAAAGCTAGTTACTGCTAGCTTTTCTTCTAGTGGCATCAAGTACACCAAATAACTATTTTCGAGAGTACTTAAAATAGAGATGACTCCAATCAAGGATATTTGAATTTACTTTGAACAATTGATACAAAACA
>LPNX010079381.1:734660-789311 GCA_001517045.1 Pseudotsuga menziesii | reverse complement strand
CAAAGTAATAATTGATAGTTAACAATGTCCAAAACATGTAGAAACTTCTGGGCTCATAATAATCCCATAAAATGAAGGGAAAAAGTGAAGTGCCTAAGTATCTATTGTGCTATATACTTGACAAAAATGTCCTAAGGCATACACTAGACAATACATATAAAGGGAAGAAAATAAAATAGAGTATGACCTAATTTTCCATGTTGTTGCTCGTAGATATGTTATTGATTATTTTTCTAGTCAATATTCTAAAGATTATTAGGGGTAGTTTCATCATCCACAAGTACAATATTACAATGACTATAGGAGCTAATACGTCTTCATGGTATTAGAGGTTTCACCTAATTCCTAGACATTTCCAGTTCTCGTTGTCTCTTGAAGTTGAGCAAAACCCCCCATGTTCTAGCCACCCATTATCAAGATTGAGAATTACTAAGTTATTATGCCAATACATAAATTTGTTGTAGTAACAAACACATTGACTGTTATGTCATTAAATAGCTTTCTAGGTCACTTTAAAATGGCGACAATCTCTTACTAATATGGTAATTCAACACAAGCACAATATATGCTTTATCAAATTATAAATAAACTGGTTAATACTTTCAACATACAAATAATGCCATTAGATAAATTAACAGGTAAGAAATATTAATACAAATTACAAATTATAATAATAAAATAATGTAAAGAATCTAAGTTTAAGCCTAGGAAGATATGCTTCAACTTAATATAAATTTTATTTTATATAGCTTATAATGATAATATTGTAAAAAAATGGTGAACATATAGATTGAAATGAGTGAATTAAATAATTTTTTGGTTTTTCATTTTTTGAAAACTCAATCTTGTTGAAGTTCTAAATTCTATATCCGTACTCGACAATACATATAAAGGGAAGAAAATAAAATAGAGTATGACCTAGTTTTCCATGTTGTTGCTTGTGTATATGTTACTAATTGTTTTTCTAGTCAATATTCTAAATATGATTAGGGGTAGTGTCCTCATCCACAGGTTCAATATTACAGTGACTATATGAGCTAATAATTTTTCATGGTATTAGAGGTTTCAGCCAATTCCTAGGCATTTCCAGTTCTTGTTGTTACTTGAAGTTGAGAAAAAATACCCATGTTCTAGCCACCCATTATCAAGATTTGGAATTAATAAGTTACTATTCCAATACATAAATTTGTTACAGTAACAAACGCATTGACTGCTATATCATTAAATAACTTTGTAGGTCACTCTAAAATGGAGACAATCTCTTACTAATATGGTAATTCAACACATGCACAATATATGCTTTATCAAATTATAAATAAAATGGTTAATAATTTCAACATACAAATAATGCCATTAGATAACTTAATAGGTAAGAAATTTCTTGCAACATCTATTGTTCATGAGATGAGGTAAACCTTGATCAACTCAAATATTAATACAAATTAAAAAATTATAATAATAAAATAATGTAAGGAATCTAAGTTTAATATTAGGAAGATATGCTTCAACTTTATATAAATTTGATTTTATATAGCTTATATTGATAATATTATAAAAAATGGTGAATATAAAGATTGAAATGAGTGAATTAAGTAATTTTTTGGTTTTTCATTTTTTGAAAACTCAATCTTGTTGAAGTTCTAAATTCTAGATCCCTTGTATAATTCCAAATTTAATGAAATATGTGTTAATAGCTTCAGGTTCGATGCCATAGGTGTGGTTATGGCCTTGCATTCCATCATCCCAAACCTCTTCAGGATCTCTACTACATAATTCCCTTGTTTGAGGAATATTCCATCTGTATTCTGCCACACCTCCATGCCTAGAAAATAGTGCATCATACCCAAGTCCTTCATTTCGAACTCGGTATCAATCTTCCTCTTCATATCAGCAATCAACCCATCCATACCTATTACAAACAGATCATCTACAAATAGTAGGAGTATCACTGGGTTACCTTCTTCAATCTTGTAGTAAAGGTTGGAAACTGCTTTACTTTTGGTAAAGCCCAAACTGGATAGAAAGCCATCAATTCTACCATACCATGTCCTGGATGACTATTTCAAACCGTACAGGGCTTTCTTCAATTTACACACACGAGTATCAGTATCATGTGTCTCAAAACCGAGTGGCTGCTCCACATACGCTTCCTCTTCTACTTTACCATTCAAGAAGGAAGTATTAACATCCATCTGGTGTATCTTCCATTTCGTGACTGTAGCCAGAGCAAGTACTGATCTGATGGAAGTGTATCTGGCTACAGGAGAAAATTTTTATTCATAATCTATTCCTTCTTTCTTGAAGAAGCCAAGAGCCACAAATATTGCTTTATATTTTTCTATGTTGTTGTCTACAGCATGCTTGATCTTGTAGATCCATTTGGAAGTGAAAATAGACTTCCCCTTTGGCCTTGGGACAACATCCCAAACATCGTTCTTCATGATCGATTGATACTCATCGATAATAGCATTCTTCCATTATTTCTTCTCTACTGCTTCTTCATAGTTGGAAGGTTCTTTATCCATAATGTCACATAGTAGGGCTACATAACCAGAGCAGGACCTAGTTCTTTTCCTTTCTCTATGATTTTCTTCTGGAGCCCCATATCTTTATGCATCTTGGATAGATTCTCGTACCCAAGCAGGTTTCCTTTTGTGAGGATTCTTCTCCTGAGGTGGATCTACAGGTTCTTGAGATTCTTCTATTTCTTGATCTTATTCTTGAATTTATTCATTCATGGTTGTATCATGAATTCTGGATACTTCTGTTTCTTCAGGTTCTTCAGTAGGTCTCTTTCTGGATTTGTTGTAAGCTAAGTCTTCATCAAATGTTACATCCCTACTGATATCAATATTCTTGAATCCTGGGAAGTATATTCTATAATCCTTCGATTTTTCAGAGTAACCCACAAATATACCCTTCCTTCCTGAAGGATCTAAATTTGTCCTCTTTTCTTTTGGAATTTGTATGTACATTGGACAGCTGAATATTTCAAGATGTCTAACTTCTGGTTTCTTGCCAAAAAAGACTTCTTCAGGTGTCTTGTTCTTAAGTACTCTATGTGGAGTATGGTTCTGTACATACATAGTTGTTCTGGAAGCCTCTGCCCATAGGTGCATGGGAATATCTTGATCATGAAGCATAGCCCTTGCAGCTTCCATGATAGTTCTATTCTTCCTTTTTGAAACCCCATTCTATTGCGGATTATATGGAGTGGTTAACTCCCTCTTAATCCTTGAATCTTTGCATAATGCTTTGAATTCATTTGATGTGACTTGTCCACCATTATTTGATTGAAAGGTTTTGATATTCTTTTCTGTGTGGTTCTCGATCAAGGCTTTGAATTCCTTGAACTTGTTGAATACCTCATATGTGTTCTTCATGAAGTATATCCATGTCTTCCTAGAAAAATCATCAATAAAAGAAACATAGTATACATACCCACTTAAGGAACTTGATGTCATTGGACCGCATAAATCGGAGTGAATGATTTCCAAGATTCCTTTTGCCTTGCTCTCGCTACTTGGAAATGTCTTCTTTGTGTTATTTCCTTTCGCACATCCTTTGCAGACTCCAACATGTTTTTCTTGAATTTCTGGAAGACCTTCAACAACTTTGCTTGCAAGTGGTAGTGCTCTGTAATACACATGTGCAACCCTTCTATGCCAAAGTTCATTTGGCTCTACTGTGTCATGGACCAAGGCTTGTTCTAGATGGCCCTTCAATTTTTATAGACCTCCCTCTTGTTCCCCAATCACTACTACATCATCAATAGCATTTCCCTTTGTCCACATGAGAACTTGTCCATCTACAAATGCAACCCTCATGCCTTTTGCATCCAATGCAGATATGGAGAGGAGGTTCTTCTTTAGTCTTGGTACAAACAATACATCCTTCATCGTCATAGACTTTCCAGAGTCTATCTTATAGGAGAATTCCCCAATACCTTTTATTGGATACTGGTAGTCATCCTCAATTTTCACCTTGTGAGGTGACTCATGTTTATATAGTTTCACAAAGGATTCTTTGAATCTTGTCATATGTTTGGAAGCACCACTGTCTATAAGCCAATCATTGCTTCCATGTGTGATATTTCTCGTGAGGGAATAAATCAAGACACATTATTCATCACTTGAAGAATCATCACTTTATTGCTTGATTCTCTTTGTGGAAGGTTCATCATCTTCTATAGCATGAGCATGATGTATTTTCTTGTTTCCCTTCTTATGATAGTCAATCTTGTTTCTAGGGAAGTCTTTGGAAAGGCGTCCTCTTTCATCACATGTAAAACATCTAAATTTAGATAAATATTTTCTAGTGTTATCTTTTTGGTGGAAGTTCTTACCTCTGGAGTGATGAGAGCTTCTTCTATTTTTCTTGAAGTGTACTATGAGAGCTTGATCTTCACTCCCCATCTTTTCTTCTCGAGCTTCTATCCGAGCTTCTTCTTGAGAGAATTCCTCCCATAGTCCTCTAAACTTGACTATCTTCTTTCTGGCACAGATCCCTTGAATGAAAGAGTCACATGTCCTAGGGAGACCATTCAAGGTGGTCATTACAATATCTGCATTCTCCACTTATTCATACAATGCTTCAAGTTGTTCTTTGATCTATGAGACCCTTGTGAAGTATGACTGTATGGTCTCTGCATTCTGTATCTTCACATTCTTCAACTGGTTCCTCAAAGTCATCTTCTGGTTTATGTTCTTTCCTCCAAACAATTTGGTTAGGCCATCAAAGATAGATTTAGGTGTATTTAGGGAGGACACCTATGGTATGAAGTGATCCTTGATTGAATCGGAAATAATCCTCTTAGCCATGACCAATTTCTTCTTGTGTAAGGCTTTAGCCTCATCTCCCTCTAGAACTGGAACCTCTTCTGTGATGTAAGAGTCCAACCCATTTTCTTCTAGGACCAGGTAGATTCTATACTTCTGGGCTCGGAATTTATCATCTCCCTCAATATTTTCATCAAGATTGGTGTGATGAGACATCTTAACAGAGAAACTTAAATGGAAATGCAAAAGATTTAGATCTTACCAGGTTAAGATGTTGGATCTGGATCTGGAGCTGAATTTCTGCAGAGCTGGTTTAGGAGCAGATTAGGGTTTGTCTTTCCTGGAGTTCTGTCCATCCAAAATCTTTAATATTGATCTCTAAACTTCGATTTTGAGGAGGATATCAATCCAGGCATGGGCTCACTCAAAAACTTCACTTCTATGGAAAGCCCTAATTTTCAGCAGTAGTGTCTAGCAAAAAACTAAAAATGCTCAGAATGATATTCTGCTTCGACAGAAAGATGTGCCCTAGAGAGGAGAGTTAGCCCAAACTTCTTTTGCTAAAAATATGTTTAGAGAGATCCAAAAAGTAGGAATCCCTAGTTTCCATAACTGCATAGTGTCTTCTTCTTAGGTCAGCTCTGATACCAAGTTAGATTTTTATCATTCAAGCTAGCATTATCTTAGGATATTTAACTAAGAGAATAACAAGCACAACAATCAAACATAAGAGACAATGAACAAAAAGTTTTTACTCAGGGAAAACATAAAGGAGAAAACCCTGCAACTTCCTCAGAGATAGAATCATCACCAAAAGCGAATCCCCAAAATAGTAAGATGATCTCCCGATAGTAGTAGTCTCTCTCTCTCTTGTACCAACAACTTCTTCTCTCTAAGATATGTGCTACAACTGAGTGTGAGTGAATGTATAATAAATAGAGAGGCTTACTTTCTATTTATACTAATTCCCAACTTGACAATAACTCACTAGGGCCGACTTCTCTAGGAGAGTCTAATAACCCTAGGGCCCCACAACTCCGGGGAATTTAACCCTTTATCAATAGGAGGGTTACCCATAATGACTTGACATGACTTGTTTACATTATTGAATATCTTGATAGGCACATCGGGGCATGACATGAATGCAATACATTATAGACACTTCCTGGAATAAACATCAGGGTACAATACATAAGATATACAAGTGAATACATTCGGAAGTTACAAATACATCAACAAAATGAATCGTGTCACGATGTTTGCAAAGATGAACTTTGATGTTGTCATAGCAGTGCAATACACAACTGGTGTGGCCTCCACCCACCTTGTCAGATAGTCAGTTGCTGTGATGATGTAGCGTGCACCGATTCGCTTCTGTGGTGGGTTGATTGGACCCACAAAGTCCACTGCCCATTTATCAAAAGGTTGTAAAGTTACTTGTGGTACAAGTGGCATCTCATGTCGCCATGATGGTTTCTTGACACATGGATACACATCACAGCTCCACGCATAGTCTGTAGCATCATTATGAAAATTAGGCCACCATAGCCTAGTGCGTAGTACCTTATGCGGGGTAGCCCGTCCTCCATAATGTCCAGCCACAACTCTTGCATGTGCGTCTTCTAGAATGTGGTGTTGTTCATGAGGTAGAACAGATCGTCGTAGGATCTCATCAGGTCCAAGATTATATAAGTGCCTAACGATCAGCTGGAAATATGAAGCCTTCATTACAAACTATTTCTTTTGACTAGTTGTCATCTCCTCTGGCACAACTTCAGTTACAAAAAAATGAATTATTGATGCATAATGGTCATCTGCAATATCAACTCGAAATAACTCTGCATCCGATAATCCATCGTTAATATTGGTAGGCTCTTCACCTGTTGCAATGCGGGATATGTGATCAAGAACAACATTTAGTCGTCCTGGTTTCCCTATTATTTTGAAACGAAATTCCTAAAAGACAAGTAGCCAGCGACAGATCTTCACCCTTAACACAGGATTTTTAACTAGATATTTCAAATCCTAATGGTCAGTGAACATTTTTAAGTGACTTCCCAAGAGATAGTGCCTAAACTTCTGCAGTGCATATACCATCGCCAATCCATCTCTTTCTGTACTCGTATAATTCTTCTTAGCAAAGGATAAATTTCTTCTAGCAAAATAAATCGGGTGATCCAGATCTCCTCTTCCTGGTTCTGCGAGTACAACTCCTAGCACAATAGGTGAGGCATTGACATGGACATGAAACGCCTTAGTCCAATCAGGGAAAACAAGTATGGGTGCTGAAGCCATCTTAGTATTTAATGTGTCGAAGCTATTTTAACACTCTTGGCACCATATGAATGCGTCATCCTTCTTTAACAACTTCTCCATGGGGGTGGTAATCGTAGCATAACTGCGGATGAACTTGCGATAGTACCCAGTATGCCCCAGTGTTACACAAAGCATCTTCATATTTGTAGGTGGTGACAGGATCAGAATGAGCACAATATTTCCTGGATCAACCAAAATCCCCTACTTACAAATGATATGACCAAGCAATATCCCAAATGGCACACAGAAGATGCACTTCTTTGGATTTAATGCAATCTGATGCTGTCGACACCTCTCCAACTTCAAGCAAAGGTTTTCCAAGTGATCCTTGGTCAATATGTAGACTGTCTAGTCATCCATATATACTTGTAGAAACTTCTGATTAAAATATTTAAATGCAACAACGACAACCCGAGAGAATACCAGAGGCACATTCTTTAGCCCAAATGGCATTACAGTGTACTGAAAGCAACCCCATTCAATGACAAATGTGGTTTTATGGCCGTCTTCCTTTGCAATTCTGATCTGGTGATACCCAAAACATCCATCTATGAAAGAATACATTTCTTGACCACCTACTCCCTCAAGAATCTCATCCGTGAAAGGTGTCAGAAAGGGATCATGCATGCAAGCATCATTCAACTTCCTTAGATCGACACAGATTCGGATTTCCCCAGTATTTTTGTCTTGAACCACCATAGGACTTATCCATTCTGATTCTTCAATAGGCTCAATAATCCTTGCATCTAGCATCTGATCAAGTTGAGCCTTGACCCTTTCCTTATATCGCAGATTCAAATGGTATGGCCTCTGTTGTACTAGTTTTGCATCTTGTTTTAACGGGATTTTCATTTTCCCTTGGTCACCCAATATCTCCTTCATTTATGAGAATTTTGTTGGGAACAGGTCTTGAAACTCATGCAATAGATCTGTGATCTTTTCCATAGTCTCCCCGTCCCAGCAGTCCCCAATATTGGCAAATTTCATATTCTCCTCTGTCCCAATGTTAACTTTCTTAATCTTCAACGGTTGAGTCGGGGGATCCGTCGGTACATCCGGTGCTACAACATCCCAACTTCCTTCTATCTCTGGAATATTAATATTGCACAATTCATCATCATCTTCTGGCTTGCCAGAGAGGTTGTAGCATTCCATCATTGATTGCATGTGGCAATGCGCATGTGGGTCCACAGGATATGCGTGTGGGACCACTTTCAAGAATACATCCTGAACGATCTGTAGTGCATTATTAAATTCTATATTAGCATCTACAAAGACAAAGGTATGCGCAAAGAAAACAGTCATCTCCTCCCAAGTGGTAATTTCTCTGCACAGCTTGGCTGATATGTACGAAGACCTTGGAATTTCATCCAATGTGTGAATAAAAGCATGGACCCACTCATCCTTGGGTTGCGATGCCCATAGTTTCTGGCATTCCCTCACATGAATACAAGGGTTATTTTTCCCCTCATATATCCTAGTGTGATATACCTCCAGATCTCCAAAGTGCATGGTCATCAACTATCGACACTGAACGCATTCATGAATGGTCTCCTTATGAACTTCCCACCAGCATGCTGGAGTGGCCTTTAATGCTTCCCCTAATGCCAACAAGTGCTAAGGCTCAGATACATTTTCTTCAAACTCCTTGAGCAACCCAAATAGTTCAGTTAGTCCTTCATATATTAGTAACTCAATTATTTCAGTCGCGCATGGTGCAACGAATGCGTGATCAACCCACACTTTCCGAGTGATACTTCATACATCCGGTTTTGCCAATTTTCCAGCGCATCATCAGAATCAAAGGACACAGAGCTAGTGCTATACCAATCCAGTTCTCATTTTACTGTAGGATGGATGTAATCCTCAGAGATATTGTAAACATGATCCCATCCTCTCATGACTTCATCTTTTACTGGTTCAATATATCATGTTCCCTCATTTGGATCCATCGGGGCAATGACTAGGATATCCTGGTTCTCAAATTTCATCAATTGCTTCTAAAAAATTATCATGACCATGCTATGATTGGCCCATCCAATCCCTAACAGTGTGGGATATGAGCCTCCTCCATCAACGACTTCAATTACATCAAAACCAACATGAGTCCTCATACCTTCGACATCTACAACCAGATTTGACACACAACCAATTGGTTGAAATTTGGCCTGATTAGTGTTATACCAAAATCATGTCACCATCATGTGATAAGACTCTTGACATACCTACTTTCCCTTAATCCCAGCTCTTAGAGTGGAAACCCCTACTAATTGTCAATATTTCATGAAAATTCCCAGCACCGTGCTTACTTCTTTGTCCAGGAATGGTACCTTGTTCGCACCGCCCATCCCTTGTTGTCCACAAGTGGTGCCACCACTTAAGGCCCTTAGTCCATAAGAATTTCGTACCAGAACCGATCTGTCATTGAAGGAGAAACGCTATACCCTGGGTAAAAAGGGAAAAAGAGAAGTTTCTCGAGGCTTCTAGATGATAAGCCTTGTGTCCTCTCTTATCCCTATCATTATGGGTCAGTTGAGCTCGAGATTCCTCATCCTAGTATCTTAGAGGCCACCTCATCCACTAATCTCTCAACCATCCCTATCCATTGAGCCTTATAAATACAAGCTCATATCCATGGTTGAGGGGAGAATTCTGAAGGTATTGTTATGTTGTTGGATTGATTACTTGGCCCAAGTCATTGGAGAGCATAGAGAGCTAGAGTCGAAGCTTATGGGGATGAGAGTGCTTGGTTTCATGGAGATGCATGTCAACACTAAGGCTTGGTTGTAAACTTCTCCGTATTTCTATCTTAATGCAAGTTGATTTCTATCCCACATTCTTGTTGTGGTTCGATTCCTTAGTCACTAACATGGATCAGTAGATTATATTCTGGCAATTTTGATGTGTTTGCGTGTTATACTTATTGCAGGTAGATAGGGTTACTATCGAAGCATCACATTCCAGGTATCTACGGTGTCCAGGGATAGTCTTCAACCTATGTCCTTCATTTGTTTTGGATCTGAACCATTTAGACCAGTGGAACACCTTACTGTCCGTAGAAGGTGAAATATTCTAGCTAACAAATCTTGCGACTCAACTAGGGAATTGATATATGTATCAATTGTTTAGATCTTCCTAAATATTCAACTCTTGTCCAAATCCAGGCTCTTTCTCCAACTCTCTTCAGTCAAATATGCTTTCTCACTTAGTCAATTTGGGTTTGAAACTTCCAGATTTGTTCAGATCTGAGTCATTTCGACCTTTTATGCTCTGTTTCCATACTCAATCTAGTATTTTTTTCCTTGATCTAGTCCTTTTTTGACTGGATATATCATTCTCTTTGTGTTTTGGCATTCTATAGGGAACCACGCCTATGCAGTGTATGTGGAGCGGTGCCACCACCTGAACAGAGTGGGAAGCACGCGATGCCACCACCTGTAACTCGTTGGTGAAAAATAGTGCTGGGATAGAACCACCCTGTCAACACCAGAGAAGCGCAGTGCCAGGTAGGCATCATTCCAAGGCCCTTTTTTCTCATTTTTTTTGTAAAAAATTGAGTTGCGTTGCTTTCAGTTCTGCATTATCAGGTTTGTGTGATAGAATCTGATGCTTGTGGCTTGAAAATTTTATGGTTTAAGATTGATTTGATTGGTAAATTCAAAATCTAGATTAGGTTTTTTGATTGTTCATCCACTTCTATGCTTGTTGGTTGTGTTTGAGAAATGATTTTTGTTTTCTGAAATGCTTATTGTGTTAGTAATATCTCTTTTCGTTTATCTTATATAGACTAGAATAAGAACACTAGATTAGCTTCTAGGTTTCATTTCTTGTTTGCATAGTAAACTTCTTTTTCCTTTAAAAAAGAAAATGTTTGACTGAGATTAGGTTATCATCATTGAGTGTTGGACATTGGTTCTCTGATTGGATTCACAAGATTTTAGGATCTTCATGTTCTTTTGTCTCTTATGCATCTAGAACTATCTAAATCAAAATAATAATAAAAAATGGTAGTTTTAAGTTAGATTTGCTCATGTTTTGAGAAAATTGAAAAAATAGAGTGCATTTGCATATAGTGTGCTTTTTGGTTTTTCTTTTAGGAAAATAGATTCTTCCCCTTCTCATTGCTTTCAGAAAAGAGAAATCGGTTTGGAAAAGCATTGCTTGTCTTTGATTTTGTGTTCAAGACTATTGTGTGGAAGTCTTTTTTGGTTTTTGAAACAAAACAAAATACTCTCTTTCCCTCCCGTAAGTAGGCATACTGAATCGTAAAGTGAAATATTTTGCACAAGCATATTGCATGGTTTTACTTTTTTGTCAAAACATCATGCATTCACCTAACCGTCCACTTTAAAATTAACGGTAGTTATAGGTTAAAATTTACGTAGCAATTGAAGTGATAGGTTAGAAACATGTTTGGGAATCGTTAAGCATAGGAGCTGTCATTATTTGTCAGCATTACATCCCAAGACTCGCGTGGTTCTTCCACATACCGTCGGTATATGGAACGAACTTTCACGTACCCTTGAGGTATATAGAAAGGTACTTCACATAATCGATTGTATATCAAAAGGCCCCTTGTGTACGGTTATGCATTAGACAGGACTAGTACTGATTCGAGCTCCCATGTACCTTGAGTATATCGGGAGACCCCACTAAAATACCTTATCCATCTGAGAAAATCCCTTTGGTCATCTTTCTTGGAGCCATACACCAAAAACAACATCCGTGGAGATTACTACACATGTACCCTCAAGGTATATCATGAGTGGCACCTTCTTGACAATCCTAGTGAGAGACCTGACTTTTTGAACCCCTCCTATCATTTTAAGTGTGCTTGTTTTGACCTATAGTTTGAGTAGGGAAATTTTTTGGTGTGTTTTCTAGATTTTCAGACCCTAGGTTAGATAGGAACAGTACAAACTAGCTGAGTTAAGATAGTCCAGAAGAGTATGGGGCTTGCCACCCGATTCTACTCTTGGTTCAGGAGAAAATCCAATGGAAGCTATCGATTAAGGAGCTGCTACTACCTCCCAAGTGGGAGATAATGTGGTTGCAGAAAGTGGAGTACCATATTCTTCACACTCGCCTCCCTTGTTCCAACAACCTTCTCAGGGAAATACCTTGTTCCATTCCCCTTCGGAAGGTCATGTTGATGATACAACCCGCACGGATTATGGTCCTAATTCTCCATTTTGGGATACCTCTATAGGACAGGCCATTACCTCATTTGGCACCCATTTAAACTCTTCTGAAGATGAAGAAGAACGTAGGAAATACCATGCTTCCATTCTCTGTGCAATTGAGATTGATAAGAAAATAGATGAACTATTAGGACCGACACCATCACGTTCCACATCTGTTCCTATGGGATATCATTCACTTGCCGATTCTATGAGACCCATTGAACTGATTATAGATCGTACAGTAACACCACACAACCCAGGTCAAATTACCACCCCTATCACCTCTCATGTGATGTCTATTCCTAATCCTCCCAGGTATTTTGCACCTGGGGCCCAACCATCAGTTCCCGTTTCATCAGTACATTCTAGTGTCGGGGACAACCCCTGACATGACCTATGTTATATGGCACTGGAATTGTACCTAGTGAAGGGAAGACCTCTAACATAGAACCATCTATAGTTTATGTCCCTCCCACTCATACGAATGTGGTTAATCCCCCATCCAGTTCAGGTCAACCCTTGGGGGCACAACCTGTAATCGTTCAAAATCTTGGAGGTTATGGTTATCAAATACCTATAGGTAATCATCCACCCCATCCTATAGGAATGCCTTATGTTGGAATTCCATACCCTAGTAACACTTTTACGCCATGGGGGTAACCCAACTGGTCTTACATGCCAGCTATGGGAGGGATACCTATACATACTGCGGGAGGTACCAGAGGACCGCCTTATGGAGGTCCCCCCCTTGGGGGACCTAATGGTCTAGTAGGATTTGGAAACTTTCCTCCTTTTGGTCCTAGTGGTCCTGGTGGTCCTGGTGGCCCTGGTGGTCCTCCTCCTAGAGGCCCTAGCGATCCTAGTGGTCCTGATCCCGGAAATCAACCCCCTGCGAGTGGATTTTTCGGTAGTTCTTAGTCATAGCAACCTGTTTTTCAGTCAACTTATGGTCCTACTGGTAATTATATGCCATATCAATATTACCAGTATGTGCAACCCAACCAACAGTTACCTTTCCTAGCAACTTTGGACTTACCTGACTTGTCCAAGTTGATTAATGACCCTATTCGACACAATCCCTCATGGCCTCCCATTCTGGTAAAGTTACCATCAGATATCCAGAAATTCAACGGGAAGCAAGGAGACGATACAAAGAACCATGTTTTGACATTCCATTTGTGGTGTTCTTCAAATTCCCTCATGGATGACTCTGTTCGGTTACAACTCTTTTAGCGAACTTTGACCGATATAGCCGCGAAGTGGTACATTGAACTCCCACAACATTTGTTTGTGGATTTTGGCTCATTGGCAATTGTGCTTCTTAAACACTTTCAGCTCCCTATTCGTTATGAAATGAGCACTGATCTTTTAACTTCTCTGTGACAGAACACCTCCACGCACATATCTGATCATATTCATGAGTGGAGAAGGAAGAGAAGGCTTATTAAGGCCCCTATTCAAGATTAGTTATTAGCAGATCGGGTTTACCAAATCCTTGTTGCCTCCTATTGCCCAAGATGTGGCTATGGGAGGTTCCGTTACTAAAGAGTAGGCTATTAGTTGATATTAGTACCTATACTTGGTTTATTCCCAGTCTAGAACTATTTATGACCTGATTCCTCAATCTCCTCACCCCAGCACCGATCCTGCCAAGCCACCAACAAAAGTACCTGTTGACGGGATTGTTGGTTCAATCCAGTCCCCATCAACAGTGAAACCTGCCAAGCAACCCCAAACTACCACCCCTAATCCTTTGACTCCTAAGGTTTCCACTGAGTTCAATTCCATTCAAAGTAATCAAACCTCAGCTAATAATAAAAATAAAGGTAAAAATAGAAATAAAAAACCTGGAAACCAACAGGAGACTCCAAGACCAACCAACACTGATAACGACAAAGGGAAAAGGAAGGAAAAATATCCCTGTCTGCTATGCGGAGGTGACCATTTTTCAAAGGAGTGTCCTTGTTGGGACGAAATCTCCCAGTTTCTGAAGTCCAATCACACACCCGCAGTACTTACGAATCCTTTCCCCTCTCAGCAACAACCGATAGACCACATGTCTAATCAGGGTAACTCTAGTTCAATAGAGGAAATTCGTATGATTTCCATAGATACCATCAATATGCAAACTTGAAGTCAGAATTATGATAAACCCGTAGATAATAAAGAAGATTATTCTTCTTCAGGGAAAGCTCCCTCTACTAGTTCTCTAGAATCCTTGTCTACTGTCCCCTTATCTATCGAGAAGCCTACTCTCAACATGATTTTGTGTCCACCTAAGAGTACTCTTCGGAAGGGTGTCTTTAATCCCAATGCCCGAGCTACTTAATTTTATAATGTGGTTGAAGATCTCGCTCAGGCACCTTATACGATGTCTACCTTAGAGGTACTCCAAATTTTCCCTACATAGCGCAAAAACTTGTTGACAACATTAGGAGCTTTAGACCCGTATAATACTAATTTGATTCATTTCAATGTTGAGAACTATAAGCCTAGATTAATGCATAAAATTTCTTTTCATTTCATTACAAAAGTAGTGGGAAAGAAATTTCTTCGAATGGTACTAGATGAAGGAGCTTCGACCTCGGTGTTGTCTCTGACTTGTTGGAAGGCTCTCGGCTCTCCCGAGCTTGTAACATCACCTACGACCATCAAGGCCTTTGATGGATGGGGTTTCCAACCCCATGGTCTCATATCAGCCCTAGAGGTCGAGCTAGGGGGAAAACTATTTCCATTCAAGTAGAAGTGGTAGATGCCCCTTTAGATTAAAACCTCCTTCTAGGAAGAAATTGGTTCTACGCCATGACTGTTGTCGCCTCAATAGTATTCCAAACAGTCCAATTTCTGCATCTAGGGAGAATTGGTACTATTGATAAGCTTGATTTCTATATGTTGGATGTTACTACCTCCACGGCTAATAACATCCCCATGTTAGGCCAGTCCCCTCCTCCTTACCATTCAATGGGGTTAGGCATATTGAAGGATTCATCCCTTATGGGGATTTTTCCATCGACTCCTCCAAGCATGGATAAGCCTCATTTGATTCTAATCCTAAGGGTAAACATGTTGTTGAGTCCACCTCGTTGATTCCACACAAAGCTATGTGTGACACCATTCAAACCTTTTCTGATGATCACACTGATGACCTTCATCTAGTGGCTTCGGATCCTTACCATTTACCATACTGGTTAGAACCTTTTCTTCCTGTTCTAGATTATCTCTCTAAGGCTTTTCCTTCTGATGAGTCCATTATGGAGATCATGAATATGGATGAGCCCATTTAGGAGGATCACCATCATAGATCCATGTTCCTCCCCAACACCAGTTTGGTTAGCCATGATTTTACATCCTTGTTTCCTACTGATATTGTCAACGTACCCCAAAGTCCTATATTGTTGCAAGATACAGATTCTGAAGGAAACCTTTGCAACATTACTCAGACGAATTCGATTGACATATCAGCCAAGCCTGATACTATCAAGCATGTTCACGTTGGGCATAACTACTCGATAGATGAATATGAATCATACAAGGCACTTTTTAAAGAATTCCGTGATATTTTTTCCTGGTCCTATGAAGAGATGCCAGGGATTGACCTATCCATTGTGGTCCATGAGATTAAAACCTATCCCTCGACTAAACCTGTCAGGAAAAAACTTAGGAAAGTCCATCCTCGGAAGGTCATAGCTATTAAAGTTGAAATTGAAAAACTTCTCAAAGATGGGTTTATTTATCCTATACCCATGACAGAATAGGTATCGAACGTTCTCCATGTCAATAAAAAGAAGGGTACCATTAGAGTCTATATTGACTTTAGGGATTTAAATAAATCTTGTCCTAAGGAAAACTTTCCTACCCCACATATCGATCAGATTATCAACAACTGTGCTGGAAGTGTAATCCTTTCATTCATGAATGGCTTCTCTAGCTATAATCAGATTGAGATATTACCATCTGATCAGCATAAGGCAACATTCATTTACCCATGGGGAACCTTTGCATATAAGAAGTTACCTTTTGGCTTGAAAAATGCTGGAGCCACGTTCCAGCATACGATGTCCTATGTGTTTCATGACATTAAACATATTGTTGAACCGTACCTTCACAACATCCCCGCTCATTCGCAACAATAGGAGGACCACCCTGGTCATCTTAGAGACATATTCTTGAGATGTCGTCATTATAATATATGGCTCAATCCACATAAATGTGTTTTTTTCGTTGATACGGGACATCTGCTAGGATTTGTGGTATCCAAAGATGGCATCTAGATCGATCCTTTGAAGATTGCTACTATTTTAGATCTACCAGCCACAACTAACCTCCTTGAACTCCAAAGTTTGCAAGGGAAGGAAAAATTTCTCTACCGTTTTGTGTGCAATTTCACAGAGAAAATGCATGGTTATATGCGTTTCCTCAAGAAGAACACTCCATTATTCTAGGATGACCAGGCCCAACACGCATTTGATAATCTTAAGCATGCTCTGACTCATTCACTCGTGATACACCCCCGGGATTATTCAAAGGAGTATCTCTTGTATATTGTTGCATCCACTACTACCATCACCATGGTTTTAGTGCAAGACAATATCCATGGTCAGGAGCACGTGATTTATTATGACAGTAAGAATCTTATGGATTCTGAAACTCATTATTCATGTGTGGAAAAGTTACCATTGGCCACGGTCATTACTGTACAAAAGTTTTGTCACTACATTCTGCTCCGCACTACCACTGTATTGGCAGACCAGAACCTGATTTATTACATCCTGACTCGTCAAGTGCTCGATGGAAAGTACTCCCGTTGGATAGTCATACTTCAGGAGTTTGATCTAGAATTTACCAAAGACACATCAAAGAAATCCTTGGTCTTTTTCGAGCTTATGTGTGATCTTTCTTGTGCTTCGACGAAATCTGAGCCCAGTAATTCATTTCTGAATTATTTCCAGTTCCTGATTAGCACTACTAATCCTTGGTATGGATATTTGCTTATTTATCTCCAAACGCAATGATTTCAGCTGCATTTATCCCACGACTATCACCGCTGTATCCATCACCACGCGAAATAGTATCTCATCCTAAATGATACCTTATATATACATCGGATTGACTCTATTCTCTGGCTATGCCTCACCCATGAGGAGGCTGAACATGTGTTAAATGATTGCCACTCTAGAGCATGTGGTGGTCATGTGTTAAATGATTGCCACTTTATCCATTGTCAACACCCATCCTTCTCCGCTACACCATGTCATTGTCATTGGCCCATTCGCCAAATGGGGGATTGAATTCATTGCATTGTAAGCCTACCTCAGCCAGGGGGCATGGTTACATCATCGTAGCCATTGATTATTTCACAAAATGGGCTAAGGCCATGGCTACATATGCAAAAGATGGTAATACTACCACTCTCTTCTTGTTCAACCATATCATAGCTAGATTTGGATTTCTGCAGTCCATCGTCACTGATCACAGATCTCATTTCCTTAATCAAATAATGGACGAACTAAGTGCCAAGCTAGTTTTTCGCCATGAAAACTCTACACCATATTATCCATAAGCTAATGGTCAGGTAGAGGCCATTAACAAAGTTTTGAAAACTATGCTTCATCGGATGGTTGGAGTACATAAATCCAACTGGCACCATGTTCTTTTCTAAACTCTTTGGGTTTATCGGACTTCTGTGAAAATAGCCACTGGTTTCACACCATTCCAGCTTGTCTATGGACTCGAAGCTGTCTTACCAATCCAATGTCAGATTCCATCCTTTCAACTTACTGTCGAACTTCTCCCAGACACTTCCATAGAGGAAGAAATATTTTTGTACTTGAGTAACCTTGACGAGACTCACAAAGATGTTGCCTTGGCTAATGAGGCACATAAGAAATGCGTAAAGGCGCTATATGATAAATCCATCCAACCTCGTGCTTTTAACAAGGGTGACCTAGTATTGACTTATGACCAGAGATATGACAAACTAGGGAAGGGTAAGTTCGAGTCCATGTGGTAAGGAACCTTTCGTTATTTCTAAGGTGTTAGAGAAAGGAGCTTACAAGCTCATTGATTATGATGGAATCCCTTTGGGGCAACCTCGCAATGGGTTGCACCTGAAAAGGTACTATTCCTAGGTATTTCTTGGATAGTATCTTGTATATATGTATATTGATTGACTTTCAGTGTGCTTTTTGTATTTTCAAGATGGTTTTGAGTTTAGTGTCCGCATCTGTTTATACCATGTTTTGGTCATGCAGATGGCTTTCTATGCCTTCGCTAATGGTGCTTGCCACCACACCTTGAATCTTGCCTCAGCTGCTTGGGTCCTCTATTCCCCAGCTGAAGATTTGGTCAGTTCAGGAGCAGTTTGTATAGGTCCCGCTACTAATAACATCGCCGAGTATGAAGTAGTCATCGGTCTTCTGACTGAATCTGCCTCCTAGGATGTTCGTGATCTAGTAGTCTTGATGGACTCACAACTCATGGTTTTCCATTTAAACCATGTTTACACCATTAGAAACCTAGTGCTCCTCCGCCTCATCCGGAGAGTATGTTTTCTAGATAGATCATTCAAAACCATTACTTATAGGCATATCCCTAGGGAACATAATGTAGTTGCTGAATCATTAGCTAATTACATCCTAGATTGGCATATTGCCCATTCATGACGTTAAAATCAAACATGGTACATTTCAAATAAACATTCAAAGACACATAAAACTTTGTCATTTGAAACATATAAACACCGTGTAAAAGTCTGTATATATATATATGTACAAAAAAGTTTACAAAAAATAGGTCTCAAGACCTCATCTGAAGCCCATAAGCTTTCAGGAAAAATCATCATACAAAATCCTGAAGCTTTCATCTTTCAGTACATCTCTCATACACTAGTGGTGCTCGTGATAGCACATCACTGCTCGAGCTACCATATGTAGCAGCCTATTGAATCGATCCGGTACTCCCACTATGGATATCTGATATCTCATCGAGAGGTCATCAATTCCAGCATCTGGGATTTCCAAGGTCAACCTCTCCATGTTATCATCACCGTGTGGTACAAAGCGGGCTCCAGCTCGCCTATCCAAGGGAGATGCTCCTCCAGGTTGCACCGCTCCAACATCTGCATGAGAATATACAAGTCTCGTCACTTAACATAAAAAAATATAAAACATTAAAAAACATAAAAACATTTCATCTGTTTTAGGGTTTCTTGCTTCTTACCGATGTCACCCCACTGTCTGCTAGGTGGGAGTGGTAGGTCAGGATCTCCAATGAAGTTTATACCTACATAAGCATAATCCTCAACCATGAGGATCTGATCTTAGAGCCATATAAAGAATGAATCACTGAACTTCACCCTTCCCCTACCTGCTCTTGTGCGAGCCATGACCTGGACCCACCTCAGCATATGGGGGTCCCACGCTCTCAAGCTCTGGAATACCACCAGATGTCTCATGTGTGGAACCCGCTCGAAGAAGAAGCAGGCTAAAATGGAACCAAATCCAAACTACTTTACCTCTCCCTAATGACACTTAGTCAACTGATCTTTGAATATTGGAAGCATGGCTTCCACCTAGTTGAACACCGTGGGTTCCATGGCCTCTATGGTGTACATCATGTGTGCCCTAGAAGCCTGGTGCACACCCTAACTCCCAACCACCCTCTGCATAGTAAACAAGACAGTTCGTAGGGGCCTATTCATCACTGCTCTGATGGGGATCTTCTTCCCCAATGTGCCTGTCCCTGGAGCACAGTGACGATCTATAAGATCTCTAGTGGTAATATCCCCTCCATGGGAACTTGTCAGTGAGATGGGGGCACCTCGTCTCGAGAGGCCAGTCAAGAAGTAGATGTCCTCTACTTCCCTTGTAAGAATATGGGCCCCCACCTCGAAATATTGCTGCTTTGGATTCCACATCCTCAGTATGTGTTCCAGTAACTATTCATGCGACACCATGCTTAGGGTCCAGAATAACTTAAGGAGCCCACAGTCCCATAATGTGGTAATACAACCCGTATTTCTCTCGACAAAATCATCCTCATTGTCATGTGTTCTTTCTTTCCATACCAACATGTTTTAAGCAACCTAGACCTTCCAAAAACAATAATGGCATGCATTAGAATCATCCCTAATCATTAGAAATCAAAGGAATGACTTTATATTGCCCATGCTATTAGTTTAAATTCTCCACGGCTGGCACCACTTGTGCACCGTTGGAGACAGGCGGTGGCACCGCATGTCCACTATGTTATAGTCATGGTTCTCGGGTGGTACCGCGTATCCCGCAAGGGGTAGCCGTGGTGCCCACTTTTAAGGTTTTAGGGCTTGCCATATGAGCCCAAAACCCTACCAAAACTCAAAATAAACACTATGAAATGAAAGAATAGTGTGTTAGCTGTTACCTGCAACTGACGATGCTCAAAATGGACAATGGAAAATCCCGGTATCATCTGCTGAAGATTTGGCTAAGAAAATGATCCAAGTGCTCTCTGCTATGGGTAAATAGTGAAATGACTTGATTTTTTACTATTTACATGACTTATATAGGCATTTTTGGGTCTTACATACTATAGTTTTGATATAAAATCATATTTTAGTCAAATTTTATATGTCGTAATCCCTTAATGCTAGTTATAAATGCATTTAAAACTTGTTTTTGAGTCGATTGCAGGATCAGAGAACCATAGTAAGAAGCTTTGGAAGTTTGTTTATGGATTTTTTTCACTTTCATAAAACAGAAAAGGTCGATGAGTGTTCATTACAACTCTTTGATCACACTCTTTAAACCTAGTATCAAAGGTCCAAGTCCATTTTAGTTTCTTTTCAGGCTCATAAAAAATTGACATTGTGTAAAGAAACGTCATGGAGCCTTCTTTTCACCTCTTTTTTAGGCTCCTTAAACATGAAAAGATCGCCGAGTTCATTTTCGATTCTTTCTAGGCTCGTAAAATATGACATTATGTAAAGAAACCTCATGGAGTTCTCTTTAAACTCTCTTCAGGCTCCCTAAATACGAAAAGATTGTCGAGCAATCTTGTCTTCGTACGCTTGTTAAAGTATTTGAAGAGTCGTCTGTCCGACGGTAGGTTATCTCTTTTTTGGTTTGGATAGGACTACTTACGAAAAAGGAACACTCCAGCCAATCATGACTGGAAGAGTTCTCTAAGGTATGATTTTACACTTTTTCGGGCCTTAGAGACTAAATCATACAAAAAAAGTACCCCTTTTGGAGTCTTGTTTCGTATTCATTCAGACTCCCTAAACATGAACGATACCGAGTTTTCTTTCAGCGGACTCATTAAATTAAACATTGAGAGACCTGTTTTGGGAATGAACTCCTCCTCTCTTAGGTTCGTAAAACATATGAGTCTGGACATGTCTTTTCACAAGCTATATCGAGTGTTTGTTACCCTCTTTGAACTCATAAAACTGAAAAGAGGCACTCATCGATCATGATGGGGGAAATGGGAAGGGAATCATTTTCCAAATAATGGTAGTTGTTTGTCGTTACCTTTGAACATGGCACTTCTCTGCACATCATGTCAGTCAATTGGGTATTCATATGATCTCCACAATGATCCACTTTCATGACTCATGTCAATCCTTTGAGTCTTTCAAAAGAATACATTGTCCACTATCACATTGTGTGTTTGTCCCATTTAGTCATGATGCCAATTCTTTTTGTCGTGCCGCCCAATGGTTAAAGGGGATTTGAAGAAGTTTTACCTCTGCAATCTACACAGTCTTTGTGTCAGTATCTTTGATTCAGTCATATGGTTACTACATTCACATCATTCCAGAACTATGTTACAAGTTTCATGTCGTCAATGTGGGACTCATCATGGCCCTCCTTCGACGAGACTATTCACGTCGACATCAGCTCAGCATCTGGAAAGTAGTCTTAGAAACAATATTTAGTACCTTGAGATCTATATGCCTTAATGATAGATTCTCTCGCTTTCGACATAGGTTCACATCATTGACCTTTGATCGACAAAATCAACTCGGTGTTCGACATCAGGGCATGTATTCACACTCAATAGATTTTACTAGAGTACCTTGGGAATCATTGACATTAATGATGATCTCCCTCGCACTTGTTAACGGTTCGCATCATTGGCCGGTAATCAAGTGGCTTCTACCATGTTTAACTTCAGATCATTGTAATGACATGGATAGAATCGTACTTTGTGGAAGGTGAGACGAAGACCCTTGGTATTTGTTTAAAGCGCTTATTGCTTTTCCCCAAGTTGCGATGGAGTTTTGTATATCTAGCATCAATCCACATTTGTATGGTTGTGGCTATGCTCAAATTTGCATCTGTATGACATAGATCTACATTGTATGTCTGGTAGCTATTTCCAAGTTTGAGCCCTCTATCACATGGATCTACGCTGTATTCTAGTAGCCATGCTTGTTTATTCCTCTCATGGATCTGCCTTGTATTTATCTATAGCCATGAGTTTGGTTACTTGTGCCTATGAGTCAACATACTGATGTACTACATATGCCTACTTGACAACATGCTCCGATCGAGCTGACATTTTCACCTCGTAGTGACGAATTGTTCTCTCAAATCTCTCGTTTATCGTATCCCTCTAAGAATCATGCTTTGGGGGGCATCCTATTATACCAAAATCCTATCACCATCATGTGATAAGACTCTTGACATACCTACTTACCTTGAATCCCAGCTCTTGGAGTGGAAACCCATACTAATTGTCAATCTTTCATGAAAATTCCTAGCACCGTGCTTGCCCCTTTGTCCAGGAGTGGTACCTTGTTCACACCGCCCATCCCTTGTCCACAAGCGGTGCCACCGCTTATGGCCCTTAGTCCATAAGTGTTTCTTACCAGAACCACTCTATCATTGAAGGAGAAATGTGGTACCGTAGGTAAAAAGGGAAAAAGAGAAGTTTCTCAAGGCTTCTATATGATAAGCCCCATGTCCTCCCTTATCCCTATCATTGTGGGTCAGTTGAGCTCGAGATCCCTCATCCTAGAATGTTAGAGGCCACCTCATCCACTAATCTCTCAACCATCCCTATCCATTGAGCCTTATAAATACAAGTTCATATCCATGGTTGAGGGGAGAACTCTTAAGGTATTGTTATGTTGTTGGATTGATTACATGGCCCAAGTCATTGGAGAGCATAGAGAGCTAGAGTCGGAGCTTATGGTGATAAGAGTGCTTGGTTTAATGGAGGTGCATGTCAACACTAAGGCTTGGTTGTAAACTTCTCCATATTTCTATCTTAATGCAAGTTGATTTCTGTCCCACATTATTTTTGTTGTTCAATTTCACATGTATGTTGTTAGATTCCTTAGTCACTAACATGGATCAGTAGATTATATTCTGGCAGTTTCAATGTGTTTGTGTGTTTAAGCTTATTGCAGGTACATAGGGTTACTATCGAAGCATCACATTCCAGGTATATATGGCGTCTAAGGAGAGTCTTCAACCTCTGTCCTTCATTTGTTTTGGATCTAAACCATTTAGAGCAGTGGAACACCTTACTATCTGCAGAAGGTGAAATATTCTAGCTAACAATTAGCCAATCTTAGCTGCACCGAGGACCAGCCAAGTTTCGGCTCCCCCATATTCTACCACATCTATTGCGTTAGGATATTCACATCTGATCCAAGATCCAGAATAACTGAATAGACTTTGTAGTCCCCAATTTGGATGTTCATCCACATTTCCTTACCTATCTTTTTCTTCTGCAAAGAATTTACCACAGAGTCCTGCAACTCTATATTTGGACGACGCAGTAACTTCTCAATCTCAACTAGAGCATCGAGATCATTTTCTAGGGATAAACAACTCTCAAATAAATGTTGCAAGGTACCATAATTCTGTGATGGTCTAGCTTCTAGCAAAGAATTAAAAGTAGAAGGCATGCCAAAAATAGGTGTCTTACCAGGATTTCTTCGAAGCGCCTCACGAACTTCGAAAAAGGTCTCTCTCTCTGTTGTGATATCAAACTATGCTTTCTTCTTTCCATCCAGTTGCACTTGTGGTTGCGGTCCATCTTCTCCAATTTTTGTGCCTCCTCGAGTAACAATCCCAACATCAACATCCTTTGTCTATGGTTTTGGTGGAATGGTCGCAACCGTCGACCCTCAATTCTGGTTCTACAGTGGAGGTGGATTCTGGTTCACAGGTGGATTCGTAGGATGATTGATATTCTGATGTTGTACTAGAATTTGGGGCTGACCTTGATTCTATATTTTCTGCTGGTTTAGTATTTGATTCTGGGCCTAGAACTGGTTCTGATTCTATAATAAAGGAACATTGTTAGCCTGCCACCTTGCAATTAACTAAGGAAATTTTCAATAGTATGATCATTCAATGCATAGTACACGCATTGAAAATGGGGAAAATCTCTTTTATAGTGGCCAAATGTCCCACAATTGTAACACTAGATTGATGCATGACCTCATCCTACTCCACGGAAAAAACCTCCTCTTCCCATGAATCCAAATCCTCTGCGGTATCCTCCTTGCTGTTGATATTGTGGTTTAGCTACCTACTGCTGATACTAGGGTTGCACCATTTGTTGTTGTGGAGGATTCAGCTACTACTGAATGTAGTGCACTGCTTGGATGTACTGTGGCTATGGCAGAGCCTTTGGGGTTGGAGTGTACAACAGTCTTGACGTGAACTGCGGCTGTGGTTCAACCTGTGTCTATGGTTGCGACGAAATAAATTGCATCTACGGTGGAAGCATATAATGGACTTGAGGTGGTGGATGTATTGTTAGATTTTATCATTCAACCTAGCATTATCATAGGATCTTATCTAAGAGAATAACATGCACAACAATAAACACAAGATAAATGAGACACAAAGAATTTTCCTCGAGGAAACCATAAAGGAGAAAACCCTGCAACTTCCTCAGAGATAGAATCAGCACCAAAAGTAAAACCCAAAAACATAAAGATGATCTCCCGACAACAGTAGTCTCTCTCTCTAATCCTAGCTTCTTCTCTCTCACTCATGTTCCCCAGTGAGTGAGTGTATAATAAATAAAGAGTCTCACTCTCTATTTATATTCTTTCATTCACATAACCTTTAAATTTGTTATGAAGGCTCGTGTAATCCTAACTCAGTTATGTAGGCTTGAGTAACCAAAAATATGGTACTAATGACCCGACTTACATTAACTCACCTAGGGCTGAATTATCTAGGATATTCTAATAACCCTAGTGCCCCACAATTGCGAGGACTTTAACCCTTAATCAATAGAAGGGTTACCCACAATGACTTGACATGACTTGTTTACATTATTGAATCTCCTGATAGGAACATCGGGGCATGACATGACTCAAATACATTACAGACACTTCCTGAAATAAACATTGGGGTACAATACATAAGATATACGGATGAATACATTCCAAAGTTACAAATACATCAACACTCCCTCGTAACTAGGAAGGTGTTCTCTTGACACAATTTGTTAGCACTAGTCTTCTTCTCTGTATCAACTAGATCATCATTGGGTTCTCATCATATTCATCTTAGAGTCATCTTCATCTTCAAGTTATCTTCACCTTCAAGTCATCTTCATCATCGGATTTGGATCATCATCACTGGATTTGGATCATCACTGGATCTGGATCATCACTGTTGGATCATCATCATTGGAACTGGATCATCACCACTGGATTATCATCACGGGTGATATCTCATGATTCTTCTTATCACAGGAAGTTCTACAGAGCCAGCCCTTTTTCATGTTGGTTGTAGGCCTAGCCTCCATGTAGGTCTTCTTCAACGCTTATATCTGACACTAAGTCAGAATGGCCTACCTAGCACTTACATATGACCATGAGAGGAATGCATCCAACACCATGTGAGAAACGCACGCCTAGCACTCACATATGACCATGGCAGGAACACATCTAAGAACCATGTCAGAAAGGCCCATCACTTATATTCACCAGCATGATAGGACACACCTACTATCATCTGTGAAAAGGCACAACACTCACATCCACCAGCATGATAGGACACACCTACTATCATCTGTGGAAAGGCTCAGTACTCACATGCACCAGCATGGTAGGACACACCTACTACCATCTATGAAAAAGGCACTGCACTCACATCCACCAGCATGATGGGATACACCTACTATCATCTATGGAAAGGCACAACACTCACATCCACTAGCATGATAGGACACACCTACTATCATCTATGGAAAGTCTCAACACTAACCTCTGATCATGTGGGAACCAATCCCACAGTCACATTATAATGGCTCGCAGCCCCAGGCTGAGGATTCTTGGTAACTGACCAGGTGCCTCCACTCTCCCAAAGAATGGCCTTCAACACTTATATCTAATCATGTGGGAACACATCCTGTAATCATATCAGAATGGCCCTGCACTTATATCTAATCATGTGAGAACACATCCCACAGTCATATTAGAATGGCCCTTAGCACTAGGCTAAGTATTTCTGGTAACTGACCAGGTGCCTCCATTCAGAGAATGGCATTCAGCACTTATATCTGATCATGTAGGAACCAATCCTATAGTAACATCAGAATAGCTCATCACTCATATCTGACATGGAAGGAACCAATCCTCTCACCATGACAGAATGGCTCAGCCCTTACATATGACCATGGAAGGAACCAATCCTCTCACCATGACAGAATGGCTCAGCCCTTACATATGACCATGGAAGGAACCAATCCTCTCACCATGTTAGAATGGCTCACGGACTCATCACTTCCCTTTGGAGGGAACCTCGATCTGGATAACACAAAGCTTCTCCTTGAATTATTCAAACTTCACACTGGTGAATGTCTTAGTAAACACTTTAGGTATCTGTTCATCCATCGCAATATATTGGAGCTTCATTGCTCCTCTCTGCACCATATCCCTGATATAGTGATACTTGATCTCGATATGCTTTTACTTGTTATGGAACACCGGGTTCTACGACAACTTCACACAACTCTGGTTGTCGCAATATATACAAGTAGCATCCAACTAAAGATCAAATAAATCAGACAGTAGCTTCCTCAACCATACTTCCTCACAACTAGTTGAAAAAGCTGTGACATACTCTGCTTCAGCTATACTTAGTGCCACATGAGACTGTTTCCTGCTAAACCAAGAGATCACACCTGTTCCCATACTGAAGCAACACCCTGAAGTGGTCATCCTATCGATGGCACTTCCTACCCAATATGAATAAACATAACCTTCCAGGTTAATCTTTTGATTCGCCTCATACTTGAGCCCATAATCAACTGTACCGCTCAGGTACCTAAGAATATGCTTTGTAGAAATCAAGTGAACATGTCTCGAATCTGTCAGGAACTACCTCAAGGTGTTCACAGCAAAGCAAATATCTGGTCTCGTATTCGTCAGATACATCAAGGACCCAATCATCTGATGATACATTGTAGCATCAACCGAATATGATGAAGTATCTCTCAATAGCTTTAGGTTCGATGCCATAGGTGTAGTCATGGCCTTGCAATCCATTATCCCGAATCTCTTCAAGATATTTACCATATACTTCCCTTGTCCCAGGGAAATTCCATCTGCATTCTACCACACCTCCATGACTAGAAAATAGTGCATCATATCCAAGTCCTTCATCTCAAACTCGGCATCAAGTCTCCTTTTGAGTTCCTCTTTTCTATCAGGAACAATTCATCGACATATAACAGGAGCATCACTGGTATTCCACCTTCATTTTTGAATTAAAGGTTGGAATGCACTTTACTCTCAGTAAATCCTAGAGTCATCAGTAATCTATCCATCCTATCATACCATGTCGAACCTAAATATCTTCTGTAGTCACTTCCTCTGAAGCGGAGCATCATTCTCCCTTTGTGTTTCATATTCTATGCACTGAAACATTATGTACCAGAGTGACAAGTAGGTTCCTTTGCTACTAGTATTCTATGTATCCATCTAGGATCACTGGATACCAAGATCCTCTATCTTGAACTTTTTCAAAAGTTCTTCTCACACCCATCTTGTCATCCTCTATAGACTTTCATCTTCAACCTTGTAGCAAAGGTTAAGATCTTCATCAAGATCGTCATATATGTGTTATCCCATGGGTGTATTATGGGCTCGTACAAGGCCTTCTTTCATTTGCACACATTATTCTTCCTGTCATGTGTCTCAACTCCAACTGACTGCAAATGTCTATTTTTAGTCTATGCCTTATTTTCGTGAAAAGCCTCGTGCTACGAATCTTTCCTTGTATCCCACGATGTTTCCATCTACTGCATGATGGAACTACGAACTTCTCTTCATGTATCGATACTGCATCCAAACATCATTCTTCTTGAACTGGTCTTCCCTTTCTTCTTGGTTACTTCTTCATAGATGGAAGGTTTTGCATCAATGATTTCGCTGCATTCGTCATATTATTCTTCATCTTGAACTGTCGTCACTTGTTCTTCAGAACAAGTCTCATCTTTCTTTGCTTGTAGGCGATTTTACACGATCTTTTTTACAATTCAAATGCATTAGTTGTATGGTTATAAACATTTCATAAGGTATATTCATAATGAAAAATTATTTTGCATCAAGATATATGATTATGCAACTATTTTATCCAATACAACATTCATCCATATCTCACGGAAAATTTCTAGATGCCTTCCATCTCTACCAAGACAACATTGAGATTGTGCACTAATCCAATATGTCAGCAAAGAGGTTTCATTCTAGATAAGTAGCAATGAATAATTGTATATAACCATGAGCTACTTACCCATCACATGCATATTAGAAGTATATTGTCATTAATACAAACATTCTATCATGCATAATACATCAACTAAATATAAACAAATGCATAACAAAAACAATATCATGAAATGACAATTGAATACTTATCTTTATTTTTTTCGTGGGTAGACTCCTTCTTGATCCTTCAATTTCATCATCTTCTTTATTCATAATAGCATCATTTCTTATCCAAATGCTAAGATGGATAAGAGGTTCTTCAAGATTTTAGTTCTTCATATTCTTCATCGCTTGAGTGATCTTCTTTGGATAGTGAGAGCTTGATCTTTAGTTTCTCCCATATTCTCTTCTCTTATTATGAGTTGAGCTTCTTCTTCTTCCCAGAGTCTGCTGAAAGTAATCACTTCCTTCTGGAACACATTCCTCACATGAATAAATCCCATGATCCTAGGAGGCCATTCAAGGTGGCTATCAACACTTCTGCATTCTTCACTTCTTCTTTTACCGCTTCAATTTGTTCTTTGATTTGAGATACCCTTGTAAAGTATGACTGTATGGTCTCTACATTCTGGATCTTCACATTCTTGAACTGTTTTCTCAAAGTCACCTTCTGATTTATGTTCTTCCCTTCAAATATATTGTTCAAAGAATCAAGCATCTATTTTGGTGTCTTTAGGGAAGACACTTGTGGTATAAGGTGATCCATGATTGAATTCGCAATGATATTCTTGGCCTTGACCAAGTTCTTCTGGTGTAAGGCTTTCAGCCTCATCTCCCTCTGGAATTGGAACCTCTCTTCTTATGTAAGTGTACAATTCACTTTCTTTAGAGAGATCATATACTTCCATACTTGGAAGTTGTCAACTTCACCAAGATTATCATCAAGCTGATGTGATAGATCACTTTGAAATGAGAACCTCAAATGAAAATAGCAAAAGATTAGATCTTACCGATTTGAGGTGTTTGTCCTGGTTCCAGAGATGGATGATCTAGGGTTTTTCAAAGAAACCCTAATTTTCAAAACTCGGAATATTTAAGATATGATTGGATAGAAATATACACCTCTTTAAGGTGAGCTGTCCAATGTACTCCTTTCATGAAAACAGTGGAGGGAAGCTCCTGGAACAGGAAGCCCTAGTTTTCCAATTTCTTCTGCAAAAATTTGCGATATTGTTTCTGCGGTATATCTGAAATTAATGCTCCTATGTGTCTGAAAATTCGTACTGAGGTTTCATCTCATGTCCCTATTCCAACACCATAGGTTTCATCAGAATTGGTTTCACCAATTGGGACTTATGATCGTTTTCCTAAGGTGGCCTGTTTCAGGACTGTTCAACATAGCGAAGTTGTATGGACTGCCACATGTCACTGTTTGATATTTGCGGTCTAAAACTTCTACCATAGAAATTAAATTCCATGAAATTTATAGAACATATTGATAAATTTAATTTGGACCTTGGTAGCCCAAGATATAGCAATTCTCCCTAGGTGTCCTGTTTAGGGATGAATCCTGGAAGAGGCTGGAACCCTAAATTGGAGGAATCATATCTCCTAGAATATAAAGAATATGAGGATGAAACTTGGATAGTATGTACATAAGGATTTCATATTCAACCTATGAAATTTTTGGCCCTTGATACATCTCAAAACCCGAGATATATATAATTTACCAAAACTTATCAGTTTTAGTATTTAGGGTTTTTCCAGCTCGGGCTCAAACTAGGGTTTGAATTTCCTGGAGTTACACCCAACCAAAAAAGCTCGACCTAGGTCTCTAAAATTCGATTTTGAGATCCTATGTGGGGCTCACTCAAAAATTCTTCTTATGTAAAAATCCCTAATTTTCGTCACCAAAAACTGAAAATGCCCCGAATCAAATTTTGCTTCGACAGAAGATGCGCCCTTTAACGGACAGTCATCCTAGCATACTTTTGCTGATGGATTGTGGAGAGAGACCCAAAAAGTAAGAAGCCCTAGCTTCTACAGATGCACAATGTCTTCTTCTCAGGTTAGCTTTGATACCATGTTAGATTTTATCATTCAAGCTAGCATTATCTTAGGATCTTATCTGAAAGAATAACATGCATAGCAATAAACACAAGGGACAAGAGACACAAATAATTTTCCTCAGGGAAACCATAAAAGAGAAAACCCAAAAACTTCCTCAGAGATAGAATCATCACCAAAAGTAAAACCCAAAAACATAAAGATGATCTCCCGACAGCAGTACTCTCTCTCTCTGATCCTAGCTTCTTCTCTCTCACTCATGCGCCCCAGTGAGTGAGTGTATGTGTGTAATAAATAGAGAGTCTCACTCTCAATTTATATTGTTTCGTTCACATAACCTTTAACTCTCTTATGTAGGCTCGAGTCAACACAACTGGGGTACTAATGACCTGACTCACATTAACTCACATAGGGCCGAATTCTCTAGGAGAGTATAATAACCCTACTGCCCCACAACTGCGGGGACTTTAACCCTAGATAAATACGACTGTTACCCACAATGACTTGACATGACTTGTTTACATTATTGAATCTCCTGATAGGAACATCAGGGCATGACATGACTCAAATACATTACAGACACTTCCCAGAATAAACATCGGGTGCAATAGATAAGATATACGGATGAATACATTTCAAAGTTACAAATACATCAACATGTATCACCTGCAGCTGTGGTTGCTGCACCATGATAGGATATTCACCTTTCATGAAATATGCATCATAGATCCGTTGTTGAAGTAGATTGTAGGCTTGACAGTCCTTATCCTCGTGCCCAATAGAGCAACAGAAGGTGCAATATAGGATTGTTGGATTTGTAACCATTTTATGCATGTAGGTATAATCTTCATGTTGATTCCCATATATTTGACATATGCGATACCACGACACACTACCGCAACTCAATGAGTTCGGCATTCTCGATAGTAGATAATTCCAGAAAGAGGGACAAGTATATTTCGTCTGTCCATCCACATGACACCAAGTGCACCACAAGTCATCATGTTCATCATGTTCATCTTTTCCTTCTTGATATCTTGCAATTGAATCATCAGGTTCACCAGCTGCGCCTAGATTCGGTTCATGCCGACAACAGTTTCTTCGATAGGTGAAAATTCCATAGCCTCGCTCTACATTATGATATTTTGGTGCATTAATGGGTGTTGGATATGAGGGACTAGTGTCACAATGAACCATTCTTTATATTGGACATCACTCATTTCAAATCTGACCCTTGCCATCAGCGTCTTAAACCTCTGATCAAATTACCAAACTATCTCATTACGGAATTGTTTGATTTCCTTCAGCTCTGTAATGTACTGTGCTTCAGATTTTGGTTTCTTGAATTCTTCAAGAAGTCCCTTCTAAATATCATCCAAATTTTTCATGACAATCCCTTGCGGGACCTGTATGAATCTCATTTACAAATCAAGCGCATGACCTTGAAGGGTGGTCTCTAACTGGCCTTTCTTTACATCCTTGTTGGTAGTCTGTCTGGTAGTCTAGACTGCCTCACATAAGAACCAATATTGTTACAGGTCATCAGTGCCATTTCCATGGAACATAGGTATATTCATATTGTCTCCTGCTGCTTGGCATGTCGGACACGTCGACGTAAATTGTGTTTATTTTCCTAATGGTGGAGTAGTGCAGGGAGGTGTGGAAATGTTGCTACTGAGGTTTGACCTTGCTTCCACCCTACGCGTATCCAGTTTCTACTCATCATCTTTGTTGTTGTAGGGAAACTTCGTCTCGTGTAGTTTTCTTTAGTGGATTTTTTTTCCAATCACAGCAGAACCTTCTCCTGTCCTCTGCCTCTTATCTACTCGAAACCTTGCTCCTCCCCTTGTACAACCACTCTCTTCCTCGGCTGCCCTCATAGTCTCGTCGAAACTTACACCCATATTTCCCTTATCTTTCCATTCCTCCCTCCCCTTCTATCATGGTTTTCAAAGCCTTCGCACGCGAGAGTCTTACTACTTGAGGTGCGTCCTTAGTATGACCTTTTAACAAACAAGCATCTTGATTAAATATTTCAGATACAACAACAACCTACCTCGTGGTCTGTTGAAAAATTCCTGTTTTGCTTTGCTATAGGAATTGTTGGTATCAACCTAAAACTCAGTGGTGTATCCTAATAGGATATTGCCCAATCAAACTTTGACAGCCCATGATGCCTTATTATCATTTTCTTGGAGTTCTTGAATTAGCTCGGTGGTCAAGGACGTCGGCTCTCCCCCCTGGAAGTTGTGATTTTTGTAGGTGAATCATGCCAACCACTCGTGGAGAATGATGGGAAACTCACAGAAAAACAATTCATGAGGACCACTGTGAATGTATCTTTCCAACCAATCATTTTTTGTCAACTTTGGGTTCTGGTTCTCGGCTTCAGTTAAATCTTGCAATCTTAGGTCAAACCAATCTTGGATCTTTGGTGACATCATCATCACGTTTTTTTAGGTATTTCTTGTTTTTGGGGTAGCGGGGCCCATCAAAAGTATTTTGAGTGGGTATTCGTTGGATGCGAAATTTAATTCCACATCCAACGAGCTCTCCCGATTGAAATTTGAGTAAAAACAAAGAGATATATGTCAAAAATACGAACAAAAAAAGTATTTTTTTTAATGATACCTATCCCCAAGTTTATATTAAAAAAATTGTTTAAGAGGTGCTCCCTGTTTGGATTTTCAAGCATTTTGATTGGCTAATACATGATGACATGGAATTTGTATTATTTTTGGAAGGCCCATTTTAAGTTGAAATTTCCTCTAATGAGAATTATCTGTTTGGATCTATTGCGCAAAATGAATATGACATGATGGTTGTTGCATAAATCTTGTCTTTGTCTTACTATTTTCTCTGTTACGATATCAATGAGAAGTGTATCAAATATATTAGGATGATGCTATGATATATTTTGTTGTCTTTCAGTTATCATTTACTGATGATGCTATGATCTATTCCATTTTTGTTATGATCATTGCTGCGATCTCTTCCAATTCTATCACATTTCTCATAAACGATGGTTCAAGTTGTTTTATACTGTTGTGCTGATACTGCTGTGACAAATGAATAATGAGATTGTTAGATCTATAGCGATGAAGATAAATTAAAATCACTGTCTTAGTTCTATAGCCTGATATTTATGTTGCTTTACCCATCGAATGCCATATCTACCCTTCTCACTGCCAGAAACTTGGTTCCAACAGCTCTCCCTTGAACATATCGGGTGAGATTTCATTCACTCTGTGGATGTTGCTGGGCAGGGTAAAACCTATCTGGGATAGTGGTCAAGGATATTGTGTTGGTTTGGCACCGATATAGTGAGAACCCCTGTCGATGAGGCTTTGTTGGTTGGATTTTTCCAACAAATGGTTCCATTGTCGGGACCGAGTTGCGGTTAAAAGGAGGATATGTTTTGGCATCTGAATCGACTGGAGATCGAAGGGTGGTTTAGTTTGGAACTACGAGAGTTTGCTGAAGCTTAAAATCAAAATCTAAAGTTGTACAATAAGGCATCGTGGGATTTTGAGGTGTGGTTGGACATTATCCTAGTGGGCTACATTACCAATTTTGCAGTTGATACCAATAAGTCATTGAGCGAAGAAGAAAGGGAGTTCTTCAGCGGACCACGAGGTAGATTCTTGCTGTCTCTGCAGCTATCAATTAAACAGCTAGTCTATGAAAAAGTTATTCTAAAGATGGACCAAGAGTAGTGGAACTCTAGTGTGCAGAGGATGTAGGCACCACGATGAAAGGGGGGAGATGCATGGAAAGGTAAGGGGTATATGGGCATGAGTTCTGGTGAAAGTATGGAGGTCATTGAGGAAACAAGTGGTTGTACAAGAGGAGGAACAAGGTTACGAGAGAAGAGGAAGAGAATGGGAGAAGGTCCTATTGCAATCGAAGTGTGATGCCATGAGGATCAAAACCACATGGGACAAAGTGACCTTTCAGTGACAATGGGGACAACCAGGCCCAGGTTATGCCCAGAAGGACAACATGATCAAAATCCAGTAGTAATGTGTCCACACCTCGATGCACTACTCCACCCCCATGAAGAAACGTGCATTCTGCATTAACTTGCCCTACGTGTTAGCAACAGTCTAGCAGTAGAGTACCAGCAGGAGGAAGAAGGCCCAAAATGGTGGGAGACAAAATGAAGCTACCAATATTTCATGGAAACGACATCGGCTAACTAGAGAAATATTGGTTCTTGTGTGAAGCGATCTGGACAACCCGACAGACTGTAGATGATGATGTCAAGAAAAATCCAGCTGGCCACCACCCTTAGGGGTCATGCGCTAGAGTGATACATGATATTCACATGGGTTCCTCAGGGAGGTAACGCAAAAAAATTGGATGAAATCCATATGGGGTTATTCAGAGAATTCAAGAAACTGAAGTTTGAGGATTAGTACATTACCGAGTTGAAGGAAATCAAGTAGTTCCCAAATGAAACAATTTGGTACTTTGATCAACGGTTTAAGACATTGATGGCTCAAGTTAGCTTCCAGATGAGCGATGTTCAGCACAAGGAGTGGTTCATCGCTATGCTTGTCGCACATATCAGACAACCACTAATGCAGAAAAAAATTGCGACATAGAGCGAGGCTCTTAAAACCACAATGAAAGTGGAGGCATCGCTGGTAGGAGAAACTGCGGTAGGAATGAACCAGATTCAAGAACATTTAGCAATATCATACTCCGACTACAAGATATCAAGAAGGCCAACAAATATCATGACAACCTTTGGTGCACCCAGTTTCATGTAGATATACATACCAAGGATACATGTCCGACGTTCCAAAATTTTTTGCTTTCAGGAGCTCCGAATCTGTTGAGCTGCGCTGGTATACCATGGTGCTGCATATGTCAGGTATATGGGCATCGACATGAGAACTGCGAATATATGAAAGGTGAGGAAAAGACATATGATTCATACTTTGTGAAAGGTGAGGACCCCTGGGAAATGAAAGAGAAGCCACATATGGCACAACCTGTAGCATAGGTGTGGTATACACCACCGCCCCAGATGCAGTTTATCTCGTCGCAACCATAGCAATAGTTTATCCCGTCACAACTGTAGCCACAATTTGTAGCATAACCACAGTATGCGCCATGACCACAATATAATCCAGAGCTACTCATTTAGTCTCAACCACAATATGTTCAAGCTGTGCACTATGTCTAGCAGCAACCAAACCCACCATAGCATCAGATAGCCTAGCCTCAGTTTCAACAAGGAGGATTCTGAGGAGGATTCTGTGGAGGATGAGGAGGAGGCTTCGATCGTGGAGGAGGATGAGGTCGAGAATCAATCTAGTGTTATACCTATGGAGTATTCAGGCACTATCAGAGGAACTTCCCTCATGCACAGTGTACATACTGTGCAGCCAGTGAGCATAATGTTGAAAATTGCCCTCAGGTGATTGCAAAATGGCAGGCTGGAAACATTCCTGAGTTTCAGAATGCGCAAACTCAGAACCAGTTGATAATACAGAATCATATCCCACCATAGACTCAAATTCAAAACCCACCACAGAATCGAACTCAGCCATTGAATCAGAACCCACCATTGAACCTAAATCAAGGATCAACGGTTGTGACTTTTCAAGATGAAATGCGAATGAAGGATGTTGACGTTGGGGTTGTCACTCGTACTGGTGTTATGACTGGAGAAGAAGGACTGTGGTAGAAGGTTTGGCTCGCTGGAAAGAAAAAGGTAGCATTTGATATTGAAAAGGAGAAAGACACCTTCTTCAAGACTAAGCATGCCATTGGGAGAAATCCGGGTAAGTTACTGATTATTGACATGCCATTTTCATTTGATCCATCTGTAGAGGTAGTACCATCGCGGCAGCATGGTATCTTGCAGCATTTTTTTTAGAGTTGTCTGTTACTGGCAAGGGACCCCGAATCCCTTTTCAAGATTGAGATGTTATTGTACCACCAGGATAAGGCATTGAAGGATTATACAGTTAACTCTTTGCAACAGAGGAAGAAAGGAAAGGAGATGAGGATGAATATCCAGATCGGAGATTATGAGGTTGACTCGGTTTTTTTGGATGGATAAGATGTAAAAATTATGACCAATAAAACCTGTTAGTTGATGGGGAAGTCAACCTTGGGATGGTCACTAGTGTAGTTGCGACTAGCAAATCAGGAAAAATTTCAGCCCATTGGTCGCGTCTCAAACCTAGTTGTCGATATTGAAGGTATGAAAATGCATGCTTATTTTGATGTGATAGAAGGAGTTGAAGATGGAGGTTCTTATCTCACACTGCTAGGGATTGGGTGGGATAATGATAGCATGGAGGTCATCAAATTTAAGAAATGGGTCATGACATTTGATAATCAGGATGTCTAGGTCATCACTCCCATGGACCCTCAGGAAGGACGGCGGTATATTGAACTGATGAAGGATGAAGTCGGTAGAAGTTGGGATCATGCTTATAATATCTCTGAAGACGATATCCATCCTACCATCAATGGAAAACTTGGATGGCATAGTGCTAGTTCTGTTTTCTCTGATTCCGATGATGATCTGGAAAATTGGTAGAATAGGTTGGATGAAGTGTCATTCAAGAAATGCGGGTTGATAACACAGTGTCTCCGTCGTGTCGCGACTAAAATGGTTGAGTTTCCAATTTATGAAGGGCTACCATAATTATCCAAATTCCTTTGATAATTTGAAGAGAAAGTGTTTGAGACCGAAAGGGTATTGGCCCTAGATGTAGCACTGAAGGCTACCCCGACCTGATGGTGGACGACGCACAAGCCGATGATCCATGACTGGGAATGGTTTCAGAGATTAATGATGGCATGCTCCGACGATTCATAGGTCTATCATGCTGGGTGATATGATGGGTGGAATGACCCTGCCAATCATTTGATAGAATGTCAGGTCTTATGGGCATCACGGCCCAAAGATGAGTGGGTCCATGATTTCGTTAACACTCTGGATGAGATGTCAAGATCCTGGCATGTAGCGGTAGAATTGTGAAGAACTATCACCACTTGGGAGGAGTTAATCATTTGCTTTACATAGATGTTTAGTTTGTGCGATGCAAACCCAGAGGTACATAATGCATTGTGAATCATTCGTGACATAGTGTTGAAATTCATCCCAATCGCATACCCAGTTGATCCACATGTAGACTGTTCAACACAATCCATGATGACATGCTACAACCTGTCTGGGGAACCTAAAGATGATGATGAGTTAGGGAATGTTAATACTCTGGAGTCCGAAGGAAGCCATGATGTCGTAGCACCCGACATACTGATGGATTCAATGATTCAACCGCTTAAAATTAGGAAAATCAATATTGGGTCGGAAGAGAACCCCAAATTTGCCAAAGTCGGGGACTATTGGGATGAGGAGACAATGGACAAAATCACGTACCTGCTGCATGAATTCTAGGATCCTTTTTAGACGCGGTTCTTAGAAATGAAGGGGATATTAGGAGATATGCGGGAGATGAAAATCCTGTTGAAACCAGGTGCAAAACTTGTATGACAGAGGCCATATCAACTGAACCCATGATACAAGGACTGTGTGAAGGCTAAGATAGATCAAATGCTGGATGCTGGGATCATCAAGATAGTAGAAGAATAAGAGTGCATAATCCCTATGGTGGTACAGGATAAAATGACTAGCGAAATCCACATTTGGGTCAACCTAATAAATTTGAGTGATGCATGCGTGCATGATCCATTCCCGACTCCTTTTACATATGAGGTCCTTGAAGGAGTAGGCGGTCAGGAGATGTATTCCTTCAAGAATGGTTTTTCTGAGTACCACCAGATCTGGATTGCAAAGGAGGATCACCAAAAGACCACGTTTGTCACTAAATGGGGTTGTTTTCAATACACATCTATGCCTTTTGGGCTGAAGAATGCACCAGCCATATTTTCTTGGGTAGTTGTCACCATGTTGAAAGACTTTATTCAAAAGACCCTGCAAGAATATATGGATGATTGAACCGTCTATGGGCTGATTAGGGACCATATTGACAACTTGTGATTGATGCTTGAATAGTGTCAATAGCATCAGATTGCATTAAATTCTAAGAAGTGCATTTTCTGCACATCGTTTGGAATGATACACGGACACATAGTATGTAAGGACAGTTTGTTAGTTGATCCAGCAAAGATCGCACTAATTCTTATTTTGTCATCGCCGACGAATGTGAATATGCTTCGAGCAATGCTGGGGCATATGGGATACTATCACAAGTTTATTAAAGGATATGATGTGATTATTGACCCTATGGAGAAGCTACTAAAAAAGGACGTTGCATATGAGTGGACTCAAGAATGTCAAGTTTTGACACATTCAAGGCCAATATGGCCTCTGTGCCCATACTGGTTTTTCCTGATTGGAGTGGGGAGTTCGATGTGCACGTCGGTGCCTCGTCTATTGCACTGGGGGTTGTGCTTACGCAACCAGGTGAGGGAAACCTGGATCACCCAATCGCATATGCCAATATAAAGTTGTCATTTTTTGAACAAAATTACACAACGACTGAAAAAGAAGGCTTGGCGATGGTTTATGCCTTGCAAAAGTTTGGCCACTATTTGTTGGGCAGACATTTCAAGATGTTCATCGATCATTTTGCTTTACAATACTTGGTCAATACGCCTTTGTTGGGGGGGGGGGGGAATCTGTTAGTGGCTGCTTTTATTCCAGGAATTTGACTTTGAAATAGTTGTGAAACTAGGGCAATTGAATGCTGGCCCTGATCACCTATCTTACATTGAGACCGGTGAACAACCGACCAATATTGATGACGTATTTCCCGATGCACAATAGTTTCATGTTTACATTGCATATGATCACTATGCCCCAATTATTAAGTTTTTGGCCACTGGTGTCACCTCAAAGGACATGTCAACTAGTCAAAAGAAGCATCTAGTAGTAAAGGATTCTGATTTCCAGCTGATTGCTAGGAATTTATATAAGCTTGGACCAGATGAAATCTTGCGATGGTGTATCCTACCACATGAGCAGGGACCTATTCTAGAAGAGGCACATGCAGGAATTGCTGGAGGTCACTATGGAGGAAGGGCTACTGCACGAAAGGTGTTGCATGCTGGGATATGGTAGCCTACATTTCATAATGATGATGCAGAATATGCAAGGAGCTGTGACGTCTGCTAGCGTGTCAATAAACCATCGTGAAAGGATGAGATGTCGCTAGTGCCACAGGTGACTCTCCAACCTTTTGATAAATGGCTCGTCAACTTTGTGGGTCCTATTAATCCACCATGGAAGAGGACTTGGGTGTGATACATCATTACTGCAATCGACTATCTGACCAGGTGGGAAAAAGATACACCAGTTGTATATTGTACCATTGTGACAATAGTGAGGTTCATCTTTGAAAACATTGTGACACAGTTTGGCTGTCCCTAGATCTTGATGAGTGACCAGGGAAGTCACTTTATCAACCGTACTGTGAGAGCACTAACTGAGGAGTTGCAGGTGCAACATAAGAGGAGTACACCATACCATCCACAGGAGAATGGGATTGTTGAAGGGTTCAACAAAATTTTGGAAACAATGATGACAAAGGTATGTAATGCTAATCACGATGACTGGGACTTGAAAATTCCAGTAGTTCTATGGCTTATCCCACCACTTGCAAACGACTGACAAGACATACACCATTCAAGCTGGTATACGGGAAAGAGGCATTCATGCCCATGGACTACATTATTCATATTTTTTGAATCACTCTGGATACAAGCATGGATGATGCAGAAGCATTAGAAGAGTGCATTGCGTAGTTGGTCTAGCTTGAAGAAGACCGCTTTGTTGCAGGCTTCCACTAGTGGGTTGCGAAGGATCGATAGAAGGTGTGGCATGATCGCCACATTAAGAAAACATAGTTTACGAAAGGATATTTGGTGTTGTTATATGATAGCAAGTTCATAAAGAATCCAGGTAAGTGACATATGCACTAGTTAGGAAAGTATCTTGTTCATTCCATTACTTCTAGAGGTGGAGTTCGGTTANCTATGAATATATATATATATATATATATATATATATATATATATATATATATATGTATATATATTTCTAGCTAGCAGCAAGGTGAGCCTAGGGGACGAGGCTATGCAAGGATAGGAATTAGTAGCGACGAGATCACTGGCGACAGCTGCAGGGCTGTGGGTTGGTTAAATCAGTACTAAATACAGGAAGTTAAAACAGTTAGCTGGTGAAGGTTGTTGAAGCGACCTGAATTAATGAACGATCCGACCTTTACAGGAGTAAGATTGTCAGCGGATTTGGCATCATTAGAGCTGGATTTAGTCATGATGGAGATCGTAGATTTGGAAATGATGAGTTGGAACTGGGAGGTGCCTATAAGAATCGCACAGGATGTGGGAGGAAGGAATTGTTCAGTTGAGCGAGCAGAGTGTTGAGTAGAGTGTGAATTGTGTAGTTTTGTTGTGAGATTTTTGTGAGTTGCAGAGTAGAAGGGTCAAGTCATCGAGTGTATTGTAAGGTTTGGGGTGTGAGGCATGCTAAGCAACCTCAACGCAATTGATATTTCTAGTGAACAAGAGTCCCCTATTCATCCCACATTTGTCGAAGAATAATTCACAATCATGTCAGTTGGCTCATCGTTTATCCCCAAGAGATAGCTATAGGCTCAAAATCCTAGTTCCACGCCACTACAAAAGAGGCACACCGGCACTTTGGTTAGAGTGCAAGGTGAAGGGACTGCACAGAACGGGCCATCGAGCTCGAGAGCTATAGAGTGTGTAGCTCCTAGGGGCGTCTCTATTCATGATATCTTGGGACATGTCGCTCCTACGCGTCCAGTAGAAAAGGCGAGGAAACCTATGAAGAATTATAAGTATCTTCCAAAATTGTCGCCGCTGCTGGAAGGAATGACTTGGTCGGTCAATATCATCCCTACCCTAATCAGATTGAAGTTTGAGGACAATGATTTGTTGTTAATTAAATATGTGCAGGATGAGCTCTATTAGTTAGTTCCAATGGTGCCTAATACCCCAATTCAGCGGATTCCTCAACCTTGGGTGAGTGGGTTAGACAACTATGGATTGTTGGGGCTCATCGATATGCCTCATTTTCGGTGACTAAATGAATCCCATCCATGTATTAAACAAATCTTGGCATATTTTCATGGTGGGACTCTTTGGTTGAATATGCCCATTCCTGTCACAGTAGACTTAATTGTGAGTATTACGGGCTTGCCGAAGGCTGGGGAAGATCCGGCGGAGTATATCCACAGGAGGGATACCGACAAGAAGCTTTCCAACTAGCTGAAGGAGCACTTTGGCTTACAACAGGATGGTTGTGCCTACCATATTGATAGAATTGACTCAAAAGTGGTGTGTATCGGGGTGCGAATTTTGGTGAGAAAGGTTGTTCAGGGGAATCGACCACTCCAGTGAAACTCGGGCATGGTCACATGCGCCCAAAAATGTGCAGAAGGCATTCAAATGGACTGGTCCTTTTTCTTGCTTAACCAGTTGCTTGAAGATGCTCTTGCTGCTCAGTCTGGGAAGCCATTTTCATAGAGTTGGCTATTAATTCTCATTGCGCTTGTCGCCTGGATGGAACCTGAATATGTAATATCTGTATCCATATATTCTCAATGATTACTCAGTTGAATAATCAACCAATGGAAAATAATTCCATATTGAAAATAGAAAATAAATATTAAAGATGAATGATGATAAAAGATTACAAAGTGAGTGCCATATTTATATTAGTTGTAAAGGAACTTTGGATACCTTCTCTAAAGGGATGTGTCATTTTAGCGTAGTTTACTAATAACCATTTATTAATTATTAATTATGAGTTATTAATGTCAATATATATTAATATTAATAATTAATATTCAAATTTAATATATATGTATTGTTTGTTGTTATTATTTACTTTTGTTACATTGCATTCCGGTTCATGATGCTTTGTCCTCAAAGCCTATTTTATAAACCTGTTTCTAATTTAAATATTGTAAGTAAAACCATGGGCTATTTCGTAAACACATGGGATATTTCACTTTTTTTTAACTTTTTCACTTTTATTTCTTTGTTGATAATTTTTCTTTTATTCTTTATTTTTCTCTCTTTTGTTGATAATTCTTTTTCTTTTTTTTCTTTTTTTTATTCTTCATTTTTCCCTCCTATTCTTGCTTCATATTTGGAGTGGAATTAATACTTCTTCAATGAAATTCAAATGGCCAAAGGCCAATTTTTGGTCAAAAACAAATTTTTACCAGAGAAACTCTGAATATGGATGGCTAAAAGCCGCTGTGAGGTCAAATACCTAAATTCAAGGAAACCTTGAACATGTTTTTAACTTTTCTTTTTAACTAATGTTTTTTAAATTTTCCCCTTTTATTTCTTTTTTTTGATAATTCTTTTTTCTTATTTTTTTTTTTTTTAATTCTTCACTTTTACCTCTCGTTATTGCTTCATCTTTGGAGTGGAATTAATATTTCTTCAATGAAATTCAAATGGCCAAAGGCCAATTTTTGGTCAAAAACCAATTTTTACCAGAGAAACTCTGAATATAGATGGCTAAAAGCCAGTGTGAGGTCAAAGACCTAAATTCAAGGAAACCTTGAACATTTTGTCCACAAGACGGAGATCAGCAGAAGCCCTAGGAAGGGTTGGATCTGATACTAATGTAATATCCATATTCCGATATTCTCAATGATTACTCAGTTGAATAATCAATCAATAGAAAATAGAAAATAAATATTAAAGATGAATGATGATAAAAGATTACAAAGTGAGTGCCATATATATATTAGTTGTAAAGGAACTTTGGATACCATTCATGAAAGGATATGTCATTTTAGCATAGTTTACTAATAACCATTTATTAATTATTAATTATTAATTATTAATGTCAATATATATTAATATTAATAATTAATATTCATATTTAATATATATACATATTGTTTGTTGTTATTATTTACTTTTGTTACATTTCCTTCCGGATCATGATGCTTTGTCCTCAAAGCCTATTTTATAAACCCATTTATAATTTAAATACTGTAAGTAAAACCATGGGCTATTTCATAAACACATGGGATATTTCACTTTGTTTTTGAACTTTTGCGCTTTTATTGCTTTGTTGATTTTTTTTTTTTATTCTTCATTTTTCCCTCCTATTCTTGCTTCATATTTGGAGTGGAATTAATACTTCTTCAATGAAATTCAAATTGCCAAAGGCCAATTTTTGGCCAAAAACCAATTTTTACGAGAGAAACTCTGAGTACGGATGGCTAAAAGCCACGAGGTCAAATACCTAAATTCAAGGAAACCTTGAACATGTTTTTAACTTTTCTTTTTTAACTTTTCCCCTTTTATTTCTTTTTGTTTATAATTTTTTTTTGTTTTTTTTTATTCCTCATAATTTTTTTTTTCATTCTTCATTTTTACCTCTCGTTATTGCTTCATCTTTGGAGTGGAATTAATATTTCTTCAATGAAATTCAAATGGCCAAAGGCTAATTTTTCGTTAAAAACTAATTTTTACCAGAGAAACTCTGAATATCGATGGCTAAAAGCCAGTGTGAGGTCAAAGACCTAAATTCAAGGAAACCTTGAACGTTTTGTCCACAAGCCAGAGATCAGCAGAAGTCCTAGGAAGGGTTGGATCTGATACCAATGTAATATCCATATCCTGATATTCTCAATGATTACTCAGTTGAATAATCAACCAATGGAAAATAGAAAATAAATATTAAAGATGAATGATGATAAAAGATTACAAAGTGAGTGCCATATATATATTAGTTGTAAAGGAACTTTGGATACCATCCATGAAAGGATGTGTCATTTTATCATAGTTTACTAATAACCTTTTATTAATTAGTAATTATTAATTATTACTATCAATATATATTAATATTAATAATTAATATTCATATTTAATATATATATGTTGTTTGTTGTTATTATTCACTTTTGTTACATTGCCTTTCGGTTCATGATCCTTTGTCCTCAAAGCCTATTTTATAAACGTATTTATAATTTAAATATTGTAAGTAAAACCATGGGCTATTTCGTAAACACATGGGATATTTCACTTTGTTTTTTAACTTTTGCCCTTTTATTTCTGTGTTGATAATTTTTTTTTATTCTTCATTTTTCTCTCTTTTGTTGATAATTCTTTTTATTTTTTTTTTTTTTCTTATTCTTCATTTTTCCCTCCTATTCTTGCTTCATATTTGGAGTGGAATTAATGCTTCTTCAATGAAATTCAAATGGCCAAAGGCTAATTTTTGGTCAAAAACCAATTTTTACCAAAGAAACTTTGAATACAGATGGCTAAAAGCCATTGTGAGGTCAAATACCTAAATTCAAGGAAACCTTGAACATGTTTTTAACTTTTATTTTTAACTTATGGTTTTTAACTTTTCCCCTTTTATTTCTTTTTGTTGATAATTCTTTTTTCTTTTTTTCTTTTTTTTTGTTCTTCATAATTCCTTTTTTTTATTCTTCAGTTTTACCTCTCGTTATTGCTTCATCTTTGGAGTGGAATTAATATTTCTTCAATGAAATTCAAATGGCCAAAGGCCAATTTTTGGTCAAAAACCAATTTTTACTAGAGAAACTCTGAATATAGATGGCTAAAAGCCAGTGTGAGGTCAAAGACCTAAATTCAAGGAAACCTTGAACATTTTTTCCACAAGCCGGAGATCAGCAGAAGCCCTAGGAAAGGTTGGATCTGATACCAATGTAATATCCATATCCTGATATTCTCAATGATTACTCAGTTGAATAATCAACCAATGGAAAATAGAAAATAAATATTAAAGATGAATGATGATAAAATATTACCAAGTGAGTGCCATATATATATTAATTGTAAAGGCACTTTGGATACCCTCCATGAAAGGATGGATCATTTTAGCATAGTTTACGAATAACCATTTATTAATTATTAATATAAATATATATTAATATTAATAATTAATATTCATATTTAATATATATATATATATATTGTTTGTTGTTATTATTTACTTTTGTTACAGAAGATTACCAACCAATGGCAGTTGATGTGATAAAGGTGTGTCGAGGTGCACGATATAACAATTTGTGGTGGGTTGAGGAGCCCATTCGATAGGAAGACAATGCAATTAAATTTTGGGTCTATTGGTAAGTGCTGCAAGCCACCACTGTCATAGTTCTTGGAGTCTCTAATTATGCAGCGACCAAGTATCAGCTGCTCATTCAGTTCACTATTGGGCCACATTCCATTTACATTCAGGCACGATGGGACCCCGACAAAGTAGTGGCTACCTCTCACTTACAAAGCCATAGATTAAGAATTGGATGCTATTTTTCAAGAGTGGCCAGCTGAATGGTGCAACCCTATGAGTCAAGAGGAACTTTCTAGGGAGCCACCACCTGATACCCCGGAAAAGCCTGCCAAGAAGGAGCTGAGTGTTCATGACTCTGACAACGAGTTGTCGGTGGACTCCGAGGCTGAAGCACATTGTATGCAGGAGGAGAATCGCACCAAATGGCGCCAGTACTACGATGCAAGAAGCAGTATCTGGTCAGGGATGGAGGACAAACTACTGCGACTCATCAAAGTGGTCACTGACTCCTCTGAGGCTGTGACACAAGTGATCTAAGAGTCCAACCACAAAGAATTTGGTGTGGTAAGAGATAGGTTGAATTCCATTTTTGATATTGTTTCCAAGAAGACATTTGTGATACACGTGATGCAAGAATTCCTGTTGACCAGTACTGAGCCCCGGGATAGGAACGTTCAAGTTCCCCCGACTGCGATCGACATGGGGAGTGAAGAAGTACACCAGTTAGTGCAGTTGATCCAGACCGTTGCTTTGGATCCGAATAATTTACCAGCGCAAGTGCTGGTTGCACTACAACATGTTTCCTCCCAGGATTTGGAGGATAGACAAAAGGAGCTAACTGATGGATACGTACAGTTGCAGAGTGCAGCCGAGAAGCTGCAAAAGGAAGCAGAGGAGCTACATCAGGTCAGGGTGTAGCTGGTAGAGGAGAAGGTATGATAAATTGATGCATTGAAGGTGGCACATGCCAAGATACAACATAAGGATTCCAAGGAAATTACAGAGATGAAGAAGGCGCAAGACTGCCTCATCATTGAGAAGGCACCGCTGTGCACAAATGTTGGCAAGGTCAAGAAATCCGTTGATGAGGCTTGTCAATATATTTTTGAAAGAACGACCGAGCTTACCGCAGTCACTAAGGCCAAGTGAGTTGGGAAAACAATTGTTAATCTCTAGGACACCAACTTGTTACTCAATGACATGGTCCACCTAGAGACGCTGCTGGAGCAGGTTGTTGAATGGAAGAATTCCATTGAAGATATAGTAGCTCAGTTTGAAACCATGTAGCAAGAGGCCAAGATAATCATGGAGGCGGCGACGCAGTTTTGGAAAAGCATTGTGCAAGATGAGCAGCTCGACCAGCTGACCACACAGGTGCAAGAAACTTAAGGACAATTGATGACGCTGAAGAAAGCACTCCAAGCACTACCACTCATGGTACAGATCACGTGGTCTGAGGAATTGAAGGACCTTCAGTAGAGAGCTTCCCATGCCCAAGAAATCCATTAAAAGCACTGTGCCCAGTTGGATGAGTTCCAAGAAGTTGGTGGGAAGCTGGTTGTCAAAGAAATTGCAACACTGCAAGGGGTGCAAGAAAATAGGTAGATGGTCGATGGCAAGGCTAGGACAGCCCACCCTATGCAATAGGATTTGAGTAATTGTCAAAGTGCTACCAACAAAGTCAAGCTCCAGGTTCATGAGATCATGCAGCAGTTTGAAGTTTTCAAGGCCGAGACATTGGCATATGCCCTGTCCTCTCGATGCAGCTCGGGGATGGGCCACAAGACTGTGTTGGAGGCTTGTTGGCATGGGTTTTGTTAAGTGAGTTGCGCAGCATCACGGCAGCTACGCAAGCTCACACGACACCACTCAAGGCCAAATCAGTGCGATGGGTGGAAAGATAACCATTTTTGAATATTTAATATATTATTTGACCAAGTTTTGTTGCCATAGGTCATTAGCAGTAAGAATTTAGTTATAAGTGAACCTTCAATGTAAAGGCACAAGCCTATATATAGAGCTTGTTTTGCAATTGAAAGATATACAGAGATAGTGCTAAACATGAGAGAGTCATTTGTTTTATCTGCAATCTATCTGAGTTTTTGGATGTAATTGGTCTCCTGCCGTGGAGAAGATTTATCTGTTTGGATCTATTGCACAAAATGAATATGACATGATGGTTTTTGTATAAATATTGTCTTTGTCTTACTATTTTCTCTGCTACAATATCAATGAGAAGTGTGTTGAATTTGTTATGATGATGTTATGATTAATTCTGTTATATTTTGGTTATGATTTACTGATGATGCTGTGATCTATTCCATTTCTGTTATGATGTTGCTGCAATCTCTTCCAATTTTGTTAGATTTCTGATAAATGATGGTTAAATTTGTTTTATACCGTTGTGTTGATACTGCTATGACAAATGAATAATGCGATTGTTATATCTGTAGTGATGTAATAGACATAAAATAAATATAATAATTAAATAATTAATAATAAGCATAATTAAGATGAAAGGACATGAACTTTCATTCAAAATTCCCAAGCCCTATTTAATAGGCGGGTTATCAACCATTGTAATCATCTATCCTATCACACTGACAATACATTATTTATTATGGCTTATTTGATATTCCAAATATTTTGGTAATCTTTGTATGAGTGGATAATTATTCGCTTCAGTGGTATTAGAGTGCTCGTTGCTTGATCTGGCCAGTGGTAAGAAAATTCAGACCTTGTCTAATAAAATCAGGGTTTCCTCGTGTCACAGGTCTTTGAACTTTTCCTTCCCTTAAAATAAATAAATAAATTCTAAAAAAAGAAAAAAAAAGAAAAAAAAATCGAAATCCACCATTCTGTTCAGTGGGCACTCCATGCTCCCTGCACACTCCACAATTTCTCCTCCACGGTGCAATCCACACCATTTGTATCCCTTTAAATCCACCTGCCTCCCATCACACGCGCCCATCACTCAGCTTCCTCATGTCCTCACTCCCCATCCTACGCGTCCATCCTCCCTCCTTTTATGCGCGTCCATCCTCCCATTCTTTTGCACCTCCTCCATCTTCCATACCATTTAGCACTCCTCATCCAATAATGCCCCCTACTCCCTCGTCTTCCTGCACTCTCCATCTTCCTCCTCTCTGGGTCCAACCCACGCTCCCCATCGTTTGCGCTCTTCAATCTTCCTCCCTGCATTCCCACCTTACTCCACACTCTTCTAGCCTCCTTCGCACTGCCAGTTACCATTGTAGCCTCCCATTCCACCCTTCTGCTGCTCCACCTCCTTTTTCCTCCCTCTCCATCTTCATTTCGCGCCCCTCCACATCTTCCAGCATCCACCTCCAAGCCATAACAAACCCCCCTCCTTCACTGCCCCACGCTGCTCCATCGCTGCGCCCTCCCATCCACCTTCCACCACTGTAGTCGCCTCCACCAATGCACACCATCCTCTGTGTAGTCCCACGCTCCGCTAGGATTCCCACAACCTGCGTAAAACAAAAAATATATATATTATAATATTTAAAAAAAACTTATTTTATTATTATTAAAACAAATAATAAAATAAATATTTTTATATAATAATTAAATACAATAATTAATTATTATTTAAAAACAAACAATATATTAAACTATATATATATATATATATATATAGTTTATAAGTCATTAATATAATAATATTATTAATTAATTAATTAATAATTATTGTTATAAAAATAAAATTATAATAATTATTATTTATAATAAATATTTTTGGAAAAAAGGGGTTATTAACCTAATGAAGAATACCAATTAGTCAAGGAAAAAAAAAACTGAAAAAAAAAACAATCGACGATTAGTTATAGTCAAGACGACCATCGAGTGTCGAAGAAATCAGAGATCATGGAATCTGGTTTGCGAATACAAATAGAGAAATTAGAAGCCAAGCTTAAAGCGTTATCAGAGAGACAATGAAGAGTTACAGGACATAAATACGAAATCATAAAGGTTGATTGAATTACATAAGATGCAAAAAGAGCGCAAGGAACGAAAAAACTTCGACCAGAAAAATCATATAGAAAATTTGTTTGCCCAAATTGAGAAATTAAAAGACGAAAGTGAGTTTGATCAGAAACAAAAAATTCAAGATATAAAGAAAGAAATAAGTGATTACGAAGAAAAAATAATAAGCTTGAACAAAATCGTTAACGACAAAGATGAAGAACTGATGCACATATGACAGAGATTAACAGATCAAGAATCAATGGGCAACCAATATTGACAACAGATAAAAGTTCTTCAACAACAAAATAGAAACTCTAAAAAAGAAAACAAGCTGGAGATCGCAAAGAGTAATAAAATAATATCCCACAATTATGAAGAAATTTTTAGATTAAGAAATCATAACAAAACACTGATTACAAAAATAAAAAAAATTGAAAAACAGTAGCAAGAGAGAACACTCCGGTGAATACCTCGAAGGAAAAATATTGGAAAAGCAAGAAGAAAACCAGTGTCTAAATAATTGTAATCAGGAACTACAGAATCCGGTCAAGGATTTAGAAATTGAAAAAAAATCGCAAGATGAAAGATTCGAAAAGATTCAGAATCATAAACAATCTACTAGAGAACCAAGAAGCACAAACTAGGAAAATGCATCCAAAAATCAAATCGAGGAAGTGAAGATAGTCCTTGTCATAGTCCAAAATAAAGAAGAAAAAACAACACCTACACCTTACATACATCCTAATTATAATTGTAATTTTTACCAATGATAGGTTCAAAATGAACATTCACAGAAGACTTATGTGGACATGCAAAAATATTGACATACTAAGCAACAATTGAGACAAATTGTCCCACCAAAAGATCTCAAAGCACCAAAAAAAATAGATCTGGGATGGGCCACAGCAGATACGATGTGACAATTCTCTTGGGGAATCCATAATTCATATCGGCTCATCTCCTCAAATGTCCCAAATAAAAAAGGGAAAGAATTCCAAGAGGACAGATTAAAATAAATCAGACATTAATGCCAAATACATATTTGAGGACAAATATTCCCTTAAGGGGAAGGCAATGTAACGAACATAAAATAAATATAATAATGAAATAATTAATAATAAACATAATTAAGATGAAAGGACATGACCTTTCATTCACAATTCCCAAGCCCTATTTAATAGGCGGGTTATCAACCTTTGTAATCATTTATCCTATCACCAATACAATACATTATTTATTATGGCTTATTCGATATTCCAAATATTTTGGCAATCTTTGTATGAGCGGATAATTATTCACTTCAAGCGATGAAGATAAATTATGATCATTGTCTTAGTTCTGCAGCCTGATATTTATGCTGCTTTACCCATCAGATGCCATATCTTCCCTTTTCACTGCCGAAAACTTGGTTCTGATAGATCTCCCTTGAACATCTCGGGTGAGACTTCGTCCGCTCTGCGGATGTTGCTGGGCAGGGTAAAACCTGTCTGGGCCAGTGCTGAGGGAGATCGCACTGGTTGGGTGTTGACAGAGTGATAACCCCTATCAACGAGGCTTTGTTAGTGGGTTTTCACCAATAGCCACAACATATCCTCCTCTTCATTCACGACAAGGTCTCAGAAACATAACCATTTTTTGGCAAAAACCCACCAACAAAGCCTCATTGAAAGGGTTCCCACTCTTTCAACGCCCAACTAGTGCAATCTCCCTAAGCACTGGCCTAGACAGGTTTTTCCCTACCCAGTAACACCTGCAAAGTGGATGAAGTCTCACTCGAGATGTTCAAGGGATATCTGTCAGAACCACGTTTTCAGCAGTAAGGAGGATTATCGGGGCATGAACGATTTATCAACATAACTATCAGATCTAGTAGAGCCATTTATCAAATATCACAACATTCATCACAGATTTATTATTATAATCAAAGATCTAACATATTGCATCATTCAACCATTCATCGCAGTAGCATGACATTCTTCATTCATAAAACAGAACCATCACAGTAAATAAAGATAGGAAAAGGCATCACAACATATTAAAGGGTAACAAGGACAACAATGATTCAGCTCAATATCGATCGTATGATATTACTTTCACCGCAACAGATCCAAAACAACAGTAATCTTTCTCCACAGCAAGAAAAAAATTAATCCATAGAGTCGCTTACAAATCACAAAAAATTCAATCTCTCACTTCAGTCTCATCTCATACACATATCTCTTGTATATTTCCATCATCTATTTTCAATTGCAATTCTAATCTATATATAGGCTTGCGCCTTTACATTCAACGTCCACTTCTAACTAACTTCCTAACTGAATTAACCACTAATGACTTATATCCACAAAATGTGGTCAATCACTAACTTTGGCTTGCATGGTGTCACATGAGCTTGCGCAACGTCCACGGCGCTGCACAACTCACTTACCCCAAAACCCCTGCCAACATGCATGTAATCTTAAATAAAAACTCAAAAAATGACTGATGTCATGTTTCCAATTCAATGACAACTTCTTCTACAGTTAATGGAATTAAATTCCGTCGAAGATCCATTTGAGATATCGAACATATATTTCAATTCATATTAGGAACTTGACCTATCTCATCCTGTGGAGTGAGAAATATCAAGCTGAAATAGAGGGTACGGACATACTTGAGCTATTGCAAACCTTCGATATTCAACTAAACATATATTTCAAAACAGAGACTCAAATTGAATTCCATGAAAAACCCATTTCAGATTACGCAAAGAAATTTCAAAAAACTATGGAATACCTTATAAGATTATATGTAGAGGTCATGTTACCTCTTCAAATTTGGATGAGATTTTTCAAACTTTGTTGTTGAAATTGTACCTGCAAAAACAATTCAATTTGAATAAAATTAGACCAAACACTCTCCACTTTGACATATGCAGTTTCTCTGGGTGCTTCACACCTAGATAGACTTTTCTGGATAGAATCCAAAGGGAGAAAGATAATAATTCTAAGATTTATGTGGAACCCATTGGATTCTAGTGCATCAATGGAAGCTTCTGAGGTTTGTTGTTGGACTTGATACCAACTCTGATGCCATGTAAAATTCAATGAAGCATAGGATCATCAGACCTGCAAAATTCAAATGAAGAATGGTAAAAAGAAGAGGAGAAGCACTTCTGTAACTTGGATCAATAATTCATGAAGAATAAAAACACTAATGAGACCAATAATTGGAATAATAATCATAATCCATTAACTTAGTGTTAATCCACAAATATTTAGTAAATGATATGTAAGACAATGGTAGTACATATAGGAGAATTTGATTACCTAAAGAGGTATTTGAATCTATCAACCTAGATTGACTCAGTAGCTAATTCAGTGTGGTAAAATCATCACTAGATCTCACTAATGCAACTACGGATCATTGAAGGAGCTCAAAATCAGTTAACTGAAGAGGGTAGGTGAACAAAGGTGCTCTACTTACATTGAATCATAGAAACTACTCCTAGAGACACTGGGACTGATCTAAGTGATGGGGATCAGAGCACAAATGGAGATAATTGATTACCTATTGGGATCAATCGTTGGACACTATTAATGACACTCTGAGTGGGTTCCTAAATTATAGGGATTGATCCTTGGAGCACTAAAATTCATGTAGAGAGGGGTATTAAGTGGTATATGTCCACTATATGTGTCCCCCATGCAATGGTGAAGTGATGAGGACCTCCTAATATAGGAAAATTAAAAAATACACCCATGAGATCAAAGAGAGGATTAATAATAATCCCAGCATAAAAGGGAAAATATCTCCAACTAGCCTTTATAGTTGTAAAGGAATAAATAAGAATTGAGCAACATAATCTGGAAGTAATCATTTATATATGACACACTGAATAACAAAAACTCTTCTTTAGTATGTTACTAATAACAAGGCCAAATAGGTTCTAGCTCTTAACAATCTAGAAATTCCTTTGATTAAAAGAACCTCACGAGCTAGTTTTGATTGAAATATTTTCATGGTAGCTATACATTTAGAAGTAGGAAGTACCAAATTTGGCTCCTTCATTTGAAGAGTTAGGACCAAAAGTCATGCAAGATTCAATAACATAGCAGAGTTAATTCAAGGGTGATACAACAATTGTGGTTAGGGCCTATTGGCTCCTTCATTTTTGGAAGGGACCATAGCCATGGAATACCAAGCAGAAAATAATGTGGAGGCTTAAAAAATTGTTAGAGACCATAACCATATCAAATCCACTATCACGACTATAAAGAGCAAAAGGAAAGGGAGCTAGGGAGTAGTATAAGTATATGAGTCCAAAATAAGAGAAAAAGTGCATGATTGAGTGATAGAAGAAAGTCGAAGATAGTATTTCAACCGACCATGAGTTTTGAGTTTTCTAATTGCGTCATGGGAATCTTGGTTTTTGTCTACTTATCAAGATATATGATGGATCATTATGTAGAGTGAAATTTGATGTTGTAAGTCCCATTGGATGGATTGTATTGAATATTTATGAATTAATATAAATTAATATTATCGGCCCCC
>LPNX010079381.1:703908-734510 GCA_001517045.1 Pseudotsuga menziesii | reverse complement strand
GTTGAATATGTGTTGCGGTATGGTAAATAAGTTTACCATATACCATTTTATCCCTTTATTTAACTCTCCTTATCATAAATAGGTTTAGGCTATAGTTTGGCGGATACCTTCTCCTTTGGGGGATTGAATATGCCAACACACTAGACTACAAGGGCCCCTTTATTGGACCCTACATAAGAACCCTGGTCCTATTTTGTGCCAACAGATGGAATCATTTTTAACAAAAAATAATTAATAAAGAAAACAAAGATGGAATCATATCTAAATTATATATAAAATAGTCAAGGAAGGTTTTTCTGTAACTATATAAGACATATAATTATTATTTAAAGTGGAATTATATGCTTCTTTCCATTACTGCAATTCTTTTATTAAACACTTTAGACACATCACAAAAACCCAGGGTAAATTAAGTTCTCTAAGTCATTGATTTTAATGCTATACATTAGTTTTTTTTAACTTAGGAGATAAGAGATAGATTTGTGTTTAACTTAGGACAAAACTTTCATATGAGGTAACTAGTCAAACTCCAATAGCATTTCTATCAACTACTTAACTAATTCATTAACTACAAATATGTGTCACTTTATTAAAAATATTTAAAAATTAAACTAAAAATGTACAAATTCATAGATGAATACAAATAAGCATCAAATGAATACGAGGGATTTTAACCAAAAACATATGCATTAGTTTAGGAAAATGAAGAAAATGTTTGCATATTACTATAAACAATTTTATAGTCTTTAGTATCTTGTTCTAATGCAAATGAACACTAAGTTATGCAAATAAAATAATGTATATGCAATGATTTAGCAACAATTTTGAGCAAGGAAAAAACTATAATTTACCAGTTGTACAATATTGATAATGCCTCAACAAAAGTTCAAGTAAAGAATTGAAAATTTTGTACTAGAAATATATATTGTTTCTCTTTATATATTTTTTTATCAAAAACCAAAAGTATCTGAAATAATAGATAGGTATGCATTAATAACATAATTCACAACAAGAAAAAGGCCCTTTAGAGGAGGTTATAGTGAATTATCCTATCAGAAAAAACTCAAATATTTGTTTATAGTGGAGGTCACTAGCAGAAGCGAGCAACTAGAGGGTTTTACAGATGTTTTGTTTACTTATTTCTAGTGCATTTCATCACAATATACACACCAATGCATTTATAAACAACCTGCATCAGGGATTCCAAAATTCATGTGAGAGAGCAACAAAAAACTATGAATGAAAAAAATATGTGAGATGTGTGACAATTTTATATAGTCATTGCAGTCTTTTTTTTAATACAAAATGCCCAGTGTGTGAAGTGTCAACAAACACATCATAATATTTATTATTAAAAAAATAGAGTAAAATATTATTTTATTAAAATGCTCATAAAATTTTGTTTAGAAGCCTATTTGCAGTGCATTTTCCAATATTGAATGCTCGAATGCATGTCATAGACATGAACACATTGTATTATAGTTTATTAAAAATCCATTAAATTTATTAAAAACTAAATGTGCCATGTTATCTAATACTAAATTCCCTAGTGCATGTAATAGAATGAATGCACTTGCATATAATTTATGAAAAAAAACATTATTATTTTATTTAAAAATCGGATTAAATTTTATTCAAAATCCTAAACTCGGTGTGTTACCTAATATAACACACCTCAATGTGTGTAATATAAATGAATGCATTGGTTTATGTGTTATTAAAAAATAAAATATTTTATTATTTTATTAAAAAACTTGTTAATTTTGTTTAAAATGATAACACGGTGCATTATTTAATCAAACACTCCCTGGTGTGTGGCACATAACCGAACACATCGATTCATATTTTATTAAAATAAATATTAAAACACACAACATCGGTAAGGTTATAGTTTAAACCTCCCTAATGCGTCGTATTATAGCACACTAAAACAGGGCTTTATAAAAAAAATTACCACATCATCAAACTCATTTTTACCCCTATACAATGCATCTTATCCATTTGCATCAGTGTTGTACATCAACCACTTGGATGCCCTACCACCTGTGCTCATCCCCCGTTGATAGGTGACACATTGCTCATTCATATTGGTTGTTGACTTGAGTTTGAATTTTTCCAATCGGTGGGTAAAGTTCAAATTCTCCATATATAGCCATGATGCCTCCCCAACTTGTAGTTTATAAAGTAAATTAATTGTTACTTGGTAATTTAAAATTTTAATAGGTTAATTTTTGAAATTGAGCCATTATTTGTCATTCATTCACCCTGAACCCGTGGAGAAGTTCATGTCCAAGCTATATTTCTCAACCCTTGTGAGTTAGATAATTTATGTACAGGGCCATCCTCTTTGAATAAGACCCACAATCGTCATAGCAAATAATTTTCATATTTAAAGATTGATTTTTTTTTTTAACTTGTATCGTAGATATTCACTTTTAAGGGAATATCTGAGATGTTCTAACAATAGATCCACTCACCTCCCCAAACCAGAATTTCATTACTAGCTGTAAATATGCATTATACTTTGTTGTCCAGAATAAATTAACGCAGATTTCAGGATTAATTTTTACATAATAGAGAGTACAATCCATGGTTAGAACTTGGAGATGTTTTTTGGTATCCTAGGTTCATACTTTGTTTTCATATTAAAAAGGGATTCCCCCAAGGTCAGAAATCAGTGATCCAAAGTGTAGAAAGACTATACCAGGAAATTGTGTACTCTAGTTATCTGAAAACTGTTATAGATTCAAGAATTAACAAGTAGCATCGTCAAAGGGGTATCTATCTAATGATACATGGATAAATGATGATTGATTAAATGATCACTAGTTTGAGAAAAGTTGATGTTGGCTTCATAATGTTTCTAGAACTCTTCTAGTGCCACCTATCACTGATAATTTGTTTTAATCCTAGCATTGTCCTCAAGACCCTTTGAAAACTCTGCTTTGTCACACTAGCCAATCCTTTTTAGTCCCATCATTGACCTCGATACACTTTTTAATCTCTACTTTATCGCACTATACTATCCAGTCTTGCATGGAACCCAATCTATATCCACTGGAGACATAGTGTTGCACTCTATTTTAGCAATTTCGATCACCTAAAGACATAGGGTTGAACTCTAATTTAGCATTTACTTATTCTTCTTCTTTGTATTTTGCAGTGACCATACTTGAAAGCTGACAGTCCTTTGTTTTCTTTGATGTGGTTTTGGTGGTTTAACTTTTTTCAACTAAGTGATTATGTGTAGTATCTTGTAAGGATTCTTGTTTTCACAAAAGACAATTTTTAATAAACTAAAGGGATAAGCCAGAAAAAAACAGTTAGGAAGGTTAAGATATAAGAACTTTTGTACATTCATGTATCCATTGAACAAATTACATGTATACTAAAGGGAGATGACTATGAATATCCATTTCCACGCAAAATATTGCATTAGGATACAAAGTGCGCAATCCTCACTTATCTCCCTGAAACACTATACTATCTTCTTGATTTGGGCTCAGAAGTGTTCATCGATTCCAGGAACTCCTTCCAAAGAGGAAATTTATGTCATCATTCAAATTATGGATTTAAAGTCTCATACCAAGGCTACACATATGTCAAATCACTTGGGATCATCCATACTCCGTTCAAAAACACAGCTTGAGTTGTTGTCTCCTTTACTAGCACTTCTTAGATATCATTCTTTCCCAAGATCCAAGAGGATGCCACTTTCCAACCTCTAGGACCCCAATTTTCTGCATACAACTTATTCAACTACTTTTCAAAAGGAATCCTTCTCATATCCCTCTTATTGAGTTGTTCACGAATAGATTTGACTTCCTCGTCATTTGACAAATTAGTCTCAAACTCATTGAATTGTGCCTAAGGTTTTTAGCTCAACAAGGAGTGGTCTCCTTGGAGGTCAATGAAAAACTTTGCTTCAAAATAATATAATGGATAGGATTTTCCATCAAAACCATAATTATACTCACAACTATAACTGATATTATCCTTCTTCACATCGTCAAACACAAGCTCATTATAAGGGAGATCCTTGAGATTACCTTTATGCCTTATAGCCAATTGTTCAAGGAATGAAACATTTTTTCAACATACCAATTCCCATTGGTGTTTCCAAGATATGGTTATATTTATTATTTCTTATTCTGAAAAACTATAAACCATACATATCGAATATATTGACCAACATCAAATAGTCTTGTGTCAAGGTTCAGAACAACAACACAAGGAGTCACATAGTAATCCAGCTACCATTGCAACAACCAAAATTGTTGATACCCTACCAAAAAGAGATGACACAAAAATAGTAGACTTGGAAGTAGTGGTAGAACATGATAAAAAATCCAATATAGCTCCAACTAATGTTGCAACAAAATGGGCCTATTAGTTTCTCATTGATATGGTAACACAGGACAATGATGTACACAATGAAAAGGACAATGGGGAAAATTCAGAAAATATCAAAACCACACGTGAAGATGATAAACCTTTAACCTCATCTCCAGCTCTAGAAGAACAACATGAAGAACCGCATGCATATCCATATATCAATGTACAAACAAAAGTTTCAAAGAACATTCACACATAGGACAATGCATCAGAATTAGACCTAATTATAGCTTCTGGAGCACTGCATAAATTCTGAGACATAGAAGCTTCTAAAAGAGTAATAGAAGTAGATGTTACATCCATAAGTGGAGTAGCTGATATGGAAGTGGAGGAAGTTGAAAGAAATAAAGTGGAGAAATCATAAGAACCGAAAATTAAATATGTTTACACACAACAATCACACTCACCTACAACTATGGAAGGACAAGTTGAATCAAATATGGCACCAAATACCAATGTAGTAAATGATATTTCTAAGAAGCTTTCCATGATGGATGAGACTAATACAATAGTACAAATGAAAAACCATCACAAAGGGATAGATTTTCAGTTTCCTTAAACAAAACAAAAAACTTCAATATATGGCAAGGCCACATACAAAGGAAAGGATATGTCTTACTCTAATAAAAGATTGAACCTATCATACAATCCTTTCCTCTCCAGGTTGAAGTGAAAAATAAATAAATAAATATACCCACAACAACATTGCTTGTGCAAAGTTATATAATACTAAAATAAAAAATATTTAATTAGACACAAAAAAATTCAAATAATCCAAGAAAACAAATTTCCTATTTCCTTGTGCTTCTCCCTTTTAGTTCCATATTGTTTCCAAAAAATTTGGTTAGGATTAGGTTAGAATAATATCAAGTTAATTTTACATTAGGATGGAGTTCATATTGACAGGTTAAGGGCCCAACACTAGTTTAACAAACCGTTATTGTTGAGTTTTGTTAATTGGTTAGCATAGAGATTTCACTAAGAGTATAGATTCTATACACAAAATACAACAAAATATAGATATCATCCAGGGTATAATATATTTACTCTGTCACTAACATATTAACTAATCAGTCAAGAATCCAAGATTTTTTGGGCCCAAATACACAACTGAAAAGTTAAAAACTCGCAAGACACAAAAACTCTCAAGTGCCCAAATTGAAGTTTGAACAATTAAATTTTTTTATTCCTAGTTGGGTTATCATTTGGACTTAATCCTTAGCTTTTTTTTACTCTTGGATAATTTATATAGCTGAGTTTCATTGGCTATAAGTTTATACATCTATGAGAAAATTCTCTTATTAGTTTAGTTTGCAATGATAAGTTAATCATTATTCATCCCATGGAAGAAGGTGTGAAATATCTCTCAGAGATCTGTAAGAAGCCTATGGTTGAGGTCAATGAGGGTTGTGTGTTATCATTTTGACAAGAACAACTAGTCAATGATGATTCTATTCATTTTCTGAAACAATTGAGGAATTGAAATGACTTGTTATGCTTAACAAGTCTTGTAAAATTTCTTTATCGTCATATGGACAATAAAAGATTTCCAACTTCATAACTCTCGAAAAGATTGGTGAAAAAATGATGAAGCCTCTAGTTCTTATTCATAGTTGGAATCCTATGTAGGTTATGTAGCCATTAGTGTCTAGGAATCTAATTAACGATGTGATAGCTGGTGATACTCCTAAATAAATTTGAGGGAATAAACGCCCTTAATGAAACAATGATAAGAGGCATCCAAAGCCTCCTTCTATCAAGATGATGCACATGAGATATAGAGTCATTCAAACCTCCAAAGTTAGTGTAGAAAACTGGGATAGTATGCGAATATTTCAGATTGAAATACTAGATAGGATTCAGTAGAAAGAAGTAAATGGTTATATTATTGGTTTCATGATCAAATTGTTAAAATCATTTTCCCTCTGCATTCTATATTGACACACATTGGATCTTGAGATGTTAAAACTACAAGAATATGTACGTTGACATGCTTTTACAGAATAGATAAGGTAGATACGATATATTTAGTACAGTTCCTGGTATTGCAAATTTTATGGATTGCATGTTTCCATGGTTTAGATGATGAACTGTTTACTGGTCACGGATTACCTTTAAAATATTTTTACATTAAATTTTTGGAGGTCATCTTCCCATACATTCTGGGAATACAAAAAGAAAGAATACAACCATCATGATGGGGCATTCTAGATGTCATCATTCAAGAATACATAAAGGGTTTCAAGGTACCATTATAAATTATTCACAATATTGTATCAAACATTCCAAAAGGGGCATCATTCATGCATTACTTCAAGCCTATTTCAGAGTGTATTAATCATGGAATATCTTCTTGAAACACATATGTGAAAATGAGAAATTACCACATTTGATTGATGTCTATCTCCAACAAGTTTAAATCATTGTTGCTTGAGTATCCTTGATAGGAAAATGGCTAATGGAAGCCAGACACTGTTATAAATAAAGTTCCATTGATACAAATTGACATGGTCAAGAAGTTGGGTAGAAGTAATTATTAAATAATAAATTTGTTGGAGAAATCAGCGGTTAGAGTCATTGGCACATACTGAGAAAGTTGTGAATATTGGAAAATCACAAGTATACATTAATTCAAAGGAATGAAAGGAAACAGATGCCTCAAAATAGAGACCCATTCTTGTGTATCATTGATCAAATTTCCATGTTCGTCAACTATGAAAAAGTAATCAAATATTGATGTCATCAATGTATTTGGTAAAATGATTGATGGAACTACCATAGATAATAAAACACTTTGGATATTAAAATAGAGATACTGAAGCTACAAACCTATAGAGATGAGAATGTTGCTTAGGCTTAGAACTAATCTAGTGGAAGAACCAATTTCTAGATTATTATTCGGCTAGGATAGGGCACCAAAACCCATGGAAAAACTAGGACATAATAAGTACAGTCATGACCCAACCAAAATAGAGACAACCCAATCAAAAAATATACAAAAAATCACCACCTATTAGTAGAAGATAATAACAGTCATGTCTAGTAGAGAAGGGACACCAAATTCATAGTCTAGCATAGAAGGGACATGAAAATCACAGTTCAGTAGAGAAGGGGCATGTTAGTCATAGTCTAGAATAGAAGCAACATCATAGTCATGAGCTAGCAGAGAAGGGTCATGACAATCACAGTTTGACCTTATAAGGTTATTTAAAACATGGTTCAGGATTTAAGCAGAGAAAGGGACATCCCATTCATGGTCTAGCAGGAAGGTCAAGAATGAGTCAAGCATCCCATGGACCAGCATAAGAAGGTCTCATACAGTCATGACCTAGAAAAGTAAGTACAAGTTGTCCATAGTTTAATCTCATAGGGTCACATCCCGGCAAGAGATTCACCCAAAACAATAGTTTTCATATTCATAAGGTCACAACCCCAATCAATAAAGGTTAACACATCCCATGGCCATCCCTAGAGGGATTACTCAAACACAACCCATCACTTAAAGGGATTACAAAGGTCAAGAACTAGTCCTAGATGGCATAAAAAGTCCAAGAGAGGATCATGGTCTACATAAGAACACGGCTGGTGAAAATGAATTGAGAAACATGGGGAATTATGATACTAGAATATTCAAGACAATTAGGTAAAAACGAAATAAAAAATACCAAAAAGACTATAATTGCTGAAAATTTGGATTCTCAATCAGCCACCAATAATCAAGCATCAACTTATTATATTACTACGACTAATGCATAGAAGGGTTGGGGGTAATTCTATTTTTAATAAAGTTGTTAATGAAATTCAATGCTCTAAACCACAACCATGTGCTATAATCAACAATTGATGTATGTTTGGAATCTATCTATAGAAATTGAAAATCCTAATCATGGTGGTTGCAAGAAGGGGTTGCGAAAAAAGCATATTGTTTGTTTGAAGTTACATTCTATTTTCTAGGATCCAATATATGTTTGTATGTTGTTGTCTAACATAGATGATGTGATTTGGATAGTTTCAAGAAGTGGAAATCAATGAGCATAATGAGTTAGATACCAACCTACAAGATTGATTGGTCTCTTATAACAATGGGTTATCAACAAATCAATCATGTTCCTAGTGAGGATTTTTTGTTGCAACAATACTTTATTACCAAAGACTGATTGTGTTATTTGATCACTTCAGTCTTTATTTGTTCTAATAATATTATAACAAAAATTTGGATTTTGCAATCTGAGTACTTACATTTTTTGCAATTTGTAGCTGTTGAGGATCAAGACAATAAGCAAACTTCCCCAATTGAGGATTTTAAAGCAAAGCATAAAGAAACCACTAGACGAGAGAAAGGGGATTCCCCTACTAATGTTGAGATGTCAAATGAACATGATGCAGTCGAAACCATTCTAGAATAAGAATAGAATGAAGAGGAAGAGAAACAACCAAGGAAGGTTGGTGCAAAAGGGAAGAAGGTTTTCAATGGGAGAACCAATAAGTCAACGATTGTGAGTGATAGTGATTATAATGTTGGACTTGAAGAAAATGATGACACTAATTACAAATAATCCATTCCTAAGAAGGGATCAAAGAATCCTGCTACTCATAAGTTCACGAAGACCTAAAAAACAAACATTAAAAATTCTATCTATACAACTACTTCCCCTTTACCTAGAAAGAGAGGACCCAAAAGGGCACACCAAGGACCAAAGTTGATTGATGAAATGCTAAAACCTAGTACTATAGATTATTATTCTATTGATATTGCACAATCATCACCTTATGAACAATCTCCTGATAAAAGGGTTAGAAATATGATACCATCTCCCTTCAACAAAAGAAGTTTGTCAATAATGTCAAAGTTGAGGCAATATATTGATACGAGTCCTCCTACTAAAAATGGATCTCCTAGATCATCTTTCATGTGGTTTTAATGTCAATTTAGACTCCATTAACAAAATTATATTTGTTGAGCAACAAAGGATTTATTAATAGATATATCTTCAAAATATGTTGAGAATTAAATTATATATGCCATTGAAACTCATAAAAAAATCTTATTGAGAAAAAGGGAAACAAATAAGAATTTCTTATTCATTGTAAAATTCTATCTAAATCCTATTAATTTATTGAAGAAGGTATGTTTTTCATGCAAATACTCCTAGACAAGGTCCCATGAAAACTATGAGAAGCCCAAAAAATATTGTCCAAGCAATTGTTGACTTTGGATGCATTGATAATTTCCTTAAAAATTATGGTAGAGGACACCTGGATTGAATGATTCTTCAGTTAATTCTACAATTTTACATGATATTTTTTCTACCTAGACCTACTATGCTTCCATATATACAAAAAGGTTGTTGGAAATGTAAATCATTAAGCATCAACATCAAAAAAAGGGTTTAAATATGTTTGATGGTTAGGATGTCTAGGAAGGCATGCATTTTGTCATACTCAATCAATATGTAAAAGAAGAAAAGTATTCAATTTTATACCAACTCAATTTGTATCGACCTGAGATATTTAGGAAGAATACTAATTTAACTAAGCATTGGTTTAGCTAGTCAAATTTCACAAGGGTATTGAACAAGTACCCGAAATACAAGTTCATGATTTGTATGGATAATACCCTTTTATTTGATCACGGGGGAGATAAACCTATATAGGCCTTGGGATCAAACTATAATTTCATACCAACACCATATATACATATCTCCGTCTCCTATGAAGGTTCCAAAACTTACATGCTTAAAACTTGATATGTTATGAATGCATCTTGCCCAAATCAAATTTTCCTAAATTGTATTAGGAAAATATCGAATCCTATTCAAATACTAAGAGGATAAATGGCTAGATTAAAGGGTTGGAAGATACCATTAACAAGCCATCTCTTTTTTGAATTCTTATGATAGACAACTTGCCTCAATGTAGAGAAAGTGGCATAAAGTCATCAAATAAGGACTAAACCAAGTGAATTAACTCCTACAATGCAATCCTTTTAACAAAGGGATTGTGGATAGGGTAACCAACCTTTCAAACAATTGGAAACTAAAATAAATTTGTAATTCTAAGTGGGGTTTATGTCAAGATACAATCTTAGACTTTATTGAAAAATGCATGCTTTCCATGTAGATCCTCCTAGACATGGTCCCATGAAAACTATGAGAAGCCCAAACAATATTTCCCATGTAGTTGTAAAGTAATAAAAGGATAATCATATCTTACTCACAAAAAAGAAATTAAAGAAAACTAAAATACCCCAAATTTAACCTTTGGATTTAATAGACCTATTACCCATATTATTGTATGAGGATCACACATGATTTTCATCTCATCACATGTGAAATTGTTCATAAGAATTGAGCTTGTAGTTGTTCATGGCTAGACATTTGCATGGGAAGGAGCAAGGGTAATTTTTAGGGGAGAAATTTCACCAATTGGCTATTTTTTGGGTTTTTTCCAAAAAATAAATTTTCTATTTGGTCATTTTTAGTGTCTAATATCACCTATATTTACATAAAATATGTTTTTTTTATCATAATATTCGCCAAAATTTACACGTTTAAGTGTTAATTTTATGTTTCATATTTCATATTCTTGTACCTATCTCTAAACATTTTTTTTTCAATCCAAAGCAATCACCTATAATACTATACTTAAGTATAATATTAGAATCCTTAAAAAATACCCTGGAAGGAGCATATGTACCAAGAAAAACCCATGTTGTTACTTGGAAGGCACACATTCCTCGTGCATGGGAAACATATATAAAGTGTGTTTTTTGGAGAGATCCATTCTTATTCAACTATCACTCATGTTTCAAGGATATCATGTGCTCTGCAATGATTACCATTATCTATAACTAATAAAAGAAACCCATGATTAAGTTAAAGATATTGTGTTGTAACGAGGAGTGATGGGTTGATTTTGAAAAAGAAACCCTTTGTGAGAGTGAGTAGAGAGTCTAGGTGGTTGGAAAGTCAATGGCAGTTGAATAAGAAGTTTTTTTACTACATCTAATCCAAGTTTTTCCTATTTATAGGAATTCCAAAGGGAAATAAGAAATTTAGACTCTTCATGCCTGCAGTGAACACTAAAGGGGACATATTCTTGCGGGGTATATAATATGCTCAAGGATCACCCCAAATGAAGTGTATATGTTGTGTTTTTTTATTCATTGAAATCTATGTGTATGTATATATAAAAACACCAACATCAACAAAGAAACATGATACTTTAACATGATATGAATAGTTCAATAATCCAAATATTCTTCAAGAAACATGTGAGTGTCTCAGAATGTCACATTAACAATAAAAAAAAACATTGCAAATCCATTGTTTAAACCAAATGGTCTTACATTCTATGGATATGAACTTTATTCCATGTAAAATGTGGTGTTAGTTTTACCTTCCTCTGCTATTATGATATGATGATATTCAAAGGAGACATTGGTGAAGGAATAAGCTTCATTCCCTACTGGTTTCTTATAGTTTACTATTGAATGGGTTTGAGAAAGGATAATGCAATAATTATGATTCATTCCCTACTGGAAGGAAGGATTATGCTTCATTCCCTACTGGTTTCTTATCATCTTACGAAGTGGCTCTTTGACTCTTGCACATTGGCTTCCCGCCACGATGGGCATAACGAGTAGTCATTCTTCATCCAGCTTCTATCTTCCCAGATGTGATCCAAGAAGGTTCAAGTGATTGAAGATAAAATATACCAAAAAAAATTTGATTTCCGTGATAAGATACTCCTTTCATTCTTCCCCTATGTTGTTTACAAATTTTTTTTCTAAGTCATTGTCAAGTGACGATTCCAAGTATGTGAATTCACTTCATAGCATCCATGTCCCATATGTTGAAGCATTTATTTTCTTCTATGCATTACTATAATGGAAAGGAGAAATGAAATTTATAGTAATGTTCACCAAACTAGGTCAAAAGGACTAGATATAACATCCATCATGAGAATCCCATACAAAAAAAAGGTGGGGGGGTGGTACAAGAGGACCCCTGAGATGATAAATGAAATTAAAAAAAGAGTACACAAACAATAGAAGATGCCACCATAATATTATCATAGCACCCTATCTATTATTGGATTCTCACATGCTACAGATTTGTTGCAGGACTAGATTTCACTATTCAACTATAGAAGGTGCATGGTCATGCTATGCTTGAAGGTTGATATATGCATACACAAAATGATTTCCAAATTTTTCTAGAGTTGAGAAAGTATTATTGTCACCCATTGTATCATGTTATTTCTACATAGAACTTCATTGTTTAACTAGTTGAATTTTTGTTAACTTTCCAGTGCTTCTACATGTTTTCACGACTATAGCAAGTCCAATCCTTCAGACAATCATAACAAAAAATACTTAGTTTTGAACTGTTAGGACATAAACAATATGCTTTAATTGATAGGTCTAATATTCCTTATCGATATAGAAGTAAGTACCCCTATCATCCAATATTTCAAAGTACAAGGTCTAGTGAAGGAATCACTAGGATTACCCTCATCAAAATTAGGGGCAACATTACCAATATATACCTTTTCTATTGGTGGATAAGCTAGAACTATTGAATCTTATACTATATATACTTATATCTTATAGCTATAGATGTTGTTCATACTACTCATGGTGCTACTGATACTTCTACATGATATGGTACTGGATACACCAATAGATATGGATATGAATGAGCATTAAATTGTTTTACAACCCTAGTTTATGCCACCTATACTATTTTCCCTAAATTTTATTATAGGTATTTTATAGGAACTTAATATGCTATAGGTGCTACAAGTTATGATTAATATGTACTTGTATCAAAAACAAATGATGTTGGTCCTTTGACAGAATATACCCTTGATTCCTATTCCACTCCAAAAACAATACAAAATACATGAATCAATGAATGAATGCCATACAGGTTCACAACTATGTGACTGATAATGAAGAAAATATGTGTTTAGACATGAAAGTATCCTATTGTGGGAGGATAGAATTCTTTCTAATCCAACTATGTAAGAGATTATAAGCTTCCATAATCTATAAAGAATCAAACTAAGTCAGAACTGAAGAATAGCCTACTGTGGGAGGAGTATAGAATTCCTGCCAAGCCAGTTGTTCAAGAAAGCATAAAATTTTATAATAAGAAAGGATGGTTTAAGGCCCAGTAGCTAACCCACATGTTATATATTCGAGTATGGGATGATGAATACCTTAGGTGGTTAAGTTGGAAATCAAATAGGGCACTAAAGGTGCCTCCTAATGTGATACAAAGAATGCCAACTCCTTCTATCAGCAATGTAAGGGAAAGTTCCACTATGATGAACCATCTAGAGAATATAATATGAGGGAAATATAGAGATTTCTATACCATGAAGATACGATATCCCCAACATAAATACCAGAATTACGTTTGGGAAAAGGATTCCTTGAAAAAGGTAAACACCATCTTCTGGCCATTAACCCATCAGAAACTTTTGAAACATGAGAATCTAAAGAAATTAGGGATACATCGATAATTTATTGAAGAATTATTGTCAAGGATTGAGAATTGAATTAAAATTAAACATCATTCCCCTTCACATCCGAACACAACGTTTCAAACATATTCATGGGTAGTTAGGATTGATTCTTATGCACCTTGGATCCTAGCTGCAAACCAAGTACCAAACAATAAGAATCACTAGGGTGATAAGCTAGGAAATTTTTCCTCCTAAACATAGGGTTTCATCTTGTTACCCCCTTATTTGCAATAGGCTGTTCACCTTATGTTTTCAGAGGAATTCCAGGCTGATTTTTAGATCTTATGGAAATGGAAAAGGGGTAGATCTTCACTTCTGGCAACGTTGGGTCAACTTCAAACCCTAGAAAGCAATTCCAGTTTAGTTTTGGAATCCATGATAGTGACAAAAGTCATCAAACAATATAAAAAAGTTGAAAATTGCAAATCTAGGTGGATCCTCTAGTTTGAATCAAAATCATGGGCAATTCTGGGTATATCCCAGCCTCCTAACATCCTTAAAACATGATCCTAGGAATTTTTTCAACCATCAAACAAGATGTAACCATCCTAATTCTTAAATCCAGGTGCATCTTAGACACTTCTATGTAGTTTTATGGAGGTTATGGCCCTTAGGCACACATTTGACTAGAATCAGCGGTAAAACTCCAGCATGTTAAACTCGGGGCACACTATGGCTCTTTTTCAGCCCTCAAATAGTCATGAAATAGTAATCTAATTTGTTAGGTCTATGAGATAGCAATGGAAAATCCTTCAACAACATCATTTTTGGAAATATTTCTACAACCATGTGCATGGTTATAGCCTCCAAAGGGTAGCAAGAAGTATACTTTGAGAGTTGGGCATGAATAACAACAACAAGTAGTCTTAAATCCCTAATTCTAGGTGCTTTCTAGGAATGAAAACATTGAAAATAGACCTGTAGAAATTTTGGGAATCATTGATGAGGTAAAAACTCTTCATCTCAGGTTCTGAGTTTAATTCTACCATCACAAATTCCCTAGTACTCAAATATGGGCACCTTTCAGGCAGTTTTGAGCACAAATAGTGGTCATAAGTCATATTACAGCCATTGAAAAGAAATGACCAGCAGACTATAGAAAATTCTAGGTTGAGATTGAAAGTAGAAGTAGCATCAAAACCCAACTTTGAGCATAAAGAACAGTAAAAATCAACTAAACTTTAAGTCTGTCTAGTTTTGAGTTTTATGTGGCAAGGATCACCATAAATCATCTAGTGTTCAACCCTTTGGAAGTTTCATGGAAGTTTAGGGATTTTCATAGAAGAAATTGCATGTATTGTTCCATCCTTATCATCTTTTGATTGCCCCTTTGAGGCAACACCCCTTAGATTTAATGAATGAAGAAGGGTTTCCTTAGAAATTTGGTTGAAAAATATGCCAAAGAGGATTTTTGTCTATTCTTTAAGAGTATTCTCAATGATATGTCTGAGGAGTTTATAGTTAAACATTGGAGTATTTCCACCTTTGAAACTTATTTTCACTCATTCCATTCCTTGTTAGAGTAGCATTCTATGTTGAACAAAGACATCACTTGGGGGGAATAGGGTGAACCACAAATAATCTGTAGAAGAAACAAAAATCTTATAGGAATTTAATCCCCCTAGAACTAAAGCTTGGGATAGGTTATATACATCCAAGACTCACTAACAAGTGTCTCTCCACATCAAGGCTAGTCCTTAGCCTCCAATTCTTGGATTAAGGCCAACCCAAATTTTCAGCTCTCTTTTCCAAATGCTTGTCATTCCCCCAAATACTTAAAGGCTAGTTTCACACCTTCTATATTCCTTAGCCTCTAGTGCTCGGATTAAGGATACATCCACTTTATCTCAAACGTACTTAATGGAACCTACTTTCATTCCCTTACATATTGTACAAGTACATTGTGTTTTAAGTGTTTAAATTAAACATGTTCAAAATCTAAAGTTGATCCACATTAATTTAGATCGCCATAAATAAGTTCCTCCATGGTTTGATCCAAACTTCAAAGGAATGAATTCTTACAACATGAAACAGGGAAACAAGTTTCCTATGAAGATTAAATGTCAAACATAAAGTGACACAAGCAATTCGGGTTCTAAGTGAAGAGCAAATCAACAAGCCAACATCTTGCAACCAGTAGACCCCTTCTCTAATTACGCACCTAAATATCCTTTGGGCCAAAATTTGTGTGCATACCTACATATTCTATGCATTCAAGTTGGCTTTTATTCCCTGCGATTTTCTTCCTTGTTAGTTTCTTAATTAAAGAATGCTTACAGTAATAACATGTGAAAAGTATTTTCAAATTCTTGGAATATATTATATCCTTGGAAGGTAATAATGTCTTTGTATTATGTTGGAATTTGTGTACAATCTTAGGTAAAAGGGTAATACATTTAACCCATAGTTATATGGTGGTGTATTTACTTGTGTAGAGTATTTGTCCATGGTATTGTATTAAGAGATGTTATTTTGGAGAATTATATTATTCAACATGCAATATGTGAGAGTAATTCCTCCTCATCTCTTAGTATATAATAGGGTCAAGTGAGTCTCTACATATCATGTATTCTTGATGTAGTAGTGGCACTATTGTGACACTATTGTACATCATCTATATTCTTTGGGGTATTTGTGATTTTCTCTCTTGTAAGATTGGAGAAGACTACATTTCCCGTGGATGTAACCCATTAGGGTGAACCATGTATATCGGTGTTCTCTTGTCTTTTTCTTCTACTATTCTTATATTTTATGATATGTTGTTGGTTGCTTAGATAGGTTAACTAGTTTAACTTGACTAGTGACTATTCTAACATGGTATCAGAGTGGGTTGCTATGATCTCGTACCTTCTATAGCTTTCAATCAATAATTATTATCATTTGGGCATTGTCATTTTGTTGTATATTTGCTTTCTATCTGGTAGCCATTACGCTTCTTTTCAAATTTGGGCATATTTCTGCATTTTTTTATCCTAACCCTAACTTGTTGTGTAAGTTTTTTGCAAAAAAATTTCAAGGGTTTCTTGATGTTTTTTCTATAGATATACATGATTTTGAGGCTCTCCTCAAGGAAATATTTCTTTCAATTAAAAAAATGGCAGTTATAAAAAAGGGCCATAACTTGGTCAGTTTTTACTAGAATTTTTTTTATAACCTATTTTTGGAATTGAAAATGTCATTCTGGACCCACTTACGCAACTAGAACAGAAAACTGGGTATTTTTGGGCTTCCTTTCAGTAATAAAAGGGCAGTAACTTTGTAATTTTTTACTGGTTTTTTAATTATAACCTATTTTGGGAATCAGAATAGCCATTGTGGATCCACCCTTGTGTCCAAAACATAATACTAGGCATTTATGGGATTCTTTTCGGTAATAAAAATGAAAATTATAAAAAAGGGTCATAACTTGGTCATTTCTTACCAATTTTTTATTATAACTTATTTTTTGAATTGGAACAACCATTTTGGATCCACCTACATGACCAGAACAAAAGATTGGGATTTTCTGGGCACATTTTGTTTCACAATGTTGTAAGTGAGTTTTTCCTCTTTTCTTTACTGTGCTTTTGCATATTCAGATCAGTAAAGTGTAACTGTTTTCAATTTCTTCACTATTTTTCTGTCATTTTTTCAGTATTAAGGTTTCTTATTTCTTGACAAAATTTCACTCATTATGACTTCCGAAGTAGCTTCTATTCCATAATTAGTTGGTTCTAACTATCTTGCCTGGAAGAGAAAGATGATGGATGTTCTCAAGAGTAAGAATATTTGGAGGCTAGTTAATGGTGAACATAAGACACGTACTGCTGTTGATGATTCAGCTATATGGGAAGCTAAAAGTTATCAAGCAAGGGGGCTCATTGGTCAAACTATTGCAAATAGTCTTCAGGTAAGTATTGAGGCAGAAGACATCCCAGTTCAAGTATGACAAATTTTTTCCTTTTTATTTGATAAATATGATGATGTTTCTGCATATTATCTTGAAAAGAAGATATTTGACATCGAACCTACTGACTTTGAAAGAGTTGAGTTATATCCTGCTAAATTGAAAACTTTAAATAAGAAATTAAATAGTTGTGGTAAAGATTACAAGAAAAATGACACTGCTCTTATTATTCTTGTAGAACATAAAATGCCATCTTGTTTTGATATGTTCAGTCAAACTAGGAATAGAGCTCTAGAATTGTCTCAAAGTACTACGAAGCAAACTTTTGATGATTTTTGTAAAGGATTGATTAATGAGCAAGAAAGGTTAATTGTTTCAGGACAACTCACACCTAATAAATCTCTAACTACACTTAATAAGCATCATAAGAAAATTTTTAATAATTCTAAAGGTTCTAATCCTTCTAATACTAATTTTTGACATGCTTCTCATGCTTCTAATGAAAAAAGTAAACAGAAGAAAGTGTATGATCCTTGTAAACATTGTGGTAAAACTAACCATCCTGAAAAGAATTGTTTTAAAGCAACACATTTAATGGCTAAAGCTCAAAAAGAAAACTTCTCATGACTCTCATGTAGATTTATGTGCATCTGTTGTTTTCCCTAATAATTCTTCTTCTAATGTGTAATGGATAATGGATTCTGATGCATCTAAACATATGATTGGTGACGGTTCTTTATTTACTTCTTATTATTGCAGAGGTTATCTTGATCCTACTTGTCTCTAACGTTCCTATATGAAAGAATTGACATTTTCAAGGCATTCGCCTCTTGCATATTAACATCATACTAATAATAAATGCACCTATGCTTCAGATTAGTTGCTTGATGACTAAATTTTCATATATTTTAGTGAAATATTTGGCTCACTATTTATATGTTGTGGCTGACACTTAAAGTGTAAAAGTAACTTCATTTTCCTTGATGAGCAAGTTAATCTTTTATTTGATCATATTATGTTTCCATTCCTTTATATGATGTTTGCTAACCTTTGGTATATAAGCATTTTCATTTCTGTATGAGCAATTTTGTTTTATGATCTTTATATGCTTTAATCTTGAAAGTTCTTGTGGATATAAGTTCTCTATTTAGGCTTTCACCTTATTCCAGGAATAATGAAGCACCATTTTATACTGTTAAATTCATGATGTTCATCTGTATGATATCATTTTCAATGTATAGAACATTGGGGTCTTGTTTCTTTGATGTTTGAGGTCTTCTACAGATATTTATATTGTGCCTTGATTGGAAGAATGTCTGCTATGCACATGTGTATTGGAAATCTGGGTTTTTTTGTACATTGTTTTGGTGTTCTTAGCCACATGTTTTGTTGTATCGATCGTTAGCAGGTATCTGTACACTTGTGTGGATTTTATATCATATTTCTTCATCTATCATGTATGGTTGTGATGATTCTTGTGGTGATCTGGACATCTTGCGATTGGATTACGTCACATGTTCTCAGCATTTTATTGTTGGGTCTTTCATTGTACAACCTGGTTCATGTGCACTTTCATGATTCAGTGAGAAGTGGTTGTTCATCACCAAATTCCATTAGTCAAAGTGTTCTTGTTTTTTAGCTTTGGTTCTTCTGGAAGTTGTCATCAAGGGGGAATAGTAATGACTCATTCCTTCCTTAGTGTTAGTGTGGGCCCTTCTCCCATCCATTATGAAGGGGGAGTGTTGTAATATATTATAATCATTGAAAGGTAATAATGTCTTTGTATTATGTTAGAAGTTGTCTACAATCTTACGTAAAAGAGTAATACATTTAACCCATAGTTATATGATGGTGTATTTACTTATGTAGAGTATTTGTCCATGGTATTGTATTAAGAGATGTTATTTTGGAGAATTATATTACCCCACATGCAATATGTGAGAGTAATTCCTCCTCATCTCTTAGTATATAATAGGGTCAAGTGATTCTGTACATATCATGTATTCTTGATGTAGTAGTGGTACTATTGTGACACGGTTGTACATCATCTATATTATTTGGGGTATTTGTGATTTTCTCTCTTGTAAGAATGGAGAAGACATTCTGGAGATAATAGAAGACTACCTTCCCATGGATGTAACCCATTGCGGTGAACCACATATATCGGCGTTCTCTTGTCCTTTTCTTTTCCCGTTCTTATATTTTATGATATGTTGTTGGTTGCTTAGATAGGTTAACTAGATTAGCTTGACTAAACTATTCTAACACAAATCCTAAGGTACAACATATTTTATCAAAATACTTAATAAAACACAATAAAATTTATAAAATGAAATCATTTTCTACTCAATGCATTCACAAACAACACACGCAGAAACCAAGAAACTACGGGAATACAACCTACCTCAAGATGCTAAAAAATATTCAGTAGAGTTGGTCAATCTTCCACATGCAACAAATTTCTAAATACATTCGTAATCTAAGTTCCCACAAGAAATAATATCATACTATACACATTGATGTGGGTCTTAAACATTGCTAATACAACAAACAAGAAAAATATGGAATTATAATGGCGAAGTGACAACTAATTCAAAGTACATCTTCTATCTTACAGTTACATTGACCATCCTTAGCTGTTAAGTTTATCTAAAGAATAGCAGGACTAATGACTCTCAAAATTACACTCCTATTGGCCTCTCTTTACCATATTCACAATTAATGGATGGCATTATAATGGAAAAGGAGCAGTTATTCAAAGGAGTTAAACTTCTAACTTACAATAACAACGTCCATATTGGGAATGGCATCCTCACAGCTGTTAACTTTTTCTCTAGAATAAAAGGGCTAATACTTCTCAGAATTACAATCCTATTGGCCTATGTTTACCTATTGTTTTATACAGCATATCATAAAAGTGGGAGCATAAAAAACAACACAAAATTAGATAGGTATCAATAGGTTTAAATTACCTCTTAGGCCCCTTGAACTTGCTAACAAAAGAAAATCCCTAGTTCCAAATTAATTTTGTGCCATCATTGACTACATGTGTGAAACACCAATGATAATCAACAGAAACACTCAAGGCTCCCAGCTATTGGGAAAATTAACAACATAGATAATAAAGTTCCCAACTGTTTTCGCGTTCCAGAAGCCATAGGCTCAATAAAAACAGAAGAAACATTAAAGAATATCCATCCAATCTATAACCATGAATACTGATTGAGCTAAATTTTTCCCAGAAGCATCTTAATAGTTCTAGAAGTAATAAAACAAAAAAACTATATAATTAGTAAAGAGCATAAATGAAAGGAATTATTTAATCACTAATCAGCACAAACCTAATTCAAGCAACAAGGTCGTCATTTAACAAGATAGCTTTTCAGAATGTAAGTTATCTTTTGGCGATATTGGAGGAATGATTTCCTCCAAAAGCATGTCTTACAAAATATGGGCATGTTGTTCAATGTTATCTTAAAAAAACAACATTAAAACCTCATTTTTCCTCAGATCTCGAAATATTTTGGGTGAAACCATGCATCCAATTTACTGTGAAAGGGAATTTTGAGTAGTCCAGTTCTATCTAGCAACACTTCTAGGAAATTTTGTGCATGATTCAACACTGTTTTAACCCTCAAACAGTAATAAAACAGAGTAAACCTCAATTTTGGGTGGTTTTAACATCATAAGAACTACAAACAACAATATCGGCATTCCTGGGTTTTATAAATCAATTTCAAATCTGTTTTTGACTTGTTATCAATAATGGTAGCATAATCAACAAACCTAGGAAACCTATGAATGAAAATGAAGAAAATAAGCAAGTTGGGTATGAATTATCCCTGTCCCTAACCTCATGTGGAGAAATGGAAGCCAACATTCCACTCTATATATTCCCTTATGGAATTCATTTGGATTGAAGAGACTTAAAAAGATAAGGGTTCTAGTGTTATTAAATGAAATAGAAAGAAAAAATATAGAATTTAACACCTTAAGGCAAGAGTTGGATGAAAAAACTGAAGAGATATGTGATATAGAAGCAAGAATAGATGTTTTAAGACAAAACAATGTCACTAAAAAATCAATATAATATTAAAAAAAACTAAACCACCAAAGAGCAGAAGATGAAAAAAATAATCCAAACTAATTTTATAAGATTTGGAACAATAATAATTGAGTTGGTGAAATTTAGGGCCCCAACATAAGTCTACACTTATTATCTACCAACATTTTAGTGCCACTTGAAAGGTGTGAACTTGACAAATGAATCTTAGAAATAAACCCTATCAGTCTCAATGAAATCAAGAATTCCCCCTATTTCCTTTGTGGGGAACTTGTTGCCTCTTTTGAATGCTGAAAATTCCATTAACTAGCCTCTGCCCAGTCAGTGGGAATGAACTAAGCATTTGGGTGCTGGATTAGTAACTCGTGATTTAAGGTTATTTTTAGTTGTGCAAAGAATATCTATGATTTTCTTAAGTAGAAAAATGATCCTCAATTAGGCCATTATAAGTTCAATATCTAAAAGACTAACAAGGAACCATTTAACATATCTTTTTTTTCCTCTGTTCCCATCTTGTATCCCCCATGATGGACTTATATTGTATTGTATATTGACACATCATAGATATTCCAAGGATATCTATCTAACTTGGATATATGTTAGAACCATGGAAAAATTCTGAAATGAAAATCCCATGATCAATCCAAAGAACATAAAAAGGAGAAAATATTGTCGAAAACATCAAAATCAACCAATTTAAATTATCAGAAAAAAATAAAAAAAAATCGGGAGGCTATTTTTCACTGTGCGAAAGAGAAGAAGAACCCTTTTAAAACTTTATGTGGCATTTTATGAGAGAAATCCGCAATAGAAGGTGTTGACATAGACCTGTCGACAGGGGTTCACACTCTGTCAACACCTTAAACTCAACGATCTCCCTAAGCACTGGCCTAGACAGGTTTTATCCTGTCCAGCAACACCTGCGAACTAGATGAAGTCTCACCCAAGATGTTTGAGGGAGAAGTATTAGAACCACATTTCCATAGTAAGGAGGGGGTTTTGTGCATCTACAGTTCAATTATCGCAGCATTATCCAGAGATCCAGGAATGGGTTTACATCACTTATTCATCTCATAAACCATTAGATCACATCAAATACATTCAGATTGCAACAATACAATTAATCGTAAATAGATCGATCGCCATAACATGATTCAAGACATAGAAACATCGCATCAGTTAGAAGTAACAGACATATCGAGGCATTGATTCATTCAAATTGCATTATTAAACATAGGAAAAGAAAAATGGCATAAAAGACAATGTTTTCATCAACCTATGTCATGTCATATTAATTCCGCATCAAAATAGAGTTCCCAAAAACATCTTCACAGTTGCGACATCAATAGGAATCAATCTTCTATATAGGACAAGAAGATCATATAGTCATGTTCTGAATTCAACATTCATCTCTTCATTCACTAAGATAGGATATCATATCATAGCTCACTCAACATTACATTCCAATTTCTATTTATAGGCTTGCGCCTTTCACAAAATGGCCCACTTTAGCCAATTTCCTAACTAATTCATAGAAAAAACTACAAAACTATGACCAAAACTACAAAACCACGACCAATCCGACTCTTTGTCGATTTTTCCACCTTGCACGCCATCTTTGGTCTTGTGCATCATACATGGTGTTGCACAAATTTCTTCCTCAAAAGTGGCTGCCAACAGAAGAATACTATGGCATTTTTAGCCGGTAATTCTGAGCTTTATTCTAAGAGTGATCTTTGACAAATACGTTTTCAATAAAATGTTTTGAGTTAGAATCTGAGGGTATGGTCTCACAACACTATGTACTCTGTCAAACTGACAAGAAATTCCCATCAATGAATAAAAATGGAGGAGGTGAGACCAATGATTTATTACAAGGGTTAGCACAGGTAGCATTCGAATAAATGAATGGACCATCACAGTAGAATCAAGGGATTATTCACATCTAGTATTTACCATGGAACCTAAGTATTTACCACTTAATATAATGATGAATCTTGGAATTTTGACCTACCTTACAAGATAATTAGAGGAAACCAAACCCAACAAAATAACACTTATGTATTGAAGTATAAACATACGTGCATATTGGAGTCTGGATGTGATTGCAAGAGCCTGGAAACCTCTAAAGAACCTTAGCAAGAGCCTTGCAACTCCTTGATAACCTTTGAAACCAAAATCCCCAAATTTTAATGTCACATCCCCGGTTTCGACCCCGTTTGCATGATGTATATATTGTAATTAATCGTGGTGAGGAGCTCAAGGCAAAAGCCCCACCATCGATTTGGTTGTGTATGTTCGGCAATGGGGATAATTGCCGATGGTTTGTCGTGCTATCTGGCACCTTAATAATTTAACATCATGTAAACACGCGCATCAAATAAAACTAAAACCACAACCAGCTACGATAGTGCAACGTTGAATGAAAAGGGCATGGTTCCAAAGGATAAGGGGTGGGGATGTCAAACCTTGGTTATGGGGGAAAAACCCATGTTTTGTCACCTTGTTGATTTGCCACCTTTTTGTCTCACCCAACCTTGTCAACCTCTTTAATGCTCAGCTGGTGGTTGAGGAGTTATGGCTGAGGGCATTTATTGCTGAAGTGGTGGTGGTTGTGGGAGGCTGTCAGCCTTACCCAATTGCCCACTCCACCCATGTCTTCCCATTCTTCTCCCTCACGCACTCTTCCCTGGTCAGTTTACACTCTCACCACGATTTTTGGTCTGTTGGATTCTCACGCACAGGCTCTGGGCGATTTTAGTCTCACGCAGACATTTTCTGGGGCTCCACGAGTTGCTGAAGCACCCACGCACTGTAATTCGCGTCCTTGCTGTTGTTTTGTTCATCCACGGGCAAAACCGGAGTTGTTTTGTCCTCACGCAGGGCCTCTACTACTGGAATCCTCACGCAGAAAATTGGGTATGTCTTTCTTGTGCATTTTTCTGTTGGGTGCGAGTTTTTCCTCACGCACAAGATGTTTAGGTCGTTTTTCCCATGTAGAGAGTCGTGCTTGCTATTTGGGTTCGGGGCTGTTGTCTTCCCCATGAGTTTTGTCGGCTGTGGGTTCCAATTTCATTTTGGACCACTGTGGATTGCTAATTCGTGGGCTGAGTTCCTGTGTTTTGGGACTGTGCATAGTTGCCATTGTTTTTACTATGAAATTGGGCTGTTGCTGTTGTTTCCCTGGTTTGGGATGTTGTGATTGAGCTGTTTTGGCCACGTTAGGGCCAAAACCTACTCTGGGTTGTCCCTTGGACTTGAGCTGTGCTCCTCCATTGTTTGGGGCTGTCCCCTATTGTTTATGACTTCTTCACAGAGCTATGAAGGGATTGTTTGGCTGCTGGTATGCAGTGGTTGAACCTTGGACTGTGCTGGCTTGGATTGTCTGTGGAAAGCCTGTGAAACCCAGCAGTGTTGATTTGGTTGTTATGTGTCCCCTTGGCTATGTGTAAGCCTGCAATTGACCCTTAGTCCGAAGGAATCATGCCCAGCTCGGGGGTGGCAGTGTTGCTGAGAGATAGATGAGCAAGCGGGCCTATGGTTGGGTGGAACGTTGCAGCGACGTAGCTGGTTGCGGGTGAATTCTTCATCAAGAGATAAGTGCTGCTGGTTATTCCATCTCTGCAAATTCTATATTGATGTTAAATGAATTATAATGAACATGGAGATTGCTGGAATGTGTGTGTTTGCTTCCGCTGTATGATTGAAGATAAATGCATCTGTGTATGCTTAATTCCAGCATTTGTTTTCTGTTTATGTTCATTGGGCATCTTGCCCGCCTGCTGTTGTTGTGTTGGTCACGTCCTCTTCGCCGGTTGAGGGACGGGGACGTGACAGAGTGGTATCAGAGCGCCATGGTTGCAACAATGGGCCTCTATGGGCCATAAGCAGTGCAGTGACAGAGGCAGGGTTTCCTTCAGCAAACAGGAATTTGATGGCAGCAAGTTTCAAAATCGCCTAAGTGTTGACAGCAGTCGGAAGGCTTAGCAATTCCCGGTCCACAGTTGCGGCTGTGAAAATGGTTAGACCGCCAACGCGGCAATGGGTCCGATTGCTGATAGTGCAAAAGAAAAATGAACGCGGAAATTTTTCTAAGTGTCAAACGGCCAAATCGGAAGGATTCATGAAGTTCCTATCCGCCGTTGCAGAAGGGTTGATGAAGTCTACCATCCGCCGTTGCGGGCAGCGAAGCAATCCTGCATCCGACATGAAATTCCTCCAAATCACCGACACCGCGGAGAGTTTGGAGATCCATCCGATCGCCGACGCCGCGGAGAGTTTGAAGATCCATCCGATCGCCGACGCGCGAAAAGAAAGCTCGGAATTTTGGCTAAGTATGGAACGGTCGGGCCGTTGAAGGAAGTGAACTTCCGCCATTGCAGAAGGATTTCTAAAGTCTTCCGTCCGCCGTTGCGGATGGCTAAGAAATCCTGCGTCCGATTCAAGATTCAGCCGACGCCCGATGTGAAGAGTTCTTCCAAGAAAAGAGCAGACGGTTTGGAACTCCTGGAGAGCCGATACGGCGGAAGGGAGATTGGTTGGAGAGCCGATACGTCGGAAGGATTGAAGCTTCCAAGGAGCCGCCGTTGCGGATGGAAATAACTTCTGAAGAGCTGACGTTGCGGATGGAAAGCAGTTCAGCATCCGATGTGAAGTCAGCCGATACGTTGTGGAAGGTTGGAGCTTCCGAGGAGCCGCAGTTGCGGAAGGGTTGGAACACCTGGAGAGCCGCCGTTGCGGAAGGCTGAGAGTTTCCGGGGAGCCGATTCAGTGGAAGACAGAACGGTCAGGGAGCCAGTTCGGAGGAGGAAGGAATGGGAAAGGAGCCGATGTTGCGGCTGGGAGATTGAAGTGGGAGCCGATTCAGCGGCTGCGAGGTTGGTTCCGGGAGCCTATTTCAACTGTTCTCAAAGGGATTTTCAGCCGTTTTTCAGTGAATTTCAGGGCTGAAAATGAGAAAAAGAGGTAGCGATCTAATGCACCAAATTGTGCGAAAAACAATAATTTACAAAAAAAAAACGAGGGCGAAGCCCCCTTGACCCCCGTCGTCCCCCTGAGACAGTCGTTCTTGTGAGAAGGAAAATCCAATGTTTTGGGCAGGAGTTCGAATCAGAGGGATTCTCACGAAGGACAAGAAGGATGCCAAAAATGTAGCTGCCAAAATGGCTCTGAGATCATTAGAAGAATGTGAAAATTCTACTTTGCAGTAGTGTAATGAAAGTGCCGAGATTAGTGAAAGTCTTCATTCTTGAAAGTGGTGTGGTTTTCACTTCCAGAATCGGAATGACGCGTGTGAATAGGCGTTGGAAAGCTTATCCAGCAAGGAACGAGGATAAGTGACCAGAATCTAAGCATGGAGTAGCAAAGTGCTAATAATGGCTGCTGTTGTCAAATGGACAAAGCTGGATAGTTGCATGCCCAGGGGCAGCAATAACTATGAAGCCAACCAGCTGCTGTGAGGAAAAGGGATTCCATGAGAAGATGAGGGGTTTGAAAGGGAAGTTCTCATTAGACCCTATCTTGCTGATTATAACTACATTTCCTAAGTTTATGCTTGAAATGAATGAGGATATGTATTGCATGCATAGAATATTGCATGATTGATAAGAACATTGAAAATTTTATATATTATAATGTACCACTAATGATGATCATTGCTTTGATGTTGGCATTAGTGGAAACACCAATGATGACATGGACCCAGATGAATATGTTGCTGATGAATGAGACCAGCAACCCTCTGGAGAAGGGATAAGGCAACAAGTCCATAACAAAAGTTGGTGAGCAAATTCTACAATCTCCTGCAAAGGACCACCACACTGGTCATGGAAAGGGTGTAAGTACGACCCATGCAGGTAAGAGTTTGCTTATGACAAATTCCATGGATTGGTCCAGGTAAGAGACCTCATACCATGTGAATATTGGAATGTAGAAAGGTGTCATGCCTATACATGTCAATGATATTGATGCATCCTATATGAGGTAGTCATGGTTAGGCCATGGTATGGTTGAATGCATAGTATTCCTGAATCAATGCAAGGTAGCGTTGAATGGACATGCATTAGAAAGATTTTATGAATCTTGTTGTTATGCATTGGATGTATGCCTATGAAGGGTGTGAATGACTGATTGCATAAGTGTAGGTGCAATGTTGTGGTGTATGGCATGAATGCATTGAGATGAATGCATGAGATATTATGGAGAACTAATGACTGGAATGATGAATTACTAATAATTCTGGAATTGTTTCGAAGGTTGCTATGAATGCAGGATAGTCATGAACAAGTGGCTGCCAGAAATGCTCTATTGAAGAGCAAGGTGGTATGAATGATACACTTGTGGAGTAAGGAGTATCTAACCACTTCATTTAATTGCATGAATGATATGACTATACCTTGCAATGTTAGTATGATAATGATTGCACGAAGTAAATGAGCTTTGATAATATTGATGTGACTAATAGCTGGAAGTATTTGAATTTTATAAATTCTGAAAATGCTTCAGTAATGGTTGTAGCAATGAAAAGTTATATGCATCCAGACTTACCAAGTGTTTGGTTGAATGAAGCTCATGTTTCAGGTAGATTCCTTCGAGAATGGAATTGAGAGGTAAGACCCTGACCAATGCTAGAATCTACCATGTAAGAGAGCTTGTTAAATTTGAATTGCGAATTTCAAATATTGTTGACAACTGCTAGTCACTACTGGCTCGCATAAGCTTGTGTTTGGTTGTTTGAAGCTTATATTTCAGGTAGATTATTCCGAGAACGGCATTGAGAGGTAAGATCCTGACCAATGCTGGAATCTACCGTGTAAAAGAGCTTGTTAGATTTTGCGTTATGGATTTCAAATTTAAGAAAATGCTGACCACTTATAGTCACCATTAGCTTGCACAAGATTGTGTTTGGTTGGTTGAAATTCATGTTTCGGGTAGATTACTTCAAACATGACAGTGAGAGGTAAGTTCCTGACCACTGCCAGAATCTACCATTTATGAGAAAAGTCTCATGGTTGTAAAAATTAGTTGGTACGGGTTGTTAAATTCGAATTGTGGATTTCGGATCTAAGAGGTACTAACGGCTACTAATCATTGTTGGCTTGTGTGAGATTGTGTCAGGAGGGGCACATGGTAAGTGGGTATTCATGTTATGATAGTAGGCATAAAATTATAATGGGCATAGTAATGCTGCTTACAAGAGACCCACAAATGAGCAAGTCAATTTACGTAGTAGATAGAATCGCAAATTCTTATTGAATTCGATTGCTAATGTCATTGCTTGGTTACGGAACGATCAATTTGGATTGTAGTATCAGGTAATGACTGACTGTTTGGCTATTTGATGAATGTGTCAGGGGTACACACTGCAGGGAGACCATGTGTGATGACCTGCAAGAGCCAAACTTCATGGGAAGGTTTTCCCTTATCTTGGAAATGGGGTTCGGGTGAAACTCCATTAGACATTTTGAAAATGTCTCATCTGCACTGCATGTTTGGTGATAACATGAGTGAGATGGTATTGATTATGTCAGTGAGACAGGTGTGAATATGAAATGTAAACAGGAAACAGGAATGGGGCTTGGTTTGCTTAAACATGGTGATTGGAAACCACACAGACAGAGCTAGAGGGATGGATTTCTTCTCCACAACCCCGGGATAGCACTAGAAGGGAATGCAGGGCCTGAGGGACTGTGTAGCAGAGAAGGGACTGATTCCTTGTGCTGGGTGTGTGTGTGGATGTTATAGAGGTCAGGCTAGTTCTGGTGTAGGTGTTCCTAGCTCTGCAGCGAGCTCACCAGCTTAGCATTCAGTTTTTCCTAACTCCTTGACGGTGCCTGACAGACACAAAGGCATACTGCGACGGCAAATGGATAAGTGTTCTGTAACCCTTGCTATGAATGTGCATGTTTAATTATTAAATTCCATATGCAGAACATGTTTTGATTTATTTCCATGATGACCGATTGCTTGAGTATGAATAGGGCCTACATGGCACACACCGGAAGAGAGTGCACACTTTTCCGATGTCGAGTCATGAAAGGGTTTTCAATATTGATTACACTCTGGGGAGTGGACGCACTCCTGGTGTCTCAATATTTGATAGTGAATGATATGAAATGTGATTACAGTTTTAGAGCAATAATGCTGATGAGGTTGCTTGTATTGCTTGTGTTGCTTGTGTTGACAGGCTAAAGGTAAAGGTAAATGGTTGATATAAGTGTATTGTTGACATAAGTGTATGTTGGTATAAGTGCATGTTGGTATAAGTGTATGGCGATATAAGTGTATGTGTCATTGTTGACATAAGTGTATGATGGGCTGTGATATGCCTAAGGATCCATAGTAGATCCTAGACCTGGAAATGGTCATGATAAAGTTCCAAGCCCAGTTGACATGGTTATGTACTGGCTGGACATTAATTATTCGATGTTGAGGAGAAGCCTATGTGCTGACCTAACATCCGAGTCCATAGGCGATCCCAAGGCTTGCAAAGCGAAGCAGGATCCTGTGGACGAACAAGGAAATGCACAATACAGATAAGTATTGGATTATTTTGCTTATGAATATACATGTGTATATGATTTGGTTATGATGTTTTAAGATCTTGTTCTAGAGATAGAAACTACTGAAAATAATCTAAACATGTGAACCTATTCAATGTTTGGATATAGGTATCGCTGGAAGCGAGGACTATGAGAGCATCCTAGAGGTGCATGGGGACATGTA